>VDFB02193867.1:58023778-58623778 GCA_007258455.2 Sequoia sempervirens
CGTGGAGGGCAGTGATTAGAGTGACAATGATGAGAGTGATGATAGTAGCGAGGGTAGCAGTGACAGTGATGATGATGGCGGAGATGGGGGGAGACCGAGCGTAGCAGGTACTACAGAACCATCGACTAGTGCGCCTCGTAAGAGGCAGGCCGTTGCTTCCTCGTCGGTAGAGCGATCAGAGGTTGCAGGTTTACAGGTGCAGGTTTAGACCTTACAGGGACAGCTAGCACAGGTGCAGGGATTACTAGCACAGACTCAGGCTCAGATGCAGGCACAACTAGCTACTGCACAGACACATATTACCTCTCTGATTGTTGAGAGAGATGGGGCTAGACAGGCAGCAATGGCACAGGCTTAGTTAGCAGGTGTACGAGCACAGTTGACCACCGCCCAGTCACAGATCACAGCCTTGACTGTCGAGCGAGATACTGTCAGACGGGTAGCAGAGACAGCACAGGCTACTGCAGAGAGATTGTAGAGAGTGGCAAATGGGACCTCTGTGGCAGATTACATGTGAGAGGCTATGCGGGCAGGTACCGAGATTGAGTTTTACAGGAGTCGTTATCACGAGCTTTGTCCCCCAAAGCAGAGAGTTAGTTATGCCCAGTCTCGCTCAGAGAGGACTCGTTCGAGGATAGTGAGCAAAGGCGTGACATAGCCCCTTTCGAGAGATCCGAGAGATCCGAGAGATCCTGGGACATCTGGTGGTGGTCATGATACTAGTGCGAGACCTGCTCCTTCTGGTGGGAGCACCACTTGAGATCATTTGTGTACCTCTTTGAGAGATATGTATAGCCATTTTTGACATGATGTTATTTCCATCCTTTTCAGACTTCATTGTATACTTGACACTTGATGAGATATATATGTGCAGCGGTTCGATTGATCTATGATGTGTTCTACATGATTTATGTGATGGATGCATTGTAATTTTTATGTTTTATGATGATTTATTATACTAGATTGTATAGATGCATTGATGGTGATGTGATATGATATTGATGATGTATTTCTTTTCTTAATGAGATGTAATGTATGATAAATAAAATGTGATGTAAATGAATGAAAATGTAATGTATGAGATGTAAATGAATGATGTATGGATATTGGATATATGATGTATAAAATGAGATGTAAATGAAATGATGTATGTAATGAATGATAGATGTGAATAAGATGTGAATGAGATGTGAATGAATGATAAATGTAATGAATGATGAGAGGTAAATGTAATGATAAATGAATGATAAATGTAATGAATGATGAGATGTAAATGAATGATGAAATGTAAATGTAATGATATGTGAATGATAAATGTAATGAATGATGAGATGTAAATGAATGATGAAATGTAAATGTAATGATATGTGAATGATAAATGTAATGAATAATGAGATGTAAATGAATGATATAAATGAATGATAAATGTAATGAATGATGAGATGTAAATGAATGATGAAATGTAAATGTAATGATATGTGAATGATAAATGTAATGAATGATGAGATGTAAATGTAATGATAAATGAATGATAAATGTAATGAATAATGAGATGTAAATGAATGATATAAATGAATGATAAATTTAATGAATGATGAGATGTAAATGAATGATAGAACATAACGTGTATATGATATCACGAAATGAGATGTTTATTGTGAAATTTATGATGAGATGAAGAAATGATTATATATCCCTGGCATTATGAAAATTGTATGTGTCAAGTATACTCAATCTTGTAATAAGAAAAGATAACATTCATTGCAAATGAATCTTTGTAAGTTGTGTAATCAATACTCTGCAAATGTATTATTATGAATGCAATCTATGTTTACCATGCAAACCTATTTTATCGATGCAAACCTAAGTGTCATTTCAACAATCTTTTTATTTTTGGTTTGTATCATCACTGAGCTTTTAAAATGTTGAAAGTGAATACAAGCATCAATGATATGAGATAGACCAATGATGACCTGAGTATTTCTTTCATGATATTTGATATTGCAAGTGAACACAAGCATCAAGTTATAATTAAACCGAGATGACCTGAGCATTTCTTGTGTAAACAGACAAGAATTAATCATTTTCTTAAGTGAATCGAAATGTCATCCATGATACTTGATAGGGCACTTCCTGCGATGATTCACAAAATAATAATGACTAACTCACAAACAGTAAACAAAGAAAAGGTATCATTCTTCTTCCTTGCTTTTCTAGTTTAATACATCATCGAGTAGCTCCAAAGAAATGATAAGCAAATGATAAAAAGAAAAGTACAACAATTAAAATTCCACTTAATGTATTTTCAAATCATTATTCATATTAGATCATCGATGTTTGAAGTTTGTGTGCTGATGTGTATGTGATATTCTCAGACGTTTGACCAAAGGCCTAACCTAAAGACCTATCAAAGATTAGCCTTGCCTACGTTATACACGCAGAGACCACGTAGTTCGACTGACACAGACTCCATTTTCTAACTGATGTAGACTCTATTTTTGTGTTTTTGATTTTATGAATGTTTTTGTATGAATTTTCCAATTTTCTAATGTTTTTTTGGATTTTGATTTTTTGATGTTTTTGAATTTTGATGGATTTTCTGATGTTTTTGAATTTTGATCGATTTTCTGATGTTTTTGAATTTTGATGGATGTTTTGATGTTTTTGAATTTTGATGGATTTTCTGATGTTTTTGAATTTTGATGGATTTTTTGATGTTTTTGAATTTTGATGGATGTTCTGATGTTTTTGAATTTTGATGGATTTTCTGATGTTTTTGGATTTTGATGGATGTTTTGATGTTTTTGAATTTTGATGGATTTTCTGATGTTTTTGAATTTTGATGGATGTTCTGATGTTTTTGAATTTTAATGGATGTTTTGATGTTTTTGAATTTTGATGGATGTTCTGATGTTTTTGAATTTTGATGGATGTTCTGATGTTTTTGGATTTTGATGGATGTTCTGATGTTTTTGGATTACTTTTCAAGTATCGCCACTTGGTGTTGTCGTGTTGGATTGCCCTTTCTATTTAAGTTGAACATCCATTGTATGAAATAACACTAGGATGTTGCCCCCAAGCTAGGGTAAAACATGATAGCCTTGATATGATATGGATAGTGGTAATGATCATCTCAAATGATAGGTGGAAATGATATGAAAGGAAACAATCGTAACAAAACTGTACCTAATAGATAGAAGAGCTGGTAAAAATCACAAGTAGCGCCTGTTTGCCAGGTTTTCATCACTTGTTTTTATTGTGTCCTTTTTCTTTTTCTTTTGTATATTTTTATTTTTATTTTTTATTTTTTGTTTTTTTGTTTTTCCATCATCATGACACCTGTTTGCCAGGTTTTCATCAAGACAACTTTATTAGTACTAGAGTATCCTCAAGTGTAGAATGCTGAGATGAATGTTGTTCATGGGTTCCTCCAACATGTCTCCTTCTAGTGTAGACAGTCGGTATGCTCCTAATCCATAGACTAATATGACGACATAAGGCCCTATCCAGTAGGTTCAAACTTTCCCTTCTTTTCTCTGTCTGCTTGATTTCTATGGTTTTCCCGTAGGACCAAGTCTCTGATCTAGAAGACTCTAGGCTTAACCCTCTGATTATAGTTCCTAGACATCCTTTGTTGATAGGCTGTCAAATGATTGACAGCTTGTTGTCAACATTCATCAAGTAGCTCTAGTTCTTGAAGTCTAGAGATCCTATAATCCTCATCTGGAATGAGTCCTTTTAGTGAAACTCGAAGGGATGGAATTTCTACCTCGATAGGTAATATTGCCTCTGATCCATAAACAAGAGCATATGGTGTAGCTCCTGTTGGTGTTCTGATGCTAGTCCTGTAAGCCCAAAGAGCAGGGTTAAGCTGAACGTGCCAATCACGCCCTACCTCATTCACAGTCTTCTTGAGGATCTTTAGGATTGTTTTGTTGGAAGCTTCTGCCTGTCCATTACCTTGAGGGTAATAAGGGGTTGAAAAGCGATGTTGGATGTGGAACTTTGCACACAGCTCTTGGACGTCTTGGTTCTTGAAAGGCCTGCCATTATCTATGATGATTGACTGGGGTATCCCATATCTACAAATGAGATAATTAAGTATGAAAGATGATATTTGCTTCCCAGTGATTGTGGTTAAGGGAACCGCCTCCACCCATTTTGTAAAATATTTTGTTGCGGTGATAATGAACTTGTGTCCATTAGATGAAGATGGGTTAATTTTTCCTACCAAGTCCAATGCCCACTAACAGAAAGGCCATGTAGTTGTGAATGGATGGAGCTCCTATGCTGGTGCATGTATAAGATTGCCATGAATTTGACACTTTTGGCATCTCTTGACAAACTTATAAGATTCTTGCTCCATGTGTGGCCAGTAATACCCCAAACGAAGGAGTTTCTTGGCTAAAGATAATCCACTTGAATGTGTACCACAAATTCCTTCATGGACCTCATGTAAAGCAGAAGCGGATTCGTTATGTTCTAAATAACACAAAAGAGTACCATCTAGGCCTTGACGGTAAAGGGTATCAGCAATAATGGTATGTTTGGCGGATTGGCGTATGAAGTTGCGCTTTTGGTTGCGAGAAAGATCTGGCGGTAAGATATTATCTCTTAGATAAGTATAGATGTCTCCATAAATGGAAGATTGGGCACTATCCAAAAGGTTTATGGTTTGGGATTTGGGATTTTCATATGCAGGATTTGACACTTGTTCCACAATAAATCGATAACGATCTTGCGTTTCAGGCATTTGTAGAAGAGATGCTATTGTGGCCATGGCATCTGCTGCTTTATTCTCTGATCTTGGTATCTGCTCAAATTTGATATCTATGAAGTATTTCCTTAGATTATCTACCAGTCTCTTGTATAAAATTAGTGTGTCATCCTTAGTTTGGTAATCATTGTTGACTTGATAGATGATCAACTGAGAGTCTTCATATACCTGTAGTTCTGTGATTTTCTAGTCAATAGCCACTTTAATTCCAAGAATTAAAGCTTCATATTCTACAACATTGTTAGTGCAACAGAAGGTAAGCCTGTAAGATCGTGGAATTGTGTGCCCAAGAGGTGTGACAAATAAAATTCCTACCCCTAATCCATGTTGTGTGTAGGATCCATCGAAGTAGAGATGTCATGGTTGTGTTGTAACGTTGAGGATATCCACATCAGGAAATTCCATGGTCATAGGATGACAGTCTGACAATGGAGCTTCTACTAATTGGTCGGCAATGACTTGTCCTTTGATAGCTCGCCTTTCAACATACTGAATGTCAAACTCACTGAGGAGCATGACCCACTTTTCCAACCTTCCTGTTAAAGCTGCTTTGCTCAGTAAATACTTGAGGGGATCAATTTTTGCAATGAGCTTGACAGTGTGAGTGAGCATATAGTGTCACAATTTTTGTGTTGTAAATACTATTGCTAAGCATGATTTTTCAATGAAGGTGTAGTTTACTTCATGTCCATTGAGTGTCCTGCTGATATAGTATATTGCCTGTTCCTTTCCTTCTCTGTCCTCTTGTGCTAGCAAGGCTCCCAAAGAGATATCTGTTGTTGCGATATATAGCAACAATGGATTGTCTTCACTGGGTGGAACCAAGATTGGTGGTGTCATCAAATAATGCTTGATTTGATTGAAAGTACTCTCACACTGTTCATCCCATTTAAAAGACACATTTTTATGCAAAAGATGGTTGAATGGATGACACCGATCTGCTAGTTGAGAGATGAATCTTCTGATGGTAGTTGGCCTTGTAGAGATCTTAATGTATTGATATTCTTAGGAGGTGGCATTTCCATAATGGCTTTAACTTTTGCTGGATCTACTTCAATTCCTTTTGTAGAAACTATGTATCCAAGGAGTTTTGTGATGTTACTCCAAAGGCACATTTCTTGGGATTTAATCTGACTTTAAATTTCTCCACCTGTCAAATATTTTGCCCAGTATCTCAAGATGTCCTTCTCTAGTGTAAGATTTGGCTAAGATGTCGTCCACATAGTCCTCCATGAAGGTGTGCATCATGTCATGGAAGATTGTTGTCATAGCTTGTTGGTATGTAGCTCCTGCATTCTTTAACCCAAAAGGCATGACGTTCCAGCAAAAGGTGCCCCATGGATATGTAAATGTTGTCTTTTCTTGGTCTTCAGGAGCTATTTTGATTTGATTGTATCCTGAAAAATCCATCCATGAGTGATAGCATTTGATGGCCAGCTGTTAAATCTACAATCATGTCTATGTTTGGCAAAGGAAAATCATCCTTTGGACATGCTTTATTTAAATACTAGAAATCAGTACATATTCTGATGGTGTGATCTGGTTTTGAAACAGGTACAATGTTGGATATCCATTCAGCATAATCAATAGATCTGATAAATCCAGCATCTAGTAGTTTCTTCAAATCATTTTTTACCAATAATGCAACATGTGGATGCATTTTTCTTAGTTTCTGTTTTACTGGTTTAGTGCCAACTAGTAAGGATAAGTGATGCATAATGAGATCTGTGTCTAAGCCTGGCATGTCAAAGTATGACCAAGCAAAATTGATGCATCATTCTTCAAATAATTTGATAAAATCTGGCTTTTTTGTATCTGTCATGGATGCTGTCAGGTGTAGTATTCTTGCTTTCTCTGCTGTGCCAATATCAATAGACTGTGTGGGTTCTATTAACACTGATGATCTTTCATGGTAATGTTGTGGGAGGATGTCAAACCTTCCATCCTTTGGTGCCTCAATGAGGTTTTCACCATTGGATGTGTTCTTTGTTTTTACTATTCTAGGATCAAATACTGCAATAGAATGGTTTTCACTATTGGATCCATTTTTTATTTCCATATTTTTGCAACTGGAAGGCTTGGCATCCTCCTACCTGAAAGCATCGTTAAAAGAAGCATTGGTAGAACAAGTATCAGATTCCTTATAGAAAAGGTAGTTAATAATAGCAGAATCATTATCAAAAATAGGGAGATTGATAGGGTGTTGGGGTTCCCATTCGATAAGCTCGGGATGTAGTAAAGGCAATGAATCATTAGATGGGTTGAGGTCAGCGATGGTGGAAGCTCAGACGGAAATGTCATCTAGGTTGTTAATGGTTATGTCGAGGCCTACGAAGGTATTTTCTTCCACATCATTTATCTCAATCGATGTCCTTTCATCTTCACTTGAGTTATCAAAGTTTTGTGTTTCAAAGACAATAGGATTAAAACTCGAGCTTTGACCCTCCTCATGTTTGGGGGTATACTTTTTTATGACGTCGATCTGAATATCTTCATAGGAAACATCTGATAAGTTATCCCACTCATATTCATTTGAATCTATTTCAGAGTTATCTCTTATTTGAAGAATACACTCCATAGTTTTATTGGTGATTTCTGCTCTTGCTTCTTCTGTGTATCCCAGTCCAGTTCCGTCATTTTGCTGAATTGTGAGAACTTGGATCGGTTCCGTTACACTTTGTTTCCCTCGGTCAAGAGATACTTGTTCTGCTGTATATCCTAGTCTAGTTTTATCCTTATGTTGGAGCATGAGTGGCTAGATTGGTTCTGTTATGCCTTGTTTCCTTAACCCAAGAGGTCTCTGTCCTGAATATCCCATTTTCTCCAGAATAGTTTTTCCCTTTCCATATTGATTTGTTTCTATGATATTATTCGTGGAAGTGGAAGCTTCCTCATCCCTATAAAGCCAATTTAGAATAGCCTTATCTTCTGATTCTTCATCTAAATATCCTGCTCTTACAAATCTACCATCTAATGCCGTTGTAGATTGTGCTGAATTTTGGGTGATTGTAGATGGTTGTCCATACGTTTGTAAGGAGGGTAACATCTGTGATAGATGGAAAGAGTGTCCAACACCATATTCACTTATTCCTTCATCACTTATCTGTACTTTGTTGGTGAATTGGTGTGAGAGTGAAGCCAATTGTTCTTCAACATTTGAAGGGTTAGATTGTTCTACCCTGATCTCTTGTGATTTTTGTTGTTTTGGAAGCCACTTTGATATGAAACTTTGTTGTTTCTCACCATTAGATGAATCTGATGTGCCAACTTCTCTATTGTGAGGTATCAAGGTATCCTGAGATGTTTTCAATGTATGACAAGCTTGAGTGTCGTTATAGTCTGCTGTGATTGTTACCTCCTGTCCATTGACGGGAAATTTTAGGCATTGATGATAGGTGGAAGGTACTGCTTGCATATCATGAATCCAAGGACGTCCCAATAGTATGTTGTATGTCAGTTCTCTATCTAAGACTTGACAAACCAAATTTTGGACAATAGGTCCTACTTGAATGGGTAATATGATCAACCCTTTAGAGGACCTTTCTTCTTCATCATATGCTTTGATTGTGATTTTTCTTCTTGTATCAATGGCTTCATCTGAGTATCCTAGTGCATGAATCAACTTTAAGGTACAAATATTTAAACCAGCCCCCCCATCTATCAGGACATGCTTTACACGGTGTTTATGGATGAGGACTTCAATGTGAAGGGCAGAATTATGTAGATGGGTGAGTGATACATCATCATGTTCGGAAAATGAAAGGCAATGAGGTGCAGATGTCCCACCATAGCTTGGAATTGACATACATCCAAATTGTTAGGTACCGTGGTTGATACAAGAGCTTGCTCAAGAACCTCTTTGTGTGATGGGGAGATCTTTAAAAGTTCCAAAATGGATATTTGTGCCGGTATTTTCTGTAATTGATCGATGAGATTATATTGATTAGAGGGACGATCCACAGATGGGGATGATAATGATGCTCCTTTCAATATAACTTTGGATTGTGCCCTTGTTGTGGCATTAACCGGTTGGTACTCTTGTTTCCCTTTGAGTGTGATTATGTTAATTTGGTTTTCAGATTTGTCCATATGTTGTACCAAATTAGTAGATGTAATGTCATTGTTCTGATTGATTTGATTGCATAACTCCTCATCCTCCTTGGCGGCAGAAAAACAAAGGATTGTTGTGTCATAAACATAACTGACATTCTTACCTTTGGTGTTTGCGGAAGAGGATTCTCCCTTCTGATAATTGGGTAGAGGATTTTTAAATGTTGTATGATCTTTGTTTGTTTGGTGCCCCTCTACAAATACTTTCTTTTGATCTATGAGGTCTTGTACCGCATGTTTTAACTGCCAACAATTTTCAGTCATGTGGCCTTTATTCTGATGGTAGTGACAGTAATGCAAGTCATTCCACCATGATGGTTTGACTTGAGGGTCCCAGTTTCTAGCCTCTTGTACTTGAATAAGTTTTTCATCTAAAAGTTCTTTGAGGACTGATTCCAATGATTGTCCTAATGGCGTGAATTTTCATTTATTGGATGGTCGTTGGAATGATTGGGTTTTTGTTTCTCCACTATTTTGATTATTTCCTTGGTCACTACTTTGTTTGACATTAAAATCATTGTTTTGTTTGTTTGTAGTGGTAAGCGTCAAGGTGAATACTGGTTTAGACGTGTGTGTATCGATCATGGTATCAGTATTCTTATTCTTTTGCCAAAATCGTGGCTTTTCGTTGTTGTTGTTAGAGGAATTGTTATTGTTTGAACCTTCAATGAAGTGTTTGATTTTTCCTCTTTTGATTAGAGCCTCTTCGATTTTGAGCCCCTTTTCGATAACTTGTTCAAATGTAGATGGACATTGTAAGTTCAATATGTAATTCATGTCATCCACTAAGTTATCAATGAACATCTTTATCTTCTCCTCTTCAGGAAGAGATCTAGGGTATTTAGCAAATAGCCTTCTCCATCGTTGGAGAAAGGAAAGAAACTTTTCACCCTTTGCTTGTTTGGTGTTGTAGAGTTCTTTTAAGGTCACCCCATGTTGGATGTTGAATGAGAAGTGCGTTATGAACCTATTGATCAGTTCTTCAAAAGATTGAATCCCTAGGTTCCAATTTAGAAAACCACTCCATGCAAGTGTTTCCTAAGCTTCTTGGAAATAATCGTAGTAAGTAAGAGTCCTCGTGTGCGAACTCTATGCTCATGGCTCGAAATTCCCGTATGTGATCAAATGGATCGGTTCTTCCATTGTATTTGTTGTACGTCGGGTATTCACAATACCGTGGAAATGGTATCATGTTAATGCTTGAATCGAATGGATAAGGGCAAATGTCCTGTAAGGAATATCTTTTTGTTGGCCCTTGTTGGATATTTTGGAACTGCAATTGTAATTGTTGGATTTGTTTTGTCAAAGCATCTATTTGATTTGGATTTTCTATACTAGTTGGGTTAGGTGTGATTGTTTCCTTGAGTTGATTGACATCAAAGTCTTTAGGAAGCTTAGCACCTTTGTCAGCTAATAGTAGAAGATACTTTTCCATATCTTGCTCTAGCATCTTTTCCATAAATTTATGGAAATGAGGGTCTTGTTGAACTTTCTCGATTTCTTCTGCAGTTATTTCTTTCTCGTGTGAATTAGTGAGAGGATCAGTGTTACTATATCGTCCCCAAGGGTTTTCTTCAGCCATGGCTGCTATTCTTTCATTTTCTTCTTGTTGTTGTCTTTGATATGCTGCTCGTGTGAAAATAGGCATACAAACATTAGAGTTTTACTCTAGACTTTGATCTTGGATTTTTGATTGGATAAGTGTCAAGGTTTTTGATTTAAAATATGATTTAGTCATGTCTTAGTTTTGTGATGGAAGGATGATAAAAAAAATCCTTGATAGGGAAACTTTGATAAAAAATCTCAGATTTAGTGATAAGGACACTTTGCAAGATGTTTCAAGATCGAGGCGTAATAGTAAAGTTTTTCCTTTTGTATGATTTGGACTATGAAAAAAATGTTTTGGACTGATGAAAACCTTGTTTTTGATATGGGTAAACTGACAAACTATCTTACTAACTCTCTATTTTTCTGACTTTTCCGGAGCGCTAAAACAGAGTTGGGACGCGCTATAACAGAGCAGTGACGCGCTAGAACAGAGACCCAAAGCGCTAAAACATACCAGCGACGCGCTAAAATAGAGACCCAAAGCGCTAAAATAGACTAGCGACGCGCTAAAATAGAGACTCAAAGCACTAAAATAGACCAACTACGCGCTAAAACAGAGACCCAAAGTGCTAAAACAGTCTAGTGATGCGCTAAAATAGAACCATGAGGTGTTAAGACAGACAACTATCTTATTCTATGAAACTCACTTGGTCTGGTATCGTATTGTATGGCTGGTTGTGGGATGTATTCTAGACGAATTCTTTGATTGTGATTGTGGTGTTGCCTAAGAGCCCTTCTTTGATAAAATGCTTGTGAATCTAAGGGAGCTACAGCATAGTCGTCTGTATAACCTCTAGAGAAATCGTGATACCTATGAATAAAAGTCCTATGTTGGAGTAGAACTTTCCTGGTTTGATATAAGAATCATTGCTTTCTCAGAAGTTGTTTGTATGTAAGTGTTTTCTTTGGTTTTCTAATTCGTTTGACAAGAGATTTCTTGACAAATTTGGTGGATACCCAACCTCGAATCATGAGGATTTCACGAGTGTTATGATTTTGAAGATTTTTTGTGATGATCTTATCTAAATTTAATGAGAGAAAACACAGCAAGCAAGAATAGAATGGTTGACTTTAAAATCCTAGAATCTAAACAGATAGTGTATGTTCTTAAGAATCAAGCATGATTCTTCTTGATTTTCACTGGTTTATAATAGATAAGACAGTTCAGATAGACTCACTCCTAGAGACAAAAGGTCATCGTTATATACTCGAATGGCCCACAGCTTGGAATTGCATCGACTCACACAGCCATGTCACCCCCTAGAGGGCGCCCGTGTTTTTGTCTTTTCCAAGTGCCTACTCAGAGTGACAGAAGTGGATACCGGATCCCCTGAGCAAACAGTCCTTGGAAATTATATGGTGAGTGCTTGAGGGTAGATTCTTCCCCGCCCCTACACCGCCGAGTATTACAATGTTTAGAAACTGAAAAGCGTGCTTCTATTTCTAGGTTTTTAGATAGGGTTTCCGTTCGGAGCGGCAAATGGATAAACTCCCTTGAGAGACCTCCTAATCTTTAGAACAAAGATTTTGGGGATGGTTATCCTGCACACTTCCGTTGAAAGAGGGTTTCCCCAAATTCACATAAATTTTTAAGTGGGTTGGAATACCATGGCTTTTGGCTGTCCCCACTCAGGTCGTTCCCGTAGGGTGAGTACTTTTTCCCACTATGGAAGGCCTGTCTAAATGTTTTAAAAAGCTTTAAAAATGCGTAAAGAAAAGTGAGTCTGGTATTCTGATGCACCCAGTAAAGGGGAGCATAAACCTATCACCCAATCACAGCAAAGAAGTTGTTCTTTTTAAAACCCAAAAGATAAATTAGTTAATCTACATGGAGATATTGCTCCATAATAGCATAATGTTCAATTTTAATCCCACAAGAAAATGTGAAGTTTCTATCCTAGGATTGATTAATTTTTTTCTATTTCTATCCTAGGATTGATAAATTTTATCCATTTCTATCCTAGGATTGGTAATTTTTAATCAAAAAAATAGACAAAAACAAAATCTGGCTGCGGATGCGTCGGATCCAGATAAAAAAAATGATTTTAAGGATAGTGACGCAGTGCGCTACAACAGAAACCCGGCACGCTGAGATAGTGACGCGACGCGCTACAACAGAAGCCCGGCGCGCTGAAATAGTGATGCGGCACGCTACAACAGAAGCTCGGCGTGCTGAAACAGACCACCGGCACGCTATGAAATCCAACTGGCGCACTGCAAAAAGTCACGGTTCCATGAAAACTATCACGCCGATACCTGTAGGACACTTTTTCCAAAAATCAAGCAGAATATGGGGTTATGCCCCACGGTGGGCGCCAATTTGTGAGTGGTAGAATGGGGAAAACAAACTAAACATGCTTCTACACTTCTAAATAGGACATTGCATCTAAGATTTAAGAAATTTAAACTAATTTAAACTAGAAATCTTCATAAATTTATCCTATTGCTCTCTAAATCTAAAGATCTCTCTAATCTACTTTGCTCTCAAATTTTAGAAGCTAATTAGACTATTGAAATGACACTTAGAGAATGAGAATTAAACTATTCTATTCCTATATGATTAAATGATAAAAACTACTGTAATGGCAGCCATGACTGCAAATGTTGAATGTTGGATGAATGTTGGATGGATGCTAGATGAATGTTGGACGCTTGAATGCTGGATGAATGCTGGATGCTTGAAAAACTTGCAGAGTAAGATTGCATAAGTTGGGATTCTATTTCTTGTAGCCAGAGAGTTGTATTTATAGCTTTCACGGCAGCACATTTGCACAGGGATATGGGATAAGAGGTTGGGATTCAATATGGAGAATTGAAAGGCATGGGATGAGAAGATGGAGCTAATCATGGAGGATTGTTCCTCCCCATGAAAACACCAGGCAAGATGAGAGGGAAGATTGGAGGAAGGAGATTGAGAGGACTTCCTGCAGGTTTGTCCCCGAAGCTCTTCCCGTGAATGAAAGTTGCATTAATTAGATTTTAAAAATCTAATTTTATTGGTGAGTGAATAGTGGTAAAAGATTTATGCATTAATTTAAATAACTTTAATTTATTTAAATTTAGCAAAAGAGGAATAAATAATTTAATAAATCAAACTATAGGGTTTGTTTATTAAATTAAAACAAAAAGGAAAATGATAATTAAATAAAAGATTTTAGAATATCTTTATTTAATTAAGAAGAAATGTGATGAGGTAATTAAATAACACAATTTATTTAAGTTTGTGTATTTAATTTTTAAGATAGAAGTAATGGAAGTAATAATGATTAATTAAAAACAACGTTTTTAATTTTGTTTATTTAATTAAGAGAGAAGTAATATGATAAAAAATGATAATAATTAAATAAAACAAAGTTTTTAATTTTGTTTATTTAATTAAGAGAGAAGTAGAAGAATTAATAATGAACTTAATATAAATAAATATTTCTATTTATTTACTAAGTAGATGAATTTAAGATTAATTAATCAAATAAGTTGTATTTAATTAATTAGGTTCTCCAAACCATTTTTAGGTGTCTACAATACCATTAATATACCAATGTTTATGAGCCTAATCCTCCTTGCCATGGTTTATTAGAGCACATATTTGAGGGATATTAGCTGTGAAACTTGATGCTTGATTCATCCCTCCATCTCCCTATCATGTATATATTACCTTCCATATTCATATATCCCTATCCATATACTATCTTCCATATTCCTCTTGCACTCTACACTTGGGGGCAAGTTTCATCCATCCTGTCATTCATATCCATTATCCTCTTTACATTCATCCTTTACCTTTCCACCTTTGATCTTGACAAGGTTAAGGATCTTCTTGAACATCATACATCTTATCTTATTAATGTTATCCATATTCCACCATCATATCTAAATGCATCCTTTCTTCCCGTCCTTGGTCTTGATGAGGAATAGGGGAAAAATACTTAGTCATTGTGTCCATATCTTATCTTTTTGATCTTGATCATCCTATTCATTATCCTTATCCTTGCATTATTCCATTCCATATCTCCTAGCTTATCAAAATCCATGTCCCATTTCCTTCCTTTGAGATTAGGGGAAAAATTACAAACGCATGCTTTGGATTTCCTTTCATATCCTTATGTGCTACCATTCCATCATATTTCACATCTTTATCATTTATCCATGATTAAATTACCTCCAACATTGGACATCATGTCCCTTTGCAACCTTGAATCTTATCATGTGAATCATATTTGAGCCTAGCTGTAAAACATTATCCAATCCTCATATTTTTTGTCAATCAATCATCAACAATCATCAATCTTATTGTACTTAGAGGAATCAGTGATCCTAAGTACTTATCATCATCATGCCTTATGGAATCAATCATTCCTGGCATCTTAATCAATCAACCATTATCATCTTTTGACAAAAGATATGTTGATTGTGTGACATGTTTTGTAGTGAATCTTTCATTTTGATCTATTGTTTATCCATGGTTGCACTACCTCTAGTGTGGGGCATCTAGTTTCTTCAATGAGTCATACCACATTTTATCTCACTCCATCTTTAAAACTTCAAAAAATCCAAAAAAAAATCATAAAATATCTTGAAAAAATCCAAAAAAAATCATAAAATGTCCTGAAAAAATCCAAAAAAACCATAAAATGTCCTAAAAAAAACCATAAAATATCCTAAAAAAAATCCAAAAAAATCATAAAATGTCTCAAAAAAATCCAAAAAAATCATAAAATGTCCTAAAATAATCCAAAAAAACCATAAAATGTCTTGAAATAATCCAAAGAAACCATAAAATGTCCTGAAAAAATCCAAAACAATCATAAAATGTCCTGAAGAAATCCAAAAAAATCAAATATTCCAAAAATCCCAAAAAAAATTGAAAATTCCAAAAAAATAGTGACACTTTTAGATCACCACATAGCTTTGAACTTCAACAAAATAAAAACATGCAAGTGTTGACAATCAAGAAAACATTATAACATATATATCAACCCATCTTACAAATCCAACCAAACACATAAATTGTAACAAGAATCAATTCTACATCGAAGCAGGACCCCTGTTTGTTTGTTGATCTTTACTTATGATTTTATCTTTGGTGACATGTCTTTTAGCTTCTCCAGGATATCTTGGACTAGAGAGGCGAGGATGGGGCATGCTCACTTGTTTGTTTTTTGTGGATTATTTCTTATTCACAGGACAACTCATCTTAAGACATGGTTGTCTAAAACCATCGAGGACCTATGAGTCTAATGTGGATGAGAGCATTCCTTATTTGATAGTGTCTTCCATGCAATAAGTATTCAGGTCATCTAAGGTTCTTATACCTAGATGCTTATACTTCATTACTAAATAAAAATGCAAACGGTATTTAGATTGTCTAGATGTTCATGTTATCTAGACGCTTATACTAATTTGCAACATAATAAGCTCGATGATGATAAAAGCACTTAAAAGGAACAAGAGGCTTCATCACCTTCATTCTCTTCCATCTTGCATTTCATTTTATTCTTCTTTCTTTTCGCAGAGAAATCCACCAATTGCTTAACTCACTGGTATATGTCTCTTGAATCAAATCTCAAATCAATCAACCTGCTTCTCAAAATTTCATGCCCCCTTAATCAATTAGTCAATCCATCATTGCAACACCTTGTCTTGCATAAGCATCATTCTCAATCAGCTTAATCAGCTCAATCAGCTTCATCAACTCATCAACCTGGCTATACTGATCATTTCCATCAATTGTTCAGTTACGCCCATCAACTGTGCATTTTCATCAAATGTGCATCTTCACTTAATCACTTGCGCAATATCAGGTATCTAATCACTTTCTAGACATCTATCGAGAGATTAATCTTCTTACAATCTATTCAATCAATCTCTCGAGGGGGCATATCATTCTTATCATAATCCTTACCAGGATTTCCTTGGGGCGTGTATCAGTTAATCAACCTTTTTTCTTTGAAACAACGTGATAGGCTGCATTGTCTCAAAGAGGGGAAAAATGTAGATGCATAAAAATGTCCTCTTAATCATTTTTATCCATTGCATAATCATATCTCCATAAAACCATTAAAATATTATAAGCATTTATAAGCATTTACTCATAACCATAATCCATTTACATAATCATTTAGTCATTTATCCATTATTTATCCAAATGCATATTTAATTAATTCATTTCATAAATATTTATTGTTTCATTAATCATTAACATATCCATAAATCATTTCATATTCATACATTTATATAAATCATTTCACTTTGACTATTTGCATGATTATTCATTTGCAATAATCATTAAAATGCATCCATATTTCATTAAATAATTTAAAATTCATAAATCAATTTCCATGGAATTAGCTCAAAATTGCACAATTTGAGCTTCCAAACATGAATCATGGCATAAATCACTCCACTCATTTCTCATTTCTCATTTTCACATTATGCATTTATCTATAAAAACCTCCTCCTTCTCACTTTTTGGGGATACACATTTTTATTAAAAAATTCAATTTCAATCTCTCTTCCACTCATCACAGCTTCTTGTTGCACTTGTGCTAATAAAAATCTGAGAGCATCAAATGCATAAATCAATAATCATGGTGAAATAGGAAAACAATGGAGCTGATTTTCCTTTGAATGCATTCATTTTAGTTTTGCATAGTTTAGTTTGCATTTTTCATTTGTATTCATTTGGAAAGGCTTTATTGATGATATGCTGAAATTTTGATTTGAATTTATAGATTAAATCATTTAGCTTCTTCAGTTTCCAGCATTAAACAGTTTCCACCCATTTTGTAAAGTAGTTTGTAGCCACTAGGATCCAAGAATGAACTCCACTAGAATTGTCAGATATCTTTCCAATAAACTCAATGCCCCATTACTAAAATGGTGTCTGAACCGCAACTAGTCTAAGTGGTAGATTACTTGAGAATTTCAACTTCCCAGAAAACCTTTGACATGCATCACATGTTCTTACCGATTTGTGAGCATCCTTGAAAACTGTAGGACACTAAAATCCAACTCTTAAGACCTTATGAGTTATGGTCTTAGCCATGTAATGTCCACCACACACCCCACTATGCATCTCAGTGAGCAACTCAGAAGCTTTGGCATTATCAACACATTTTAACATAACACCTTCTAGATTTCTTCACCATAGTTCACTATTGATAATCACATACTTGATGGCCTATAACTTGAGATTCCTCTTTTCATTGTCAGTTAATCCTTTAGGGAATTGCATCTTCTACAAGTAATGGATAACATTTTTGTACCAATCACAATCTTGCATATCACTAATATGTGACTTGTCAAAGTCATCCTCAAGATTTATTTGATTGGCATCTATATTTGCTTCAGCAATTAGCTTGGATAACCCTTGACCTCTCACCAATTTGGTGATCTAGATGTAAATATTAAATTCTTGTATTATGTTTACCCATTTACATCTCCTACCCGTGACATCTTGTTGGGTAAAGATGTCTGTAACAACTACATTGGGAACATATGCCACAACTGTAGCTCCCACGATATATGTCCTAAAATTCTTTACAGATTTAACGAGTGCATATGCTTTTTTATCACTCAAGTCATATTTCAATTTTGCAGCTTGAAGAGACTTGCTAAAAATTGTAGTGGGTTGTTCAAAACCCACTCGATTCTCTTGCAACAACACTACAGCGATAGTGTGAAATGATGCAAATGAGAAGATTTGCAGTGTCTTGGAAAAGTCAAGAGTCCTTAGAACTAGGGCCTCCTTAATTTCCTACTTAATTGCTTGAAAAGCATTACTTGGCTCTTCAGTCCACTCAACCTTCTGACCCTTTTTCAACATCTTGGATATAGGGCGAGTGATCTCTACAAAATTTGTCATAAATCTTCTTAGGAAGTTAATCTAACCAAAGAATGATTGAATGTCTTTCACATTCTTTGGTTGTTGAACCTTATCAATGGAAACTACCCTCTTAGGGTCAATTCTCACTCCTTCCTTTAACACAATGTGCTCCAATAGCTTTCCTTTAGTAACCCCAAAGGCACATTTCTTTGGGTTGAGTGAGATTTCATACTCTAGGGCCCAGATGAAAATCTTCTCCAAGTGCATGCAATGGTCTTCCTCTTTCTTGGAGTAAGCAGTTAAGTCATCCTGTTAGATTTCCAAAAATAAGTCAATGAAATCAGAAAAGGCTACATCCATAGCCCTCTGAACAGTAGCACCTGCATTAGTCAATCCAAATGGCATTCTAAGATAGACATAGGTTCCCCATGGACTGGTAAATGTAGCCTTATACTGCTCAAAATCCTTTACTTTAACTTTATTGTAGCTAGAAAAACCATCCATCATGGACAATAGCTTGCAGCCAGTCACCTTCTGCAACATGGCTTCCATGTTAGGCAATGGATAGTTATCCTTCAATGAGGACACATTGAGATTCTTGAATTCAACACATAATCTGATGTCCCTATTTTTTTCTAACTGGCACTAGATTAGACACCCAAGATGAGTGCCTTATTGGCTTAATTATGCTAGCATCCCTTAGCTTCACTAGTTCTTCTTTCATTTTTGGTGCTAAGGTGAGATTGATAGGTCTTTGCTTCTACCTAAAAGGCTTTGCATCAGCCTTTAGGGGAATATCATACTTAAAAAATTCCTCCTTGTATGCTTTTAAGTCATCATATGACCAAGCAAAGACATGTCTCTACTTTCTTAGCAAAGCAATCAACTTTTCATTGATCTTGGGCTTCATATTGTTTCCACATAAACCTTTTTAGGAGCATTTTGAGTTCCTAGGTTTACTTCTAAATCCTCTAGATGGGTGGCAGTTGTCTTGGCATTGCTTTTGTCTTGGTTGTAAAAGAATCTCTCTAAGGCAAAAAGGCCTTTAAGAATCTTATTTGTCTTTAATTGAATGGATTCATTATGAAAGACTGTGTCCTTTCCATCCACTATTTCAACAAAGGCTCCAAATTCAATCTTCTAACTTTCATATTCATCTACACATTTCAAAAATATTAATATGTATTCATCATTGGAGACTTGCCAATTTTATATATTGTCAGGGATTGAAGGCCTTGTTTGTACCTCAACCTTAGAGATACCAGCCAAATTTATATCATCAGGCCTAAGTGCAATATTTTCCAACAAATTTTCCACTCTATTCTAGCATCTATCCATCCAATCAATTCCAAATGCATCAAATTGTTCAATGGAATCCCAAACAACATTCATGTATTGCTTCAATCTCTTATTCTTTGATGCATATTTGGATCTAACTTGGGATATTACCAATTTTGAATCACCAATTACTTTCAACTTCTTTATCCCATGTTTTTCTACTAGCCTCAACCCTAGTTGCAAGGCCTCATACTCTGCCACATTATTTGTGCAAACAAAAGACAAAGTGAAAGAAAATATGAATGTGTTTCCACTGGGTGAAAACAATAATATTCTTGCACTTGATCCTTCTTTGGAACTTGGACCATCAAAATACATGGTCCAAAGATCATTATTATCAAACAATTTAGTCATTTCATTTTCAATAGGTGTATATCTCCTATCACTTTCTCTTGGTAACTCTTCTACCTTAAAATCGTTGAGGCCACTATCAACAAATTGGACTGTATCATCTTCGGGAACATGTTCAATCATGTGTGGAACCTTTGATTCTCTAACTAGTTTGACATCTTTGTAATCAATTGGGAAGGTTTAAAAAGACATATCACATTGCATAATACACCCATGGAGGCACTCAATTTTCTTGACAGGAACATTGCATAATTTGGTGGAATGCCTACCACTACCACACTCATTCTAAATTCTTTTTATGGAAATGCAGCTAGTCAATAGATGAAGCAAGGTCTCGTTCTAGAAATAGGAGAAGACCACTATTTTTTACCAGTTCCCTACCCTCTTGTGTAGTTATACCCTCAAAAATTTCTTTCATCTCATTCATGACCTATGCTTGAATAACCTAATTAGGCATTTTTGGGTGCAGGCTCCTCTTCTTTGCAATATTATTAATATATTCATCTTTATTTTCTCTCCAATCAAATTCCATGAAGGCTAAGGACTTGAAAAATCAATCATCATCCATGAACTTTTTACAGGCCTCTTCTTTGACATCATCAGTTTTGTTCATGCCTATGAGGTCCACCTTACTCAATTTGAGGCTAATTTGTTGTGGTACCATCTCCCTAGGGGGAGAAGGCATACCCTGCTACATCTCTTCCACAGTAACCAATATTTCATCTTCAGAGTCCTCGGCATAATCCACAAGGCCACTTGATTCAACCTTTTGTCTGTTAGGAGGTGGCTTCCTTGGTGGTGATGATTTCCTTGGTGGTGATGATTTCCTTGGTGGTGAATTAACCTCAATAATCACAACACTAGTTAACCTTGGGGGAGACAAAGGTGGCATTTCATGCACCGGTGAAGGGATCTTTGGCTCCTCTTATTGAGAAGAGGTAGTCACTATTTGTTTTTCCTTCACCCTATCCTTCCTCCTTTTGAAAATAATTACTTTCTTTGGGGGCTGAGAGGTTAGTATTTCTTCCATCACAGGGGTTTCCCCTTCACCTTGTTCCTCTTCTACAATAGCCTTCCCCTTGTCCTAAATCAACCTTTCACCTTTCAATTGCCCAACCACTTGCTCAAAATTCTAAAAAAAAATTCAATTCTCTGAATTTCATCCTTTATATCTCTAAGAGCCAAGAATTGTGGGCCCTTAGATTGCATCTCCCTTTCTAATTTATTGAAAGCAATCCATTTCATCATTCTATCATCTTGTTTCTGAAATCCTTATTACATCCTCTGGAAAATAGAAATTATGGATGAACTTGGAGCTTTTGATTCTTTCTTTTAGCCATGCCATGAATCCCTCAAGATCATGGTTTCTTTCTCTTACCCTCTTCATCCCAAAAGGTTTGAGTACATCAACAATTTTACTCCATCCTCCTTTCTTCATGACAAAATCAAAGAAACAAGTGTATCTAGGGAAAAAGGTACCCTTACCCTAATCTTTCAAATGGTTATCTTCTACATCTCCTAACTACCACATTACTTCTCAGAAACCAACTCTCAGTGGCACATCTCTTGGTAGTATGTGAGGTGCAACCCTTGTGCCATACACCCCGAGAATTGTGTAGCTTGGGCAGGGGATAACATCTCCCCAATTATGCTCAATATTCAAGTCAGGCCTCCTATCTTTAGGCCTCAAAAATTCATGCAAATCTATAGGGATTCTTGGCATATTCAAAATCAAAACTCTCCCCAGCTTGGAAGCAAAAGATTCTCAAACACCACAAAATTGGATTTACTATCATCCCTATCAAGGAGTGTGGTCCAACACTGGACAGGTAGATCCATATCACCTTCCTTTTTGTCCAATGTCATATCTTTTCCAAAGTAAGTAGCTCCTTTGAATAGAAAATATGCATGAATAAAGAGTACCAATAGAACCTCACCCCATATTCAACTTTCTTTAGTGCAACCAAGCCCCCATGTATCTTTTCAGCTAAGTATGATCCAAAATCATAGAGTGTGTTGCATGTAGGGTGTTGAATGTGTGCATCCATATACATCTCAGCCATGGGCATACCCGTAGTTGGGTCATAACTTATGATTTGGCACAAAGAATAGAATGTCCTTTGAAAATAAGTCACAAAATAATTGATGGGGAAAGGCTCTTTATCTTATTGGCCCAGAGCGATTTTCCCTTGACCTTTAATAGATGCCAAGAAATGTGACAATATTGAGATTTTGAAGGTATGTCTCACCTTCTCATATTTGGCTATGAGTGCCTTCTCATCAATTTTAACCATATCTTCACTCTATTCAGTCAAATTAAAGACCTCAACAATCTTAACCCTAGTAACCTTAACTATTTCAATACCATCATATATTCTTATAATTCTTGAGATTGGGTCATAATTTGTTGCTATTTCCCTTAGTAGGTCAACATCCATATAGACATTTGAAACTACCACCTTCCCCGTGTCTAACCTCCAGGGGTTGCCAATAGATTTGCCATAGTTTCGGTTGCCAAACCAATAGTTAAACTATGCCCATCCAATGTATGGTACTTAGGCATCTTTAATAATACATTATTTATCAATAAGCCCATCCATAATTTGTGTACCTTGGAATAAGAACTAGCCCTTAGGTTTCTCAAATGTTGAGGGTTTTAAGTGGTTAGTTAAATCCTAGACCAAAGGTATATCTACAGGTTTAGACCTAGAGGGTTGGTATTTTGATGTGAATTCTTTGACTTTAGGTTTCATAGTTACAGGGTTTGTGAAAACTAGGGCTTACTTCTCAACAAATTATAAGATTACAACTAGGGTGTGGGTTTGACGTAGGGAAATAACAATATTAAACAAGATAATTGTTTGAACTGAACGCTTTGAAAACCCTAATTCTAGTCATTGAATGAGCTTGAAATTTATAGCAAGAACTCCCTAGACGTGTTGAATGCCTTAGAAATTTGTAATTATGCTTTAAAACAAGCTTTTATGGCTTTAAAGCATACCAAAATGGTAGTTCAATGTCATATCCACCATTATTGTTCGCTTGTGCAAACTAAAATGGCTCACTTGACCTTAGTCTCAACTTTGAATTTTAGTCGTTGATCTCGCAGTGAGATGGCTTGATCGGACCAAATCCGGTCAAACAAGTTTGAAAAATTCATCTATAGACTACCATTTCCATCGACCAACCAAAATACGCCATGTGGGTTTGCTTATAAGTCATCCCGTGGGCTCCACCATCTCCATAAGCCATGAAAATGGCTACGTGTCATCTTCCCTACTTCCTCATTGGGTTTAAGTCATGTGCATCTTTTAGCAATGAGGAGGTGGGGGACTGCCCAAATGAAATCTGGTGTCTCCAACCTGCATGCTCTTTACATCCCAATCCGTTTTCCTTAGTGCATAACCCTTGGATCTGATGGATGACCATGATCATAACATCTTGCCTACTTTTAAACATGTGTTTAAAAGATCCTTTTAGTAGTGCAGGTATTATGCCTCCCAACCTTATGCCGAAATATTTTCAAAATATTTCATACCTCATTATAGTTTTGTTGATGGTTCAGATCGTGCAAAGTGGCACCTCCTTGCTTCCCTGTTGTGGGACAAGAGATGTAGGAGGGTCCCCCACAGGCTAGCGAGAAACATTCAAAATCAAACTGGATCATTTCATCTCAAGCGTTGATCTGTTAAAGCCCGTTTCTTGCTAACTTCACATGACAATGGGCCCCAGTCGAAAGAAAGGACACATGTCACCTGCTTGCTAGCCCATTAGAATATTTTAATGGGAATTAAAACACAATGGGGGTGCAGGGAGTGGTTAGGATTAAATTAAATGATTGAACCGCTACCAATAAAATCCTTAATATGCACATGCATGCAGTTAGTAGCTTAAAAAGGGACACAACTAGGTTGACGAGCAATGAGGGACATATAATTAAGACCAAGACTTTATACCAATGCCAAAACATTAAACCTAGACATAGGGACCTTAGAAAATATTAAAATTCTTTCAACCCACATAATATGAAGCAATATTTAAATTGATTTGATAAGCAACAACCAGGAACACTAGGCTCAACGGGTCAGTGAGTAAATGGGTTCAATGGCATAAGCCATAACTTAAGAGACCAGGAACAGGTAAACATCGGTCAACATGAATTAGAATGCTTACAAAGGGATTGAAACTTAGGATTTTAAGAGGGTTTAAGGCATACACATAAACCTTAGAACATTGAATGACTCAAACCCTAAGCCTTGAGACATTCCCATATTAGAACAACAGCCAAATTTTGTAACTATTATCAGTAGATCACAAAAATTTCAAGGGGTTCAACTAGTGGCTCCTATTGGGGATGTTTTTTCTTCCAGAACTTAGCAAGATCACATAATCTCAAGGTTGAAGCAGACTAATACAAAGAACCAAAACTAGGAAACTACTTGGACAAGGTAGTCAAGACAAACTAGACCCAACCAAACCAAACCAAACCTATACATAGGATATGCAAAATTTACAATGTACATGGAAAAGAGCATATTTCAAGAGAAATGTCGCTTTAATAACTATCCATGTATTGGTAGTTCAAGAAGTTCACTAGTTAAATCTTGTAAAATGTAAGATTCCTCACCATGAGTGTTGTTAATCAGATAAGGGCTTAGCCATGATGCATCAAACTTTCCATGTTTTCCCTTATCCTCAAACATGGCATTCCACATCAACACCATGTCTCCTACTTGGAACTTCCTTGGAGATGCTTTCTTGTCATACAGGTTCTTGACCTGTAATTGCAACTTGACATTCTTATTTTGAGCATCTCCTCTCATCTCATCCACTTCCATTAATGCATCAATCATGTGTTGCATTTCATCACACATATCTTTGTTGTATTCCTGGATAAACTTGTACATCTTCATGAGGCTATTCTAAGGCAACCTAGTTGCAATACCATAGACTAAATCAAATCGATCATAACCAATGGCTTTCTTAACTATTATTTTATCCGTCCACAAATCCAACTTTAGCTTGGAGTCCCAAGCTCTTTTTTTTCTCAATAACTTTTTTTATGATCTTCATCAAGCTTTTATTGCTTGAATCTGCTTGACCATTTCCCTGTGGGTGATATGGTGAAGTATAAGATGCCTGAATTCCATGCTTAGATTAGAAGTCTGTGAATTCCTCAGACCTAAAGCACATTGCATCATCTGAGAAAATTTTCTTAGGCACTCCAAACCTGGTTAGTATGTTATCCCTCAAGAAATCAATGACTACTTTACTTGTTGCTCTTTTTGTTGGAATCGCTTCCACCCATTTTATAAAGTAGTTCATAGCCACAAGGATCCAAGAATGACCTCCACTAGACTTGTTAGATATCTCTTCAATAAAATCAATGCTCCACTGTTGAAATGGTGCATAAACTGCAACTAGTCTAAGTGGCAGATTACTTGAGAATTTCAGCTTCCCAGAAAACCTTTGACATGCATCACATGTTCTTACCAAATTTTGAGCATCCTTAAAAAACTGTAGACCATAAGAATCTATCTCTTAAAACCTTATGAGCTATGGTCTTAGCCATGTAATGTCCACCACACACCCCACTATGCATCTCATTCGGCAACTCAGAAGCTTCGGTATTATCAACACATTTTAAAATAACACCTTCTAAATTTATCCACCATAGTTCACCATTGATAATCACATACTTGATGGATTGTAACTTGAGAGTCCTCTTTTCATTGTCAGTTAATCCTTCATAGCATTGCATCTTCTGCAAGTAATAGATAACATTTTTTACCAATCATAGTCTTGCATATCACAAATATGTGACATGTCAAAGTCATCCTCAAGATTTATTTAATTGGCATCTAGATTTGCTTTAGCCATTAGCTTGGATAACCCTTGACCTCTCACCAATTTAATGATTTGGATGTCTATTAAATTCTTGTATTCTATTTATCCATCTGAATCTCCTACCCATGACTTCTTGCTAGGTAAAGATGTCCTTAATAGCTGCATTAGAAACATATGCCAGAACTATAGCTCCCACAAGATATGTCTTGAAATTCTTTACAGCTTTAACCAGTGCATATGTTTTTTTCTCACTCAAGTCATATTTCAATTTTGCAGTTTGAAGAGACTTGCTAAAAAATGTGATGGGTTGTTCAAAACCCTCTTGATTATTTTGCAACAACACTATAGTGATAGGTGAAATGATGCAAATGAGAAGATTTGCAGTGGCTTAGAAAATTCAAGAGTCCTTAGAACTGGGGCATCCTTAATTTCCTGCTTAATTGCTTGAAAAGCATCACTTGGCTCTTCATTCTACTCAACCTTCTCACCCATTTTCAATATCTTGGATATAGGGCGAGTGGTCTCTACAAAATTTGTAACAAATATTTGTAGGAAGTTAATATGATGAAATAATGATTGAATTTCTTTCACATTCTTTGGTTTTGGAATCTTATCAATGGCAGCTACCCCTTTAGGGTTAATTCTCACTCCTTCCTTTGACATGATGTACCCCAATAGCTTGCCTTCAGTAACCCCAAAGGCACATTTCTTTGGGTTGAGTGAGATTCCATACTCTAGGGACCTAATGAAAATCTTCTCTAGCTGCATGTAATGGTCCTCCTCTTTCTTGGAGTAAGTAGTTAAGTCATCCAAGTAGATTTCCAAAAATAAGTCAATGAAATCAAAAAAGAATACATCCATATCCCTCTAAAAATTAGCACCTACATTAGTCAAGCCAAATTTCATTTTGACATAGAAATAGGTGCCCCATGGAATGGTAAATGTAGTCTTATACTGCTCAGACTCCTTTACTTTAACTTGATTGTAGCCAGAAAAACCATCCATCATGGACAATAGCTCATAGCCAGTCACCTTCTGCAACGTGGCTTCCATGTTAGGTAATGGATAGTTATCCTTCAATGAGGACACATTGAGATTCCTTAAGTCAACACATAATCTGAAGGCCTTATTTGTACCTCATCCTTGGAGATTCCAACAAAATTTATATCATTAGGCCTAAGTGCAATATTTTCCAAAAAATTTGCCACTCTGTTTTGGACTCTTTCCATCAAATCAATTCCAAATGCATAAAATTATTTAATGGAATCCCAAAAAACATTCTTGTCTTGCTTCAATCTCTTATTCTTTGATGCATATTTGGATCTAACTTGGGATATTACCAATTTTGAATCACCAATTACTTTCAACTTTTTTATTCCATGTTTTTCTGCTAGCCTCAATCCTAGTAGCAAGGCCTCATACTCTACCACGTTGTTAGTGCAAACAAAATACAAAGTGAAAGAAAATTTGAATGTGTTTCCACTGGGTGAAACCAATAATATTGCTACACCTGATCCTTCTTTGGAACTTGCACCATCAAAATACATGGTCCAAAGATCATTATTATCAAACAATTTAGTCATTTCCTTTTCAATAGGTGTAATTCCCCTGTCACTTTCTCTTGGTAACTCTTCTACCTTGAAATCATTGAGCTCAGTGTCAACAAAGTGGACCATATCATCTTTGACAACATGTTCATCATGTGTGGAACCTTTGATTCTCTAACCAGTTTGATATCTTTTCCATCAATTGGGAAGGTGGAAAAAGACATATCACACTACATACTACCCCCCATGGAGGAACTCCATTTTATTGATAGCAACATTCCATAATTTGGTGGAATTTCCACCACTACCACACTCATTCTAAATTCCTTTTCTGGAAATGTGGCTAGTCTATAGGGGAGTTCATTTATCACACCAATCATGGGGACTTCCCTAGAATCCATAGCATAGCATTTTCCATGAGCACTATCAATTTCCATTCCCATTTCCTCCATGATCTTAGTTGCAATAATATTATTTGATGCTCCTAAGTCAATCATACGGTTCTTCAAGAATTTTCCATCAACAATCAGAGTTATAAAAAATGGATCTATATTTCCAAGATAGGCAATTATTGAATTTCCTAGATAAATGTGAGGGATTTCAGTGATTGTTCCCTCAACCTCCTCTTCTTTCCTTTCTTTCCCACTCACTTTGGGTGGAGTAGACACCACTAATTCATTATAGGTTGTAGTAGTGTGATTGATAAGGGCTACTGCCTTTTGTTTATGCTCATCAATTCTCATCATTTCAAGCAAGGGAACAAAAACCTTTACTTGAGAAAGTAATTGAAACATATCAACAGGGGTATATTTAAGAAAATCAATTGGAATCATACCTTGTTCATTGGTGCTCTCCTTTTTTTTCTCACCTTTTGTTTCAACTTTAGGATTGGCATCCTTCTTCTCAGGCTCAAAATTTTGCCTTTTTTTTTCACCTTCACAGCAGGAGAATTGACTTCTCCATCAACCTTTGGTTTCTCGTCCTTCTTTGCCCAATTTTTTTCTCCCTTTCCTTCCCTGGCTTTAGCCCCATCCACTTTACTATCAACCTTTGGTTCTTTTCCTTTTGCATTTTTCTCTTTGATGAAGAGGCTAGTAGCCTTGCCTTGGTCACCACCCACCATTCTATTTCTCATATGATAGGAGCCTCTTGCCTGTGCGGCCAAGGCTACTATCAACCTTGCAATTTCCTCATTTGAAGGTATTCTTAAAGACACAGCATCTTTAGTTGTTTCCAATGTACACACTTCATGGCCATTGTCATTTTTTTCATCAGAGAGAACCTATTGGTGATATGCATTTTCTCTTTTCCTTTGGTTGTCCACATCAAGTTCATGAGACTCCACATCAGATGAGCATTCATTATCAACAAAATCAGACCCACTCATGATCACATTGATTTCAACATCATCATCATGAAACTGATCATAATCTTCTAGTACACTTTCTTCAACTTCCACCAACTGTGCAACTACACATTGATGAGGAGAGTGTGGAAACTGACAAACCATGCACCAGGGAGCTCCATTAGTGAAATTTGTAGAATGTTTTTGCAAAGGATCAAGTGTGACCTGATCTTGTTTATTTTTCTAATTATTTGGAACTGGCTTTCCATTCTACCAGTTGGTTTTCTAAGGTTAGTGTTGGAGCCTTGGGGGATTTTCATTCTTTTAGAACTATTGCCTATTATTTCCAAGCCCCTTTTCATTTTTTGCAATAGTTTATTTGATGTCCTTGAGGGTAGTCATCACATTATCCCATCTCTCATCATAAGTAGTATTTGAGTCAGAGGCCTTTTCTTGTTTATCCTTGGTGTTCTTCAATATTTTGACATCATCTTTGTTTCCCACCTTACCTGAAGCTCTTCTATTAATTTTAATGTGCAGAGAAATTTTGAATGCATCCCTCAAAGTTTGAGGGTCTTTGTCTCTCAGGTGGTAATCTATCTTAGCATCAAATGCATTATAATAAGTAACAAGGCATACTAGATCATTTAACCTCAAGTTTGGTGGCAATCTATTCATATCCTTCTGAAATTTAATGTTAAAATCAGACACCATCTCATTCTGTCCTTTTGTGATATTATTGAATTCATTGAGCATAAAACTGGGGTTAGTCTTATCTCCATATTGTTCTCTAAAAACTCTCTTAAATTCAACCCATGAGCCAATGCTACCATCTGGTAAACCTCTATACCAATCCTTGGAATCCTCTATTAAAGACTACATGAACAATTTCATAACCACATCCTCATTCTCTACTTCATAATCATCAAGCATATTAAGAAAAAGCCTCAAGTGATCATCCCTGGATATTGCATTATTTCTAGTAAACTTGCTCAACACAACCCTGATATCATTGTCGATGGGATTTGGGCATCTAGGAATCCCATCAAAGCATAACTTCCTATACCTTTCCAATTGCATAGGACACCTATGAAATTGATTGTCTCTATCCTCATTTCCTCTATTAGCTTCTCCACCTCCTCTCTTATGATCGATGTTTCTATTAGTAGATTGATTGTGGGTACAATCATTACTACTTGTGTTTAGAGATCTAGAATTGTAGGTGGATTGATCTATATGACCATAAGTCTTCCCATCAACTATGGGTGTAGGATTTATTGTGGAAGGAGAGGGATCTTGTGAATTGGATGCTATAGTGTCATCCACTGAGCATGAATTCTTCAAGAAATCAATCTTTCTCTTTGTCTCAAAATTGGTTGCCATAATCTCCATCCTTTCTAATTCCTTTTTTAGAGCCTCATTTTCCTTCCTTAATTGATCTTCAGCAAATTCTGATTTAGGGGGGATAGGAGGCTTTTCAGATGTGTATTTCTCATTGATAGCCAAATTCTTTATAGGTTGATTGCCCTTATCAACTGGCGGATTGGACACATTTTTCAGCAGGGTGTGATGCAACATTACTAGTGACTGCAAACTTGGTTCAAGTAGTGGTACTGACATCTTTTACAAGGTCAAGTTGAACCTTCTTGTCAAGGATTTTAGATACAACAAGACCTGTGGTAATTGGTTCAGGTTCAAATTGGATTAGGAGTCTCATCTGCTCCAATTGTCTTATTAGTGTCTCTCTTTCATTCATGGCATTTATAATCTTCTCCTATCTTTCCTTTTCCTTATTCCTTCTTATCTCAACCTAGATCTAAATCTCTCTTCTAAGAGCACTAATATCTCTAAAAAATTCATTAGGATCTGGGAGAGTAATTTCTAAACCTGAAGATTCTTCCAGATCTATTAGGTTTTTGGCATCATCATTGGATCCAGTTAACAAGTCGGGTGGTAAATGAGAATATCCATTGGATATAGGAGGGGGTATGCCACCAGCAAAAATAGCATTGGTAGCAGCAATATTACAGTGGTGGCTCCTACTTCTACTTCTGCTTTTTTTGGGTCTAGATCTATGGATGCTTACAAAATGTTCTTATTTGTGCAATCTTCTTCATCCTCATAATATAACCCTAACAAATTTTGTTGGATTTCATAGCTACCACAATTTCTTAAAGGAGATTTAGCTAATTCAGGAACAAGATGTAGAGTGCACTTGTATTTGTGTCCTGTATCTATGACTGCTTGGGAGTCTTTTGAAGCTCGCCTTCCAACTTTTCTTTTGGATGCTTCTTCATTTGAGCTCTGGTTTTCCTCATCTTTCTTCTTCAATTCTTCTTCTTCAACTTCTTAATTTCTTCAAATAATGCACACTAGTGTAGAGACTTCAGAGACTTCAAAGTTGCCACCCAAAATAATTGATAATTGAAAATAATGACAACAATTGTGAAAAACTTTAAAGAATTACAAGGATTTTCAAACACATAGAACCCCTAAGCTAACCTTCAACACTCTAGGTGGAAGATTTGCATGGACACACAAAGACTTGACATGATTTTATGCAAATGACCTTAGGATGATACATGGCGGGAGAATTTGATAAATATTTGCAAAATTTGACACCCCATTATGAATGTATATGACTCTAATCTCAATGCTTGGACAAAGAATACTAGGACATGAATATTTTCACAAAGATCCCCAATAGAGTCACCAATCTATTGATTATTTTTAAGAACCAAGCTGGTCTTCAAAGAAGCTTATGGAATTTCCAGTTCCAATCCTTAGCAGCCTAAAGGGATTGGCCAACAAACGAGTGAAAGTAGCAATGCTTTCCTCTTGCACTTCGGGCTCTACAAGACCTGAGAGGGTAATCCCACAATGTACCTGTTACCTAATTTTTCCTTCAACTCAATTAGGTAGAGCTGGAATAGCATTTGCAACTAAAGATAAAAGGTACACATAAATTTCTGCTAAAGTTCCATTTATATGCACAGAATTATTATCAAATGAATTATAGTTTATTGTGACTATACATTTGAAGAAAGGAAAAATTATATGAAAGGAATAGGGATCCGTCATTGTCTGAATGAAGAACCCCAAAGTTGAACTACTGCATCTTCAACTCCTTTCACTTGGTTGCTCTAGAAGTTGCTCTGATGCTCCGAAAGTTACTTGCAAGGGATTGAAAAGTTTGTGTTAGAGGTCAGGATACATATTCTCTTCATATACTACATCAACAAACATATAATTTATTCTCATAAGGCATTGAAATCAGTTTTGTAGTTATCACATATATCAAGGAAAAGGAAAAGATCATCATCAATATCCATCAAATTTTGAACTTCATTATTTTATTTAACATGTTTGTTCACTGTGCAGGTATAGGTACATTTTTCATTGCTATATTATCTTCACATTAAGATCACAACATGTGGAGTAAAATGGGATCCCACAAGGGTTGAGCCCAGCATGCTGCTCTCTTGTATTTTGAGAGGGATAGGAGTATAAACTCATCATACTTATCTTCTCAATGGAACCATCATGAGTAGGGGCATTCAAACTTTTCAATGCATAAGACAACCCTTAGGTGACAAGCTTCTAGAAGTTAGAGAAGACTAAATGATAGGAATATACCAATCCTAGGTGTATGCATACATCAACAAAGCATGACAGTCTTGTAAGGCATGATGCCTAAAAAATGCACAATGGAGAGTTGTATAGTTACAGCGGTTGAGCCAGAAGTAAGCATCCTCATCATAGAACATAGGGTTTGGGAGGAATTAAACCTTCAAGTGCTAACAAATAAAAGGAACCCTCAAACTTTTGGCAAGAAAAAGTGAAGAAGATCAAGTAAACTCTTTAGGTTCTTCACATGTATATGGAGAAGGGAAAAACTAGAGTAGGGAGGAGGTTTTTCCCTTCAATTTCTCAGAAAGTATAAAATCAAACCCTTGGCCTATATACACAATTGAATTCACTACCACAAGTAATATAAAAGCAAATGGCTATAGAGAATGGAACCCTTGACGGTTTTTCATTTCTTCTTGCAGAGTAATTACACGAGAAACGCTAGACACATGTTTGCAAAATGAAAATCCAAAAGAATAGAAGATTAGGGTTTACGTACAGAGAAAACATGAAAAGAAAGTCACGACCATTGGGAATGAAAGAAGGCCAAAGTGAATCCATGGCTTGGGGTTTTAAAAGTCGAATATAGAATGAGGAAAATTAAGCCAGAATACCCACATGGGTCAAAACCCTCGAGTACCTGCAAAGGGAAATCATGTAAAATTTGTGAAGAGGTCTTGTAGGCCGAGCCATACATAATGGAGTTAGCATCAAAAGGAAAGCTCTCAAGAGAAAACCAAATGAGAATGTGAGGCCGATCCCAAAATGAAGGTTCTCTACTTTTTTAGAAAGTATAAGAAGATCAAGATTATTAAAGAAAATGAAACCCAAAAAATGCAAGATACAAAGAGATTCAAAGCCCTCGACATTAGCAAGGGTAAAATCCAAAACACAGAGCTATGAAAGCCAAGCATAAAAGCAGAAACTTTTTCATTTCTTCAACCAAAACAGAGCATGAAGAAAATACACAGAAACCAAAATGTGTTCATCTTTTTTCTGCATAATAGAGCTCGAAACAAGTTTTCATTCACACATAATGAAAGAATAACATTTGCTTGCATAGACAGAGGCTTACCCAACTTGGCCTTGATATGTTTTGCAAAGTATCTACAGGAAAGAAACTCCATCAAGCTCTAGATGCATGAAAACCATGGTGATGCCCTCAATGGGCAGAGTGAAGTTTCCAAAAGGATGAAAATGCAAAAATGAATTGAATGCAAAGTGAATAGTTGTGGTTTTGTGATTAGGGTTTTGTTTTTCCCTAAAGTGGCCGACTATCACTTAGGCATTTTTGCCTTTATTTTAAAACATTTTCTTCATAACTAATGCCCCTTGTGCAAATGTTAAGTTTTTTATGCCTTCCTTGCATACTTTACAAGGTTTAATCAAATGTCCCTTTTGTATATGCAACCAAAGCATGGTCAAATTGAGGAGTCTTTATTTTTTGCAACAAAGTTAAAATGTAAAACTATATCTAAGTGATAATTTATAAATCACTTTAAATAATGTTATAATTGCAAAATAAAGATAATGAATCATGTGTTTTCAAGATTGATTTAAAACGGAGGAGAGTGGTTTGAGATTTATGTGCAAGTTCCAAGCATATAGGAGAAGTTGAAGAAGTTGAAGAAGTTGAAAAATAAGTGGAGAGTATATAGGAGTGGTTTTGAATCATTTTTTAAGGTCTTGGAAGGCATCTAGGAGCGATTTTAAGTGTCTTCATGGTAGGAGAGATCAAGGCTTGACCTATTCTTCATTCTAGAGCCTTTTTGGAGTCTTTTAAGGGGCTAAAAAATAGGCTTTTCTATTGTACACGACCAAGGGAGGTTGAAGTCGCTATCTTTGTGGAACTACTTGGAAAAGAATAAAGTAACTTCAAGCATCATTTTTGAGGTTAGTTATTTCTTCTTCCAGCATGTATTGTAACTCATTTTGGAGTTCTTTCAGTAGGAGACAACATCATATCTCTTTTACAGGCATGTATAGTAGTATTCACCTTTGGAGATCAATAAAGTTAAGCAAGTTTTTCCTTCTCAAATTTTTTTTCATTGTGTGTGTTTAAATGATTGATGTAATTTCATGTGAAGTATCTCATCCTTGTTATTGTGTCTCATTAGTAGCACCTTTATGCAAAAAATATATGTATGTTTGCAGGTTGTGGGTTGTGTTAGTGATGCAAGCAATTTCAAGTTGTGAAGAAATTACATCTTCCTTCTAGGATTGTGAGCATTATAGCCTTCTTATGAAACATTGATGAAAAAGCATATGAACCCCTGAGTTGTGTATGTGAAATATTTTTTGTTCATTAAATTGTGTGTAAAATCAGTTGTGCAAGTTTTAGATAATCATTTTGGTGCATCACCTTAGGACATAGTTTCATTTTTATGTTTCCTTCTTTCCCTTTTCCCAAAAAATGTGTTAGTTAAGTTAGTTTTTAGGTGAACACCATAAGAGCTAGCTTACTTTGGAGGTTAGCTTCCATTCTCTAAGCCCACAATCAGGGAGGCTTTCCAATGTTTCACTAATAGGCTGAGTTTACTCGGCAGGGATGCACTATTAGGAGATAACAATACCTATAGACTTATGCACTTCATGACCAAATACATTGCAAATAACAGATGAATTCTCATATAATAGCTCATATAAATGGAATATTTCAAGAAGTTAGCTACTCCTTTACAACACTCAACATTTAGAGCATGAGAATGAAATAAATTAACATGAAATAATAACAATTATAGTTCATTTGAAAGTTTCTTTATAAATTTGATTTGTTGTTGAATGACCAAGAAGATATATCATGAATAAAAAACTTAGATTAGTGCCTTACCCTAGGAAATAGAGTCAATCTCAACATAGATATAACTTGAAAACAAATTAATACGTAGCAACATAAAGCTTTGACAACACTGCATTACAACATCGCATCATTGTATCCCAAACAATAACTTCTTATAAAAATCCTTATACTCAAATTACATGAACCTTTAGCTTCATCTAAGAAATTTCATTAATTCTTTGAATTAAAAATAAGGACATAACCACACATCCATTGGAAATCAATGAAGACTAACAAAACAACCCTTGATCATTTTATTAACAGTCCATGAAATGAATACACCAGGAGAGAAATGGATTTGAATTTGCACCATTTTCTATTTAATTGCTATTACTGTTATCAAAAATTACATATGCATATCAACTAGACTCAAAACCTAAGACAAACACTGTAAATTATTCTTTGTATTCTCATTTTTTAAAAATTCTCTGTGATCAATCAACCACTTGTACATCTAATTGTGAATTAGTTCTTATAGAAAATGAAGGAGCAAACAATCCTCGGTCTAAAATGTACACATGTCCAATTCCTATTTGACTGATACAATAGATATCCCCCAATGTAGTTATATTTGTAATTCAAATGGAGGGAAATATCACATAGGACAAAAACCATTTATATTTGTCGATGAAGATCTCATCCCACCTTCCAAAAGGCACATTTTATTTGTTGTAGCAACATAGCCATGTGCTTTCAAAGTTATGTCCACGTACACCAAGCTTGAAGGAAGAAAAGCATGAAATAAAGAAAGAGAAAAAAGGACAAACTACCTCCACGTATGTATCTCTATCATCAATTTTCAAACTAGAGAGAATACAATATGTTATCATTACTTTATCAAAGGCCTAATCTATATTAGTTCTAGACCATGTATTTTATTCTCCCAACCCTTACTCTCCATTTTTGTAGACTTGATACTAAAATTTCACTAACCATCCTCCACACAACAACTTAATCCTCCAAGATATCAATCTACTTGTCTTTCCATGAATAAAATTCCTCTTCTAAGGGTCAATTGAATGCAATAACGTTGTCAGCCTTTGCTCTGTATGGAGCATACTTGGTTACCACCTAGTTGGATTCCTTATCAATTTCCTCCAAGGTAATTCCTGCTTGAGTAAGCATATCCATGTTGTTCTTTAGCATACGCATTTTAGTCCCTTCATAAATTAGGGTTGCTTGCTTTGAAATTATATCATTTGCTTGCCCTTTACAGTCCTACAAATATTTTATCTCACCATTCTCCTTCAAGATGTCAAGAAGGAGACCAAAATTCATTTCATCAAACCCTCTAACTAACTCCCTTATCTTTGCCTCCAAAGGCTCAATCTTTCATTGGAATTCCTTAATTCCATTCACAAGTGTAAGGGTAGGTTGGATGTTATCAGGCTTGTTTATATCATGCTTGGATTCCATGGCCATTAGCCTTAAATCTTGAAGTCTTGGGATCCATTTCTACATAAGTGGGATTTCCACTTCCTTATCTCTATCAAAAAAATTCACAGCATCAAACATGGAAGAATAATTAGCATGGATGCTAAACAATCTCTTATTAATTCCGTTGTTTAGATGCTCCAATATTGAAGTCACAATCTTCAGATTGCTGACAAGGATCATTCTATCATGTTGATTACACCTTTCTTCGTATGTCTTCAGCTTCTCAAGTAGATCTTCTTTGTTGATTTCTTATGTCTGTTGTTCCTCTGATGTACTTGGCTCTTCAATTGAAATAGGCACATTTCCCATGTTATATGGAACAATTTCCAATGAAGTATCTATGGGAGGAGCAGGGGAAAAAGGTGTTTGTGCTTGTGGTGAAGAAGGAGAAGCAGAATCTATTTGTGTGGGCACACTAGATTCAATATTTTGCATTTTCTCTTTCAATAGTGCCATCTCTATTTGCAGCTCCATAATCCTCTTTTGGCCTTTCCCATATTCAACTAGTAGATCATTGTACATCTTCCTAAACTTCTCTTTCTCTACTATCACAGATTATACCATTGCCTTTGTGAATTGGGAAACATGTAATGATATGGTGGCAGCCTTAATTCCAAAGGTATCAAATACCCTCTTTATGATCAACCCTCCTTTATAATTTGTAGAAGGCTCTGCATCTTTTGGATTTTTTTTGTTTGGGGCTAGAGCCCAAATTTCCAATGTATCCCATTGCTCACTAAAGGAAAACCCTTGTAGTGCAATTGTTGCTTCCTCCTCATAGTTGTATAAAGGCCTGTCATACCTCCTCACTGTATCAAAGGCTATAGTTGAAGCAAGGTCCCATTCTAGCAACAAAAGAAGACCAATATTTCTTACCAGCTCCCTACCCTCTTGTGCAATTATACCTTGGAAAATTTCTTTCATCTCCTTCATGACCTAAGCTTGAATAACTTGATCAAGCGGTTATGGGTGCAGGCTCCTCTTCTTTGCAATATTATTAATATATTCATCTTTCTTTTCTCTCCAAGCAAATTCCATGAAGATTGAGGACTTCACAAATGAGTCATTGTCCATAAACTATTTACAGGCATCTTATTTGACATCTTCAATGTTGTTCATGCATGTGAGGTCCACCTTACTCAATCTAAGGCCAATCTACTGTGGTACCATCTCCTTAGGAGGAGAAGGCATACCCTGCTGAATCTCTTCCTCAATAACCAATATTTCATCTTCAAATTCCTCAACGTAATCCACTAGGCCACTTGATTAAACCTTTTGTCTCTTAGGAGATGGCTTCCTTAGCGGTGATGATTTCCTTGGTGGTGAATCAACCTTAATAATCACAAGACCAATTGACCTTGGGGGAGACAAAGGTGGCATTTCATGCATCGATGAAGGGATCTTTGGCTCTTTGGCTCCCCTTGTTGAGAAGAGGTAGTCACTGTTTGCTTTTCCTTCACCCTATCCTTCCTCCTTTGAAAACAATTACTTTCTTTGGGGACTAATAGGTTGGTATTTCTTTCATCACAAGGGTTTCCCCTTCACCTTTTTCCTCTCCTACAATAGCCTTCCCCTTGTCCCGAATCAACCTTTCACCTTTCAATTGCCCAACTACTTGCTCAAAATTTTGAAAAACATATTCAATTCTCTTAATTCCATCCTTTATGTCTCTAAGAGCCAAGAATTGTGGGTCCTTATATTACATATCCCTTTCTAATTTATTGAAATCAATCCATTTAATCTTTATATCATCTTGTTTTTATAAGTCAAAAATATTCCTTATTACATCCTTTGGAAAATAAAAAAGTGTGGATGAACTTAGAGCTTTTGATTCTTGCTTTTAGCCATGACATGAATCCCTCAGGATCATGGTTTCTTTCTCTTACCCTCTTCATCCCAAAAGGTTTGAGTACATCAAAAAATTTACTTCATCCTCCTTTCTTCATGACCAAATCATAGAAACAAGTGTGTGCAGGGAAAAAGGTTCCCTTACCCTGATCTTTCGAATGGTTATCTTCTACATCTCCTAACTACCACATTACTTCTAAGAAACCAACTCTCAATGGCACATCTCTTGGTAGTATGTGAGGTGCAACCCTTGTGCCATACACCCTCAAAATTGTGTAGCTTGGGTAGGGGATAAAATCTCCCCAATTGTGCTCAATATTCAAGTCAGGCCTCCTATCTTTAGGCCTCAAAAATTCATGTAAAGTTGCAAGGATTCTTGGCATATATTCAAAATCAAAACTCTCCTCAGCTTGGAAGCAAAAAGATTCTCAAACACCATAAAATTGGATTTATTGTCATCCCTATCAAGGAGTTTGGTCCAACGCTGGAAAGGTAGATCCATATCACCTTCCTTTTTGTCTAGTGTCATATCTTTTCCAAAGTAAGTAGCTCCTTTGAACAAAAACATATGCATGAATAAAGGGTACCAGTAGAACCTCACCCTATATTCACCTTTCTTTAGTGCAACCAGGCCCCATGTATCTTTTCAACTAAGTGTGATCCAAAATCATAGAGTGTGTTACATGTAGGGTGTTGAATGTGTGCAACCATATACATCTCAGCCATGGGCATAACTATAGTTGGGTCATAACCTATGATTTGGCACAAAGAATAGAATTTCCTTTGAAAATAAGTCACAAAATAATTGATGGGGAAGAGCTCTCCATCTTATTGGCCCAAAATGATATTCCCTTGACCTTTAACAAATGCTAAGAAATGTTGCAATACTGATATTTTGAAGGTATTTCTCACCTTCTCATATTCGGCTCTGAGTGCCTTCTCATCAATTTTCACCATATCTTCACTCCATTCAATCAAATTAAAGACCTTGAAAATCTCAGCCCTGGTAGCCTTAACCATTTCAATACCATCATATGTTCTTACAATTCTTGAGATTGGATCATAAATTTTTTCTATTTCCCTTAGTAGGTCAACATCCATATATACATTTGACACTACCACCTTCTGTTAGGAATTGCATGCAAAAAATATCAAATAAATACAAATATAGATTAAACAGAGGAATGAAAAACATAGAAATAATAATAGCGAGAGACAATTTTTAATGTGGTTCACCCAAACTCAAGCTACATCCACCAACAGAGTGTCCAATATTATTATCTAGCAAATCGAACCGATTACAACCAACAATCTTTGTAACTCAATACTACTACAAATGCTACAATACAATATCAATGGAAACCCTAACCCTTAGTCATTTTATCAAGACTTATGTCAGCTACAAAATAGGTTTTTTATGTCGGCCAATAGAAAAATAACTCCCAACGCCTTTATAAAATAATTAAATTCATTTGAGATTTCGGGGGCGCTGCCCCTCAACCCCGCCATGTATCATGACAAGGAGTGCACCAAGGGCGCTTCCCCTTGACCCCATCTTGGGGGCGCTGCCCCCAATCCCCCGTTGAATAATTTGGGGGGGAAACCACGTTGATAAAAGTGTGGAAAATTTAACCTTTGAGTCTGATTAGGCTCCATATAATAATAATCTCCCACTTGGAGACTAATCAGACTCCACAACATATCATTTCTCACTTGGAGACTGATCATAACACTGTTGACCCTGTAGCTCCCTCTGGAAATAAACACCCTGGACCCTGTTGTTTTGTTTTTATTGTTTTCAATCTTGAAGACCAACCAAAGCTGAAGAGGAGCTTAGGTTCTCCCTTGTCACTACTTTTATAAATATATCCACTGGATTTTCATTTGTATGTATCTTTTCCAGCCTTAACTTCCCATCATCCAACATTGAACGAATGAAGTGATACCTCAACTGTATGTGTTTGGTATTTGAATGCAAGGCAAAATTCTTTGCAAGATGTACGACACTTTGGCTGTCCATAAACAAATAATTGTTAGTCTATTGTTTGCCCAATTCTTCCATGAAAGATTGCAACCATATCATCTCCTTTCTTGCCTCTATTGCAACTACATACTTTGCCTCTGTGGTGGATAAAGAAACCACCCTTTTCAACCTAGAGATCCAACTCACTACTATCCCACCTATAGTAAAGACATAACCTATAGTACTCTGTTTGGTATCAATATCCCCTGCCAAATATGAGTATGCATAACCTACTAAATTAGTATTAGAGCCCCCAAAACATAAATGTTTATTGGATGTACCTCTCAAATACCTAAGAACACATTTTAATGCATTCCAATGCTCCAATTTGGGATTACGCATATACTTGCTTACAACTCCAACAACATGTGCAATATTTGGTCTCGTGCATACCATGGCATACATTAAACTTCCTACAACTGAAGCATATGGTACCTTGTACATTTTATCTTCCTCCTCTTGTGTCTTTGGAAAGGTGTACTGACAAATTTTGAATTCTCCATATGGAATCTCTGTAACACCTTTTCAACATAATTAGCCTAAGATAGAGTCAATTTTTTGTTCTTCTTATCTCTACAAATTTTCATAACAAGGATTTGTTTTGCTACCTCCAAATCCTTCATAGCAAATGATTTTTCTAACTGTTGTTTTAACTTATTTATGTGATCAATGTTAGACCCTGCTACAAGAATTTTATCAACATATAAACATAAAATAATGTAGTTGTCATTATCCAACCTCTTAAAATAAACACAATGGTCAGAATTACACCTGTTGTAGCCTTGCTCAATCATAAAACTATCAAATTTCAAGTACCATTGTTGAGGTGCTTGTTTCAAGCCATATAAACTCTTCTTCAATATGTACACCAATTTCTCCTTACCTTTGAACTCAAATCCTTGGGGCTATTCCATATATATCTCCTACTCCAAATCACCATGGAGAAAGGTAGTTTTCACATCTAGTTGTTCCAAATGCAAATATTCAACAACCACAATACTTAAAACAATACAAATAGAAGTCATCTTAACTACCGAAGAAAAAATTTTAGCAAAATTAATGTCTTTTTTTTGTGCAAATCCTTTGACAACTAACCTGGCTTTAAATTTTTTCTTACCTCCATCTTCCTCTTTTAGCCTATAAACCCATTTGTTTGGTAAATCCTTTTTACCTGCAGGCAACTTACATAATTCCCAAGTCTAATTTTTTCACAAGGAATCCATTTATTCTTTCATTGCAAGCTCCCACTAAACCTTTGTATCCACCTACATAGCTTCATCATACCCTTCTAGTTCACCAACATCTATTAACAAAATAGAATACAAAGAGGGAGAAAACCTTTCAAGAGGTCCACTTAGCCTTGTTGACCATCTAACATTCACTGGAGTTTGTGGTATTTCTTGTTGTTGTGGAGCGTGAGGAACCACTAGAACATCATTATCTAGAGTATCATCCAACACCACAAAATCCTTTTCTTTCTTCTCATGTTGCTGCAACTAATCTTTGTAAAGTACCTTCTCATTGAATACAACATCTCTACTTCTCACAATTTTCATATTTTCAACATTCCAAAGCCTATAACCAAATTCATCAATGCCATATCCAACGAGGATACACTTTTTTTATTTTCCATCCAACTTGGTTCTATTTTTAGAATCTACATGTGCAAATGCTTCACATCTAAAGGTTTTGAGAAAAGAATAGCTCACCTTCTTACCTGTCCATGCTTCCTCTGGAATACCACAACCCAAAGGAACTGAAGGACCTCTATTAATTAAACATATAGTAGTATTGATAGCCTCTACCCACATGTTTAAAGGAAACCCAATATGCAATCTCATGCTCCTTACATGCTCCATTATTGTCTTATTCATGCACTCAACCACTCTATTTTCTTGTGGAGTTCTTGGAACTGTTTTCTTCCTATGAATTCCATTAAGGGAATAATAATCCTCAAATTATTTGTTGCAATACTCACCACCATTATCAGATCTGATACATTTTAATCTTTTACCCGTCTCATTCTCAACCAAGCTTCTTCATTTCTTAAATGTTTCAAATACATTAGATTTTTTCCTAAGGAAAAAAATCCAAACCTTCCTAGTTGCATCATTTATAAATGTAACATAATACCGAGAGCCATCGAGAGAAGATACTTGAGCCAATCCCCATACATATGTATGCACAAGCTCCAATTTTTCATCTTTCTTTTGCTTCCCATCCTTGAGAAAACTAACTCTCTTTTGTTTTCCATACAAACAACTTTCACAGAAATCCATATTAATGCATTTCAAACCTGGTAAAACTTTCTTAGAATGAAGTGCCTTCATACCTTTTTCACTCATATGCCCAAGTTTTTTATGCCATAGTGTTGTCTCAGAACCTGCAACAACTATTTCAATCTCTTCCTATGAACCCACAATAATTGTTCCTAAATATGTTTGTGTTCTCTCTACAACAACTAAAGTAGAAGGAACATATGACCTATACAAAGATATAAGGTTCCTACTTTCACACCTTTTTCTACTATTAAGGTACCTCTTGAAACCTTCCAATTTTTATCATTAAAAGTAACTGTGCAACCTTCATCACCTAGCTTCCCTACTAAAATTAAATTCCTACTCAGCCTTGGAACGTGCCTTACCTCTTATAGTAGCCAATGATTCCCATTCTAAAACTTAATCTTAATTCTTCCCTTTCCAACAATCTGACAAGGTTTGTTATCTCCCAAATAAACCAACCCAAAATCCCCTTGGACATAATCAAGAAAATAACTTCTATAGGGCATAGCATGAAATCAGGCCCCTGAATCTAAAACCCATGAATCATCAGCATTATCTAGGGAAAGAATCAAAGCATCCTCATCAGATTTGTTACTTACCACATTTTCCTCTTTACTTCCTTCCTTTTTGTCTCCTTTATTTTTTTGAGACTAGCAATCTTTCTTTAAATGGCCTGGCTTACCACAATACCAACAACCCTTCTTGTCTCTAGATTGGGACCTTTTTTCCTTTGATTTACCTCATGACTTCCCACAACTTCCAGAATTGTTTTCTCTCTCCTTTGTTCTACCCCTACTTTCTACATTCAAAACACTGCTTGATGTGGATGTTCCACCTAAGATTTTCCTACAAATTCCCTTGCTCAAAATAACGCCAACAACATCATCAAATTTTAATGTATTTGAATCATAAACAAAATTTCTAGTAGCCATTACCAAGCTATTCCAACTTTTAGGAAAATAACACAGAATCAAAAGATCCCTAACTTCTTCATCAAAGTTTACATTTACAGAAGTTAATTGACTGGTAACCGTATTAAACTCATTTAAATGATCAACAATTGACCAACCTTCTACCATTTTCATATTAAATCAACGCTTCATAAGAAATACCTTATTCAAAGCGGAAGGCTTTTCGTATAACTTCACCAGGGTTTCCATCAACTCTTGAGTTGTCTTTGTTGTTGTAATATTGAAGGCCACTGATTATGCATGGCATAAACAAATGGTTCCCATTGCCTTTCTGTCTAGAATATTTCAATCCTCATTAGTCATTATTGTCAATTTCTTGGCTATTACTTCCAACGGCCTCCATAAATCCTTTTGATAGAGATAATCCTCCATCTGTATCTTCCATAATTGATAGTTTTGGCCATTGAATTTATCTACCTTCAATTTACCCTCATTCGCCATTGCTCCCACTTAACTGTGAGACTCCCACTCAACCATGAGACCTTCCTACAGACAATAATCAAACACAACTCGCTTTGATACCACTTGTTAGGAATTGCATGCAAAAAATATCAATTAAATGCAAATAAAGATTAAATCGAGGAATGAAAAACACATAATAACAGCGAGAGACAATTTTTAATGTGGTTCACCCAAACTCGAGCTACATCCATCAACAAAGAGTCCAATATTATTATCCAACAAATCGAATTGATTACAACCATCAATCCTTGCAACTCAATACCGCTGCAAATGCTACAATACAATATCAACAAAAACCCTAACCCTTAGTCATTTTAGCAAGACTTATGTTGGTTACAAAATAGGTTTTTTTATGTCGGCCAATAGAAAATAACTCTTGACGCTTTTATAAAATAATAAATTCGTTTGAGGTTTTGGGGGCGCTGCCACTCGACCCCGCCCTGTATCGCGATAGGGAGTGCACCAGGGGCGTTTCCCCTGGACCCCGCAAGGGGAACTACCCCCAAACCCCCATTGAATAATTTAAGGGGGAAACCACACCGATAAAAGTGTGGAAAATTTAATCTTCGAGTTTGATTAGGCTCCATATAACAACACCTTCCCCATGTCTAGCCTCAAGGGCTTGCCAATAGAGATGCCACAGTTTCAGTCTCCAAACTAATAGTTAAAATGTGCACATCCAATGTATGGTACTGAGGCATCTTTAATAGTACATTATTTATAAATAAGCCCATCTACAATTTGTGTACCTCGAAATAACAACTACCCCTTAGGTTTCTTAGATATTGATAGTTTTAATTGGTTAACTAAATCTTGGACCAGAGGTCTAATTATAGGTTTAGACCCAAAGGGTTGGTCTTTTGATGTAGATGCTTTGACTTTAGGTTCCATAGTTATAGGGTTTGTGCAAACTAGGGTTTACTTCTCAGCAAATTATAAGCTTACAACTAGGGTATGGGTTTGACACAGGGCAATAACAAGACTAAATAAGCTAATTTTTTGAACTAAACATCAAACCTTAAAAGAAATGCAAGAAAACTAGAAACCCTACTGATAGAATTATAGAGCAAGCAGATTTTAATAAATTGAAAAGAAAGGTATTGATTTCACTTACTGGTTTACAGTCACTTTGAAAACCCTAATTATGGTGGTTGAACGAGGTTGAAATTTATAGCGAGACTCCCTTAATGCGTTGAATGCCTTAGCAATCTACAATTATGCTTTAAAACAAGTTTTATGGCTTTAAAGCATACCAAAATGGTATTTCAATGTCATATCTACCATTACTGTTCGCTCGTGCGAACCATAATGGCTCACTTGACCTTGATCTCAACTTTGAATTTTAGGTGTCAATCTTGCAATGAGATGGCTTGATGAATGGACTAGATCCAATCAAACAAGTTTGAAAAATCCATCTATAGACTACCATTTCCATTGACCAACCAAAATATGCCATGTGGATTTTCCTACAAGTCATCTTGTGGGCTCCACCATCTCCATAAGCCATGAAAATGGTTATGTGTCATCTTCCTTGCTTCCCCATTTGGTTTAAGCCATGTGCATCTTTCAGCAACAGGGAGGCAAGGAACGGCCCAAATCAAATATGGTGCCTCCAACCTAGATGCTCTGCACGCTCAAGCCATCTACCTTAGTGCATAACCGTTGGATCTGATGGATGGCCACGATCATAACATCTTGCCTACTTTTAAACATGTGCTTAAAAGATCCTTTTAGTAGTGTGGGTATTATTCCTCCTAACCTTATGCCGAAATATTTTCAAAATGTTTCATACCTCATTATAGTTCTATTGATGGTTCATATCGTGCCAAGTGGCACCTCCCTACATGAAGTTAGTAACTTAAAAAGGGACCCGACTAGGTTGATGAGCGATGTGGGACATATACTTAAGACCGAGACTTTAGAACAATGCCGAAAAATTAAACATGGACATAGGGACCTTAGAAAATATTAAAAGTCTTGCAACCCACATAATATGAAGCAACATTTAAAATGATTCAATAGGTAACAACCGAGAACACTAGGCTAAAGGAGCCGGTGAGTAAATGGGTTCAATGGCATAAGACATGGCTTAAGAGACTGGGAATAGGTAAATACCGGTCAACATTGAATTAGAAAGCTTACAAAGGGATTGACACTCAGGGTTTTAAGAAGGTTTAAGGCATACACATAAACCTTAGAACATTGAACGACTGAAACCCTCAGCCTTAAGACATGCCCATATTAGAACAATAGCCACATTTTGCTATTATCAGTGGAACACAAAATTTTTGAGGGGTTCCACCAGAAGTAATGAGGCTTGTTGATTATTCCACTAATTCTTATGATGAAATAATTGTAACTAAAGATGAGATGAGGCAGTTATTCCCTCACCTCCAAGAGAAATGATTCCACAAGTAGTAATCCTAAGATTTAGCAAGGTCGATTTGAGTGGATTGAATAATGTGGATGATGTCAGGTAGAAAGCTTGCAGTGAGTTCATGGGTGATGACTCTTTTGTGAAAACCAAAGTTGTTCAAGAATTTATTTGGAGATTTAGGAGAGATGAATATGATGAGAACATAAAAATTGGGATATTGATCAATAGCCCAAAGCTCCCAAGAGAAGTCATTGAACACAGGGTTCTTGCAAAAATGAAGGCAAAGTACCATGATATTACACCAAATGAGGGCGGGGAGTTACTGAGAAAAAGTGGGGTACTCCTGCTACCTGAATGGGACTTGGCTTCGACCATTGCTTTTGACACTATAAGGAGGCATGACACTCCAATTTTTGCTACAAAGGAAGAGGCAACAATTTCCTTACAAGGATCAAAATTTAACTCTCAGTAGGACACCTTGGCAATTTGGGCATTAGCCCCTAATACAAAGAAGCCAACAGTAGTAGAGCCTGCATCTAACCTCAGGGGAGGATTAATAGTACAAAGAGTGTTAGACACTTTAGCTTTGGAGGCAACCACATTGGATGTAAATGTTGCTCAATTTACCAAAGCAACTGCAAAGTCTTTGCAAGATAAGTTTGAGGCTAAGAATAAAGAATATATTATTTGGTGGTGGATTATAATAAAGATAACCAAAAAATTACAGAGGTGCAACTTGAGAATGCACTATTGAAAGACCAATTGCAGGCATTGCAATCAAGGCCATCAATGATGACAGGGACATCAATAACTCAAGTGTAGATTTCAACCCCACCAGCTTCTCTAATTGAACCACCTCTTGTTCATTTTCCACATCCCCCTTCAGATTCTATAGAATTAGTTGTATATGATCCAGATGATGTGTCGATTGCATATCTCAATCCCAAAACATCAGTTGTAGCTCAACCAAGGAAGCTGGGAGCTAGTAGAATGGAATTGATGGAACAACTCCATGTTTATGATGAATTCATTCAACATGTTGATAGGACATTATATATGAATAATATGAAGATTATAACTGTGGTGTTGGAGCATCTAAATAAGAAGATTGAAAGGAAAATTCTTAGTGTTCATTCAAATTATTCTACAATGTTTGATGCAATAAGGAGATTTTATAGGGATAGAGAATTAGTCATCCCATTGATGGAAAAATAGATCCCTAGATTGGAAACATTAAAGCATATGGTTATTGGATCAACTCATGATGCAAATAAACCACTAAAATTTGCCCCAACCCATAAAATTATGAAAGGAATTATGGAATTTCAAGGGTCGATGGATCTAATGGAAAAGAAGATCAAGGAGCTTGTGCAAAAATTTGATGAATGTGATTTTGGTTTGTTACTTGATATTTTGAATGATGTTGGTAATGTTAAGCCCCTCCAATAGTGGAGAGATCAGATGAATAGTTCAGTTTCCACTCAAGTAGTTCACTAATTTGTGAAAGTGTGGATATTGATATGCTAAAAGATAGTATGGATAAGCTATCTTTCACAAGTGGTTTCCGAAGGGTTTTGATAAGGAAGAAACTCAAGCAGTTATCAAGTATGGCTCGTACAAAACCAAATTGGATGAATTTATTTCATATGCATGGCCATCTGATGATGATTTTGAACTCTAGAGGAGGAAGTATGTTAATATTCCTAACTTGAGTTGCTTTTGAGATAAGGTGACAGTGAATTTTGATCCTGGTACACTCAATAGATAAAATTATTCAACAAGAATGGATATAAGGGTTTTTTACCTTGCACATGTGGAATTTTGTCTTCATATGCCACCTCAATTCCCGCAGACAACCTTTAAAGATAAACGAAGAAAGGAGCAAAAAAGTATCTGAGGGACAAAGGATTGCAAATGTAAATATAACAATTTTGTCCTCAAAATATTCTCATATTTTGAAATGTAACAATAATTGTCAAATAAAAATGTGACAAGTGTACGTTGGCCCAAAGCTTTTTTTGCTCCCTTGTTTCTATAAAATGGAATTCAAGGCCAATTAAATGGGTTGTTGTTGAGTGATCTTGAGAAGCAATTGTAATAGAGAACGCAGATACAATTTTGTTTAAGTTTTGTCTAGGTCTTGGATTTTTGAGTCTTTGATTATTAGCATTGTGTACTAGATGTAGACACTAAAAAATGTCTTGAATGATATACACACTTGAATCTGATATATTAACATCGTTTCATCTTGAATTTAATCCTCTTCTCACCTATTTGATTAAATAAGCCTAACTATTTAATTAAATGTATTATTTTCATCTATTAATATAATTGACCTAATTGGGTTAATTCACCCCCTTAAACACTAACATTTCACCATGTTTAATTAAATAATGAAAATTATTTAAATTAAACCCTTAAGTCCCCTTATTTAATTAAATAACCCTAAACTATTTGTAGACACAGAAAATATACCGACACACTTGATCCTAATTACTAACATCATTTCATCTTGAATCATCTTCTTTGCTAGTCATCACCTTTCATCCCTTAATTGAATAAATCAAATTTATCTAATTAAGTTGTCACTTCTTGTTAATTAAATAAATCAATTTTATTTAATTAACCCTTTAATCTCTATTTAATTAAATAAGTCATTTTATTTAATTAAATCCCTAAAGTCATTCTATTAAACTAAATAAATTAAACCTTATTTAATTTAATCTAACATCATCCCTCTTTAATTAAATAAATCAAAATCTTTATTTAATTAAGTTTAAATCATATTCCTCTCAACTTTGATTTAAATCAATCCAAAAATATAAATCAAATTGTCACATCAACTAATTTCATATTAAATTAATCAAATCTTGATTAATTTAAATCCTAATCATCTAAATCCTCTAGATTTTGCAAATTGCACCAATAAATCATTTCTTTGATTTATTAATTCCCCTAATTACTTTCAACATGGCATGAAAAGGGAATATTCCTCCAAGCTTGAAAATCCTTCCAAATGGATTTGTCCTTCCAACAAGGCATTCATTTCCTCTTACATGTCCTTGTGCATTGAGCCAAGTGGCATTTAATTCATTCCTTTCTCCCTCCAACATGTCATTTCATAAATTTGAAATTCCACCTAATATCATTTATTATGCACATTCATCAAAATGTGCTCATCCTCCCTTCATTCACATCTTGACAAGTGGCACTTGGCCATTGGATGTTGAATGATCCCACATTCATCCATTTTGCCTCATTCTTCAACATTCTCATCTATAAATATGAGGCTTTCCTTTGTATTTTAGATCCACAACTTAGAGCAAAGTTACTATCTTCATATTTGGAGCAAACTTATCCATTTCCATAGCATTTTCCATCATCATAGCTAGGTTATTGCAGATTTCATCAAGGAAGCACATTGTTCATCATCATCAAGTGGATAAATCTTCATCAAGCTTGCAAAGGAGTTGGGAAAGGGCCAATTTCTACATCAAATTGGCACCAATTCCCCCATGGGATTGAGAGTTTGCATGCTTAAATAGGATTTAATAGTTTTTCTTGTTTTGTTCTTCATTTTCTTTCCTATTTTGAGTATTGTAGATGAATTGCATGGGGAATCTTAGTTCTAACTTGCATATGGATCTAATATTATGTTTTTTTGCTATGTTTGTGCAGGTCTAGGATTAGGGTTCACATTTTGGTGCTAGGAGGGAAAATCTCAAGATATTAACACATTTTTTGACAATTTTTTGTGGTTTTTTGTGATTTTTTGTGCCTACAAGAAACTGTGTCACTATTAGTCCACCGGCGCCATACAGTGATGCTAGCCTTCCAGTGGTGCCATATAGTGAAGCTACAAACTCCAAACTCCGTCGCTGAGGTCTTCTTGCCCAAAAATTCAAATTTTCAAACTCTAAGGCTGGTCTATTTTTCTGTCGTTGGGTTTTTACACTCTAAACTACGTCGTTGACAAAAACATCGTTGCAATCGCGCTCTCTGTTTTGCTACAGAGTGTCACTTGTCAGACCAACGATGTCATACAGCGTCGTGGACTTCTCTAAACAGTGCCGCATATGCGGGTTGTGCCGCTGGGTGGGGTAAAAGGTCAAATTTCAAGTTATTTCGACATGTGATTTTTTATATTTGATCATTTTGAGCTATTGACTTTTTTTCTGCCTCTGTATTTCTTGTATTAATCAATTTTTGTGGGTGGAAGCAAGGAAGGAGCAAGGAGAAGTTTGAAATATAACATCACTTATCCATTGTATCAAGTGTATTTAGACACTTTTGGAAGCAATTATAATTCCAAATCTAAGGACTTTATCTCTTCAAGATCTTTAGGACTCAATAGATTTCAATTTGGGTTTAAAACAAACAAGACAAAAGGTTTAAAAAGAAATTTAGGAAAACTTACTAGATTTTTTTTAAGGTTAACAATTGAACAAACAACTTTCATCTTTCCTTTTGGTGCTTTAAAAAGAACCCAATCATTGCTTTGAAGATTTAAAATGAACATGAGCATCTATGTTTTGTAATCACTTACCCAAAATAATATCATTTAAAAGACGTATGCACTTCTCTCACACCTCATGGTGATCTTGAGAATCAGAAGGCTTTTTGTGATATTAGGTTGTGTATGTGATTGCCTCCACACTTCAATTTGGATCCTAAAATTGAACAAATCTTGCGAGTGTGAGTTAGGTATATCATGTGTGTTCTCTTTGTTTCTCAATGAAGATTGATCGAACTACGGATGTACTTTCTCACTTTTGTTTATCTCTAGAGGGCCTGCCTTGTGGGAAAAAGTAATCACCCAAGGGAACAAACCAACCGAGAACACACTAAATCCAAGCGACTTCCACTCGAGATATAAGTGTGGGTACTTGAGGAAAGGAAAGTATCACGAGGATTGTTCTAACAAGAAGGGCAGCAATGGTCTCTTACCGTATGGATGATCCCCCACAAATAAAATGTCTGCATTAAAACCCCTTGTTTAAAAGACCAAAATCCTCAACATATTTGTTGGTGCAAGAGGTCAGACCTCTGAAGCCACCCATTTTTATGACTTTTAGTAGCGATGAAGAGTATGCCATGGGAGATTCATGGGTATTGATGCCTAGCTGACCCATAGAAGTGAGTGTCATGGAGGGGAGCCAGTGTGGTCAATCATCTAATCATCTGCTAAAAGTAGGTGTAGCTAGATTTATCCAAGTCGGGATTCAACAAATATTGTCTCAATATTCATAGGATTGTGCATGTTCTTGAAATCAAAACACTTTGCTTGATCTTAAACATTGGGAAACAAACATTCAACATCATCATCGAATTTCAAACCCTTTAGGGAGCAAATACCTTTGACAAAATTCAAGTTTTATTGCTTGTCCTAGGGATCTTATCCTTAGAGACTTCTAAACATTTGGATTTATATCTCAATTTTCTCATTAAAGTCAACAATAGGGAACTTTTTCCGTGATTTCCTTGATTTCCACATAATAGACTTTGTGGGAAGAGAATAAATTAGGACATTAGAAATCTAGTTGGAAAATCTAATCAAGAAGTGTTTGAGGTAAAAGGAAGTCACTAAGCAAAGACAAAGAACAATTGAACCTCACACATGTGTTCTTTCAAATGGTTTCCTGCAAAATCAAGATCCGGAAGCCAAAGACCAAGGGTTTTAGTTACAAAGCTCACAAGAAAAAGTTGTCTATGCTTTACGAGTTTAGGGAAAGATTGACCTTTAACTTCTATAAACGTGCATCAAGAAACAATCCCAACTTGAACTCATTTTATTATTGTCAAAATACAACACTTTTTCAAAGGTTTGAATATCTTACATAGGGAAAAGCATGTTCTTCAAAACTGAGGTCTTGTAAACAAGAGTCTTTTTAGGTACACATAGGATCAAACTCAAACTTCATCCATCTTTCAAACATAAAACCAAAATCATCTCACCAACAACTCTTGAAAATCTTGAAACCATCCTTTATGCTAGAATTCTTGGAAAATCTATGAATCAGAATCCATAAATCCAAAATCCTTGAGTCCAACATCAAATCATCTTGTTCGGCTAAGTATATGTAGATGCATCCTTCTCCATATACTTAGTCAAATTATCAAATCAACTTGTTTGGTTAGGTGTGGGTAGATGCATCATTCTCCCTACACTTACTCAAACTATCATCTTGTGAGCAAATTTATCCCATAGATAACATCCAACATCTTGGGGTTTATTTGTTCATTATCCAAATAAATAAAAATCCAAGAATCAAATCAAATGAATCAAAATCCAAGAATCCAAGAAGTCCCAAAAGTCTAGCATCCTCTTCAAGATCTTCTAAGAGTTCAATCATCCATATCATCCACCTTTCACAAAATTCACCATCACATTTTGATCCTTAATCATCCCAAATTTTCTCTTTTGAACCTCATTTTATGGTTCAAACTAGATCGCAACACAAGAAGAACATGGATAACAACAAACAAACATCAACTTCAAGTGACCTACTTCAAACCACACCCGAGATCAATCATGTTGGACCTAGTAACCCACTACCCGATCTTTCTCTCATAACACAAGATCCTCAAGAGAAAGGGCAAGTGGAAGACATCACCAATACGGGGATGACCCAAGACGAGATCACCGAAATGCTTCAAAACCATGATAACCACCCAATTGTCAGAGCCATGATGAAACTACATCCCTCCTAATACATTTGAATTGGAAAAAGGAGCAAAACTCCCTTCTAATTTTGATGTAAGCACTATTGTGGAGAATCCTTTTAGGCCACTTGTACCATTCACCTCACCCACTTAGAGCATCGTCCAACCCATTCCAAAACCCACATCATCCATTTCCACCACACAACCCATTGTCAACAAGGGGAGTTCATTACTCCATGCCCTTCAACAACATCCCCTTGTCAATAATCAAAATTTGTATGCCAATACCATCATAGGTACATTAGGTATCGTGCCTCAAAATCCCCTCCACCAATATGTCCCACTCACATTCCATGACTCCAACAACACATCTTTCCATGCAACACCGACATATGCCCTTGATACACAAGTTTTGCTCCCATTAGTACAAGCAGGCCTATTTAAACAAGGCGGACCCTTCGAGGCTTCACCATCACTCATTCTAGGAAGCCTTCCACCACTTCTAATTCCAATCCCACCACCACCTCTGCCATCATTACCCCCACTACCAACATCCATATCAATTCCTGGTTTAGGACTTCCCCCTTTACCTAACACAAATCAATCAATCCAAGGCAATCTGTCAAACACTAATCAAATCATCACACCTAATCCTTTGAATATACCATCGATATCACAACAATAAGTGGTATCCATCCAAGCAACGACATCAATCCCAACACCTCAAAACATGGTCTCCCAAGGACCCAACACCTCAATCACACCATCCACCATAATTGCTCAAAACACATCTCAACCACTCACCACCACATCTAACATCCCAAATCCACCACCACCACCACCAAATCCAAATGCGGCAAGCCAGTACAGCATAGCACTACAAGCTCACCAAGCCTACCAAAAGGCACTCTAGCAATACCAAGTTGTGCAACAAATGCAAACTGCTCAACAAGTAGCCCTTACTCAAGTTGCTCAAGCCACCCAACAAGCAGCACAAGCTTGACAAGCACAACAATCCCAAGTGGAAGCCCAAGCATTGTTGCAACAACATGCCCAACAAGAAGCCCAAGCCACTCAAGCTACCCAAGCCGCTCAAGCTGCCCAAGCCGCTCAAGCCGCCCAAGCTGCCCAACAAGCACAAGCACAGGCACAAGCGCAAGCATAGTACCTCACACAACAATAAGTATCCCAACAACAAGTATACCAACAAGCACTAAAGCAATACCAATAGCAGCAAGAAGTGGCCTAATTACAGGCCAAACAACAAGCGTGGTTGGTGCAACAACAACAACAAGCTCAACAATAGGCATTATTAGCGCAACAACAACAAGACCAACATCAAGTGTTGTTGGTACAACAACAATTGCAAGCATACATGGCACAACAAAACTTGCAAACACCTTCCACCAACACACCAACCAATCCACCCATCCCTCCAACAATTGATCCACCACAGAACACCTTCATCCCACCCCTTAATCCTCAAGATGATGTATTACCACAAATTAAATTTTCTTCACAACAAGTGCTTGATCTTCAATCAGGGAAAACCATGAAGGCACCAAAGATCTTGTGCCCCTATCCATTTTACAGGACCATTGTCATGAAACTATTCCCAAATGGATTTGAGATCCCAAAGTTTGATAAATATCGTGGAATAGGAAACCCTGAAGATCACATCAGGGAATTCTAAGTACATTGCATGGAGGTTGCGTACGACGAAACTTATTTGATGTGACTGTTCCGTCAAAGCTTGGAAGGTATTGCCATTGACTGGTTCTCTCATCACTCAGAAATCAAAAAATTCCAGGAAATCATGGAAGCATTTGTGCAAAACTATGCCTTCAACATAGGTATGGATGTGAACCTGGAAGAAATATCATCTATGAAACAATCCAAGGGAGAGACATTTGCTTCATTCTTGCAACGATGGCGATCAAAATCCAACATAAGTAAATGAGCCATGCCTAAGGAACAACAAGTGTGCACCATCATCGCAAATCTTGACGGACTCTTGTCCTTCCATCTCAAGATGCAATGCATCACAACCTACAATCGGTTGATCCCCAAGGCGCTCAATATCAAATGATCCCTTATCTCACAAGGGGGAGCTCCTTCTTATCAATAAAGTTGCCCATCCACCAGCTACAATGACAAACCTCGCACATGGGAAAAAATAGACATATTACCAATGATGGTGTTGTCAATGCCAAAGTTGTCATCAGTGCCCCTCGAAAAAACACACAAGCACCTCAACAACCACAAGCCAACAATCAAAACAATCGACAAGCCAACACTATGATTCAACAGCCGAACAACCAAGTAGTCAATAATGTGGACAATCAAGGAAGACCACCTCAGTGAAATAAAAATTCCCCCAAGCGAAAGTACACATCCATTGGGGAATCAGCTGAAGCCATCATGAAGAGACTAGTGGAGGAAAAAATCATCACAATTCCCACCCATGACAACTATTAAGAGCCCTTGGTGAAACTGTCATGGTACAATGAAAATCACCTTTTTTATTTCCACAAAATCAAGGGACACACAACCGCCAATTACATGAGGTTGAAAAACTTGATCAATACATCATTGATGACAAAATCATAAATGTGGAACAATGAGCTGGGAATCAAAATCTCAAGATTTACACGAATCTGATGCCCAACCACAATAAGGGAAATAATAACAATGATAAGGGAAAGGGTACCTTCAAAAGTTTGAATCATGTGTATGATCATTTCGTTGCATCCTTGGATGAATGGGTCATAGTCATCACCATCAAAGGAGCCCAGGACGATTATGGAGTCACCACAAGAGGCAAAAAATTTGCCATTGTAGGATCATCTTAGCCACCTAGAGCACCCATTTCTAACCCAAGATCTGTTTCTAGTGGCTATAATTTCCTCGATCAGTTGAAAATAACCCAAGCTCAGATCTCCATCATGGAGTTGTTGAAGATCTCACCAGCCCACAGGAAGATTCTTGAAGAAGCCTTGGCCTTATTTTTCGTCCCCAACGATCTCAATGCGGATCAATTCCAAGCTATGGTCACACACCTCACTACACCTCACCTCCTAACATTTTCAAAACAAGATCTTCCAACACAACCATCTCACAATCGTGTACTTCATCTTGAGGCTTTCGTTCATAAGAACAAGGTCAAGAGGGTCCTAGTAGATGGAGGTGCAGGGTTGAACATACGCACCCTTAAATTAATAAAAAGCTTGGGCTTCTTCAAAGATGTTGTTGAAAAAGGAAAAGGCATAACCGTCAGAGCTTATGATTATCAAGAAAGAGTGTCTCAGGGAACTATCCAACTCCCTATTCAGGTAGGGTCAGCCATCATGGAAACAACTTGTCAAGTTCTCCACCTGGAATTTCCATACAATATCCTCCTGGGGTGTCCCTAGATTCATGGGATGCAAGTTGTAGCTTCCACCTTCCACCAGTGTGTAAAGTTTCCATAACAAGGGCAAGAGGTCATTGTCCATGGGGATCCTGAACTCTTTTACTATTGCAAAAATATGGAAGCAAAATATTACCAAATCCCCCAAGTGCCTATGAACAATGAAGGCTCGTCAACTCCATACATAGACCCAGCTACTCTCGCCTCCACTTCTAGGACAGAGACACCCGCCATTCCTGCCATATCTGATATCAAGGTCATTATCCAAGAAAATGGGTGTGGGGATTATACAATTCCAAAAAATTATTTTGTAGTAGGAGAATTACCATAGTCTCCTAGGTCACGAGGGCGACCACATTCAAATAATGCTTCCTCATCCTAGACCTTCACAGCAGGCTCCTCCAGCTTTAGGAGTTGGGGAGACCTAGGCTATGAAATAATAGAAGAGGACCCATCAAACCTCTTGTACCAAGACAACAGACCAACAACTGACCTACCTATGGATGATAGTAGTAAAGGCTTACAAATGATGCTCGCCATGGGCTATGACAAAAACAACAAGCTTGGACAAAATGACAACGGGCTTCTAGTACCTCTCATTCCGGAGACGCGTATGAGAAATCTTGGTCTCGGATGTACCCCTTCAAAGGTGACTATACTTGGAAAAGGTTCCTTGGTTAAGAAGGTCAAAACTTCCCCTCAGCAATTAGCATCCACCCTTCGATTACCCATATCCATAGGACGAGTCATATACAACTTCACCTTTGACATAACTGATGTGTGTAGTAGTGACAAGGACCCCATAACTAATTTTCCTATGCTTTTCGAAGACACCTCCCTAATCATGATTAGTACCTTGTCTTTTGAGACCAACGACCATCAAACCCATGAAATCAACCTAGTCTACCCCCATCTCATTGATTATGACCAACGAGGACCTCCAATTCTGGTCACTTTCAAAAATGACGAAGCGCTCTCAAAATTCATGGTATTGCGGGACATGATACTATACAAAGATCACAAGGCTGGGTTTGACATCATACTCAACACATAAGCCTATTATAGGGAGATGATTGAATCCTTTAGTCGCAAAAGCAAAAAATTGAGAATAATCTCTAGGTCTTTGAGTGAAAACCACACCGTGGCACTCTCTGGCCCAAAAACAGTAAAAATAAAGGACGTATCCAACGGTGAAAACCTCTCTAAGGTGCCCAAGGATGAAGGATTCAATCTTCCTCTTAGTGCTCTACATCAGGAAAAGTCAACGGTTCTAGCCGAGAAGTGCAACCTAGTCAACTTGGGAACAGAGGAAACTTTGCATCTCACATTTTATGTTGAATCATTGATGTCAGAAGAACAAGAGCTCCTAGCTACTTTCTTAAGGGAGAGAAAGATAAACTTTGCATGGACCTATGCCGACATGCCTGGGCTTGATCTGGAGATTATGGTCCACCATCTAGCAGTTTACCCCGAAGCAAAGCCCGTCAGACAAAAGCTTAGAAAGATGCATCTCCAAATTGCATTGTTGGTCAAAATGGAATTACAAAAGCTCCTAAATGTAAGGTTCATACAACCGATAGATTATCCAGAGTGGGTCTCAAACCTTGTACCCATTTCAAAGCTCGATGGGGGCATTCATATCTGCATAAACTTCAGAGACCTCAACAAAGCACGTCCCAAGGATGACTTTCCACTTCCAAACATTAACATGATCATGGATATGATGGTAGGACATGAGATGCTATCATTGATGGACGGATTCTCAGGCTACAACCAAATCATGATAGCTAAAGAAGACCAGCATAAAATGACTTTCACTTGCCCATGGGGGACATATTGCTAGAATATGATGTCATTCAAGTTCAAGAATGCAGGAGCAACCTATCAGAGGGACATGACACTAATCTTTCATGACATGATCCACAAAACTGTGGAAGATTACATGGATGATATATTGGCCAAATCTAAGAAAAGACAAGATCATATAGCCGCATTGGGCTCCATCTTTGATAGACTAGAGGAAGACAAGGTATGCCTTATTCCCAAGAAGTGTGTCTTTGGCATAAAATCAGGGAAGTTGTTGGGATACATTTTGTCTATGATAGGAATTGAAATAGATCCTGCTAAGGTAAAGGAAATCCTTGAGATGGAGGCACCTAAGACATTGAAATAGTTGAGAGGCCTACAAGGAAGGCTCTAGTCCATCTGTTGATTCATAGCTCAGCTAGTAAACAATTCAATCCCATATTCTCACCTAATGCACAAGGGGGTAGCGTACAAATGGGACTAGAAGTGTGATCAGGCCTTCAAAAAGAGCAAAGACTATTTTCTCACACCTCTAGTGCTTATGCTGCCAATCCCAAGAAAGCCTCTAATCCTCTACATATCAACAATAATAGTAGCCCTCAGTGCTCTCCTAGCTCAGCACGATGAAAACGCAACAGAGAGGGCCATCTACTACATCATTCAAACCATGGTAGGGCATGAGTTAAATTATTCATTCATCAAAAAATATTGTCTAGCAGTGGTGTTTGCCTCACAGAAATTTAGACACTACATGTTAGCACATAAAATCAAAATCATTACCAAGATCGACCCACTCAAGTACCTTCTTTCTAAAGCAATGCTTATAGGGTGGACAACCAAGTAGGTCATGATCCTCACAAAACATGATATTGAGTATGTGGAATGCAAGGCCATAAAAGGGCAAGCCATTGCAGACCAACTAGCAGAAGCACCAATATATTAAGAGAAGCTGCTAATTTCAAAGTTCCCCTATGAATCCATCTTCAACTTGAGCATAGCAGACCACTGGAAGTTTTACTTTGATGGTTCTTACACATAGCATGGATCAAGAGCCGGTGTCTTTTTCATCACTCCACAAAGAGACTACATACCAAGATCCTACAAGTTGGCATTTCCCTGCACAAACAATATCACAGAATATGAGGCTCTAACCATAGGACTCAGAATAGAAGTGCAATGGCATATTATGGCTCTCAATGTATATAGGGATTCACAACTCATAATCAATCAAGTAAACAATGAGTACCAAAGTAAGGAAAAAAAGCTAACTCCATACAAGAAATTGATGGAAAGTCTTAAGGAGTCCTTCATTGAGATCACATTCAAGCAGATACCCAGAGCAAACAACAAAGCGACAAACTCCATGGCGATAATTGGATCCTTATTAAACATCCCTCGCAATGTCCCAAAGCATGAATTCCTAGTAGAGAAGCTTCTCATGCCTGCATTCGAGGTACTGGAGTCCAAATTTGTGTGCAAAATCGTTGGTCCCAGTGATCCTTGGTACCATGATATATACACTTATCTGAGAATTGGAGTCCTCCCAGCCGACATAACCTCGAACCTTAAGAAAGCCTTTGTCAAGAAAGCATCCCGTTTTGTCATCCTAGGAGATACCCTTTACCGTAGAAGCATTGAGGGAACCCTATTATGTTGCTTAAACACTAAGGAGGCATTGACCGCCTTAACCAAGGTACATAATGACATTTGTGACTCGCACACAAGTGGTATGACCTTGGCTAAGAAATTGCTAAGGATGGGGTATTATTGGCCTACCATGGAAAGAGAAGCACATGATTATGTTAGAATGTATCTACAATGTCAACAGCATGGGGATCTCATCCATGCACCAGCTCAAGAGCTACACCCTATTGTCACACCATAACACTTTTTGCGGTGGGGGCTCGATCTCATTGGAAAAATCACCCCCACCTCATCCAATGGCCAAAAGTTTATCATTACCACCACTGAGTACTTCACAAAGTAGGTGGAAGCGATACCAATGACTTACATTACTGGAAAGCAAATATCCAAGTTCATCCTAAACTATCTAATATGCAGCTACAGTGTCCCACTAGCCATTATCTTAGATAATGGGACACCATTCAAAAATTAGGATGTTCGTGACCTATGCTACAAATTCAAAATCCAATATCACTTTTCCACCTCATATTATCCCCAAGGAAATGGCCAAGTTGAGGCTACAAACAAGACCATTCTAAAAATCCTCAAGAAAATGGTCAATGAAGCTAGTCGTGACTGAAATCTCCAATTGAATCCCGCCCTTTGGGCCTATCGAACTAGCATCCGCACACCAATAGGTGCCACCCCCTTCTTGCTGGTCTATGGATTAGAAGCCATATTACCCATCGAGATCGAGCTCTTGTCACTAAGAATATCACTGCAAAATCTCATCACAAATGAGGAATATTGGGTGTCAAGACTAAATGAGCTGGAAGCCTTAAACCACTTGCAGGTGTACCAAAACTGACTCAAACAGAGCTACAACAAGAAGATCAGGAGTCAGACATTCCAAGTAGGAGAACTTGTGCTAAAGGAGAACCAAAAGAATGTTCCAAATCTAGATAGCAAGGGAAAGTTTGAACCCAATTGGTTGGGACCATTCATCATCATAGCAAGCTACAATTTAGGGGAATATCAGCTATCAACACCGAAAGGGGAACCTTTGTAGGAGCCCATGAACAACTCCCATCTCAAAAAAAAATATGCTTAATCTTGCAGGGTGTAAAACTGAAAAATACAAACAAATCAAAAAATGTCCTAAAAAAATGGTCACCTTGATGAAAACCTGGCAAACAGGCATCTTGGTTACAACAAAAAAATAAAAAAAGGAAAAAATTAAAAAAAAAAAGAAAAAAATTAAAAACAGTAAAAAGAAAAATTGTTGTCTAGTGAAAACCACTTCGGTGGTGCTTTGGACAAGTACCTTGGTGAAAACCTAGCAAACAGGCGCCTTGTGTAAATAAGTACTTTCCATCTGCCAGGAACTTAACGACTTGTTCTGCATCATCCATCAATTACATTTCTCATCCATCATGCTTCCATCACCCATCCGCGTCTGCATCTTAGCTTGGTCCTGTACTCGCCTCATGATCCCTCCTAATACTACTCGGCCCATCCTCAGGGTCAGTTTGTCCTGCCTTTATTGGAGTAGTCTATTGCATCATGTTGGGGGCATGTTCTCATTGGATCAAATTCGTGTATGTTCTTAAGGTCCCTAAATTAGAAAATCTAAAAACATCAGAAACTAGAAAATCCAAAAACATTCATAAAATCAAAAAATCCAAAAACATTCAAAACATATCAAAACCCAAAAACAGGTCAAAAATTTAGCCAAAATAGAGTCGTCTTTGTCGAACTACGTCATCTTTGGGCTTTGAACATAGGCAAGGTTGATCTTTGATCATCCCTCAAGACACTTAGGTTAGTCCTGTAGGAGTCTATGATAATAAACTGGAAATCCATTTGTTCATATCTCATCAATAACTGAGTATGTGTCAGTCGAACTATGTGGTCTCTATGTGTATAATGTAGGCAAGGCTAATCTGGTTGATCAGCCCCCAAGGCCCCTAGGATAGGTATTTAGGTTAGTCTTTTGGTCAAAATCTTAGAAAACCCCAAAACATTTAAAAATTTGAAAATCAAAACATTTGTAAAATCTTGAAAATACCAAAAAAATAGCCTCAAAACATTTCAAAAAACTCCAAAAACATCCAAATATTTGAAAAAACACATTTGCCTCATCTCGCTTTCACCCGCAACAAACATCACTCATAATAAATCAATCGTCACCCTCAACCTTTGGTGAAACCATCAGAAATAAGTCTAGTAGGTTAAAAGTGAAAACTCAAACATCAAGGTCTCAAGTTTAGGTCAGTACGTAAATAATTTGGTTAACTCTTTGTGTCAATAGACTATCATCCAATCAGTCTTAAATCAATCATCTGAAAACATCATGTCCTAGGATGCATCCTTCCTATAATGGACATCAACATCAAGCATCACCGTAGTTTAGTCTTGCCTAGCGGTATTGAAGAACATTATCTTGTTTGTTTACTTTATCTTTGTCTTTTGGCTTATCTTATTGTGCTCATTTCAATGACCTCTCAATGATGTCCCAAACGAGGGGATTTAGAGAGAAAGAAATGGGGCAACGATCATTATCTTTTTATCTGTTGTGCTTGTTGGATATTCTTGTAATATAACCTTGGCCATACATGCTTTGTTTGGGTGTAGGGAGGATGTTTTGAGTATTTTGTTGACCACATAGGAAGGCTTTCCTTTCTATGTTTTGGTCTAAGATGTTTGGAATATCTGAACTACATTTTGAATAAGGTTCCATATGTTAGGTGTGAATAGGAGTACTCCTATCTGATTGTTGAGTCAAAGTCCATCACACTAGGTGCAACGCCATCTTGGTTCTTTATACCTTGATGCATTGTGCCTACATGTGTTATCAAACATAAGGTAAATTCTCTTTTAAAGTCCCAACTCCTTGGTAAGAAAATCATCATCATCATCTGTTGGCTTGTTGGAGTCTCTTACTTTCTTCTATTTTCTTTCTACGCTAATATGGTACCATGACAGTTAATCAAATTCATCGCTAATATATCCATCCTGCATCCACAAACCATAAACATAATGCATATCATATCATGACATATAGGAAACATTGATCATCATCATGCATCTACATCGCCATATAGGAAATAATATAGATTGGTTATTCTAAGCATCTCATAAACCATACATGTGCATTCATCGCATAAGCATAAACGAACCATCACATAGGCATTATTAACTCATACCATATAAGCAGCAATTGCAAACTATGTACATCATATCATATCATAACATAGGCATCATGTCATTACATCATCAAATACATCATCTCATATACATCATTATAAAATGCATCATTGCATTACATCATGCATATCATACATGATAAAGATAATGAAAAAGAAAAAGATTGCATCTCAGACATTTTAGCATCATAATACATATATGTTAGTCTAAGCATTCACATATCATAACATTTGCATACATCATCATTGCAAAAAGTGCATAAGGAAAGATACTAAAAAAGAAATGCATCCATAAATCACTGCATCACATCATAACATCATAATGTCATACATGGCATCATATAAAATCACATCATCATCACATAAGATAGAATCATTGCATCACATGTAAACCATTGCATCATGCACAAATAAAATAGGACACATCATATCAAATCAAATCATCTCATCTCATATATATATCATCAAAATAATATACATTGTCATGGTATGAATCGTGATCAAGTTTGTATGTATCAATATAAAGTACAATCTCCCATCAGGCTATCAAATACAAGCCCATGAAACGCAAAAAGAATCATGTCTCTAATCAAAATGAGCTAGCCCTGCTAGTTGCTCCCCTTGCCAAGCGGTCTCTCTCCATGATCCTCTGGAGGCTGGTAATCTGTCCGCTGGGAGAAATCTGGGACTTGGGACACTCGAGGCACGACCTAATGATAATGAACCCTGTAATAATCTACCTCTCAAATTTCCTCCATGTATGCTCGTAAGGAAATTGTGCTCCGGGACGAGGAAGCGACCCAACTCCTATGCTTCTTTAAGCTCTGCAGCTTGTCTCTGCTGGATAGCTTGATCCTGCTTTGTCTACAGCTAGTCTCTCTGATGTCAAGGCAGCAATCTGACCCTGTAACCCCTAGACCTATACATGTAGCTATTGGATGTGAGCATCCCTCTAATCAGGTAGAGGTGGCAGTGGGGGTGGCGATGGAGGTCCTTGATCTCTCCGAGGTGGTTGAGCCGCCTGTCTGTCCTGGTCTTGTCGAGCCTGATCCTGATCCTGTTGGCCCTGATCTTGATCCCCATCTCTCAGGGCATTCTACTGAACTCTATCCTAATCGAGCTATTGGTGTGGTCCATCGCCTCCTCGACCCCCATATAAATCTTCGTCCTTGTCTCCTTGGCCTCATCTTGTCACTCTACCTCTAACTCTTTGCTATGTTGATGGTGTCCCTAGAACTGTCAATCTAAGGGGTGGCCTAAACCAATCTTTGTAAGCCTGTGTAGTCCTTGCGTCTGCTTGGCCTTGATCATATGGTCATGGCCTAGCCACCAGTTGTCTAAAGCTCTGTAATGCCTCATCTGCAGGAATGTATTGACCCCAGTGTTAGAAATCAAGATCTAATTGCAAACCAGAAAAATCACCTTCCACAGAAGAGAAAAACGAAAAAGCAGAGATTTGCAAAAGATGTGCAAATTGATATATTTGAAGTATAATAATTACAAGAGATAATTTTCTTTATAAAAGAAAAGATGCATAAACCTAATCTTATCTTGAGCAACAAGATAGCTCAACAAGATAAGGATAAAACCTATAACTTAGGAATTAAATAAATCCTAAGTAAACTTATGCAAAGTGTAATTAATAATTAATTACACCAACACCCCTCCCCCCATAAGTGCAACTTAGGGAGAAGCAGATTATTATGCAAATATGATTCTCAAAAACAAGGTCTAATCAAGTACTCATGTACAAATGTAAAGAGAGAGAAAACCCAGTGGGAAAAACCCCCCTTTCAGTGAGATGAACTACTACGAAGAAGCACTGGAAGAACTCTAATGAAGCAACACTGGAACCCCAAATCCGGCAAGCAAGGAAAGATACTTCTATTTGCAAAATACCAATCAGAATCACAAATGCAACAGCAGACCCGATGCCAAGGAACACTGGAAAGTCACATACTGGATCAACCCTGGAATCTGTAAGCAACAGTAGATGAAAGGATGAAAGGACCCATAATGATGACAAATCTAGAAGTTGTATCTCTCGAAGCCAATGCCAAACTGAAACTAAAACTGCCCATAGGACGAGTAACATCAAGATTCTGGAACATTAACCATAAAAACATGGCCTTCAAATGAGAAAGATTTGAACCAATGCGGATCAAGAACTGTAAAATCCCAATGTGAAGAGTGAACCGAAGCAAACCAACAACGTGTCCAGCTAAGCAAGAAAGAAGCTAGAAGGAGACAACAAGAAACTAGACAAAATCATGCGAGTTGTCACCAACATGAAAGATGGATGCAATAACCCCCCTTAATGGAATGTTATATCAGTTTGTTAGTACAATACCCAATGATTGCAGAAGGAGATAATGCAAAAATACAGAAACATAAGTGAAAAAGAAAACCTAGTGCATGAAACAAAAATGAATGCATGCATAAAATAAGTTAAACATTTTATGTAAATGACCTCATTTCTGCATAGAGGTTGAAACCAGCTTTCCAACGCTTTGAAAATCATGAAAAACAGATAAGCGAGTCACAAGATACATCTCCCGAAGTGAAAAGGCAACATCTGACTTCTGAGGCATAAAAAAGCATCAAAAAGGAAAAACCAAAAAATTATACCTACACCATTGCGTAGATCTCGAAAACATCTTTCTGATGATATCTCGTTTGCAAAAAAATGACGTTGTATGAGAAAGTTATGCCCGTTTCCGTGAAAGTGCTCAAAAAATGTCCAATTTGGCCCCCAGAAGCCCTCAGGGGCTAAAAAAATAAGGCCCCTGGTCGCCTAGGTGGACCAAGGCCTGAAGGATAGGGGTTGGGGCCAAAGCTCCTAGTCACCCATGTGACCACCACAGGAACTGGGCGGAGCCCGTAGTCCTCCAAAGGACCGGGTGCTTTGTTTTAAGCCCGCGGGGGCTGCCGCTCGAGGCCTGGTCGCAGATGTGACCCTATATGTAGAGGCGGAGCCCTCAGGGGCTAAACTTAGAGTGGCAGATGGGCGGTGGATTGGCAGCCGGTGGCTGGGGAGTGGCGCTCCGGTGGCCGCCCGGCGGTGCAGGGGCGACGCTCTCCTTTTCAACGGGGAGTGCTGATTTTTCAGCGTTTTTTAAATTTTTAATTTTTTTTCGTACTGCATGCCTCGTGAAGCGTGCCTTGGGGCCGTACGGCCCTTGGGAAATTTTTTTTTGCCTCTCTCGAAATTTGCAATTTTTGTGAGATCACCCAAAAATCAAAATTTTCGTCCAATCTCTCGAGGGGGCAGTATATCGGCATGTTTCTTCTCACCGGGGCAGCAGTGGGGCAATTTTGAAAATCATATTTTTTTTTTAATTTTGATCGAGATAGTTTACTCTTTGAACCAACGCAATGAGTACTTTGCTTCAAATAGAGGAAAAATGTAAACACGAAAAATATATTGCACACTTGATCCTGATTACTAACATAATTTCATCCTGAATCATCTTCTTTGCTAGTCATCACCTTTCATCCCTTAATTGAATAAATCAAATTTATCTAATTAAGTTGTCACTTCTTGTTAATTAAATAAATCAATTTTATTTAGTTAACCCTTTAATCTCTATTTAATTAAATAAGTCATTTTATTTAATTAAATCCCTAAAGTCATTCTATTAAATTAAATAAATTAAACCTTATTTAATTTAATCTAGCATCATCCCTTTTTAATTAAATAAATCAAAATCTTTATTTAATTAAGTTTAAATCATATTCCTCTCAACTTTGATTTAAATCAATCCAAAAATATAAATCAAATTGTCACATCAACTAATCTCCTATTAAATTAATCAAATCTTGATTAATTTAATCCTAATCATCTAAATCCTCTAGATTTTGCAAATTGCACCAATAAATCATTTCTTTGATTTATTAATTCCCCTAATTACTTTCAACATGGCATGAAAAGGGAATATTCCTCCAAGTTTGAAAATCCCTCCAAATGGATTTTTCCTTCCAACAAGGTGTTCATTTCCTCTTACATGTCCTTGTGCATTGAGCTAAGTGGCATTTAATTCATTCATTTCTCCCTCCAACATGTCATTTCATAAATTTGAAATTCCACCTAATATCATTTATTATGCACATTCATCAAAATGTGCTCATCCTTCCTTCATTCACATCTTGACAAGTGGCACTTGGCCATTGGATGTTGAATGATCCCACATTCATCCATTTTTCCTCATTCTTCAACATTCTCATCTATAAATATGAGACTTTCCTTTGTATTTTAGATCCACAACTTAGAGCAAAGTTACTATCTTCATATTTGGAGCAAACTTATCCATTTCCATAGCATTTTCCATCATCATAGCTAGGTTATTGCAGATTTCATCAAGGAAGCACATTGTTCATCATCATCAAGTGGGTCAATCTTCATCAAGCTTGCAAAGGAGTTGGGAAAGGGCCAATTTCCACATCAAATTGGCACCAATTCCCCCATGGGATTGAGAGTTTGTATGCTTAAATAGGATTTAATAGTTTTTCTTATTTTGTTCTTCATTTTCTTTCCTATTTTGAGTATTATAGATGAATTGCATGGGGAATCTTAGTTCTAACTTGCATATGGATCTAATATTATGTTTGTTTGCTATGTTTGTGTAGGTCTAGGATTGGGGTTCACACTATTTAATTAAATATCATATTTACAATTCCCCTTTTCATTAAATAAATCAATAATTTAATGAATATCATATTATTCTCCATATTTTACATTCAAATTTTAGTTTTAATTAACTAAATTGCTAATTTCCCTCCATCCGCTTGCATAGGGAATATTCCAAAGGGATATTCTCCTATTTGGCTCCAAAATTGGAATGATTTCTTCCAAACAAACTTTGTGACAAACTTTCAAAGTTGTTACAAAGTGTGTTTTTTTTAATCATTCTTATCCCTTTATCATTTCTCGATCCATGTGATCTTTGATTCTCATCCATTGATGAGAATATTTGATCCATGTGCTCACCCTTCATCCATTATTGACCATTGATTGATCTTTTCAATTTGATCCCTTGATTTATCATTTGCTTTCCTATAAATAGATCACTATTTGGAGAGAAATGGATCCACCTTTTCAGAGAAAATTTGTGCTATTGAAACTCACACCCATTTGCACTTATGTTTTACATTTTATAAGCATTTTATATTAATTCTCATGCATTGTTAGCTAAGCATCAATTCATGGCTCCCATGATAACTTAGTTTGCATTCATTTAGTATATTTTGGAATCTAGGGTATGCATCTTTGAATCTTGTATGTATTTAGAATAGGTTTGCAGACATTTACATCAAACATCTTAGCTTTTATCATGTTAATTTAGCTTCTAATCATGATTTCATTCATATTTTCATTAGTTCCCATCGATTTTAATCAATAAAATCAATTGGAAAGGATCATATTATCCAAGGGCTGGGGAAAGGGTCGCCATTCCACATCAATGCGACACCACTCCCCCAATAGGATAAGATTCAATGTCTTAGAATAGATGTTTGTCAAGATTTCATGTTTTAGAATGTTATTTTTAATGGATTCTTCATTGTTATTGATATTGAATATCTTATTGGGATTGATGCTTAGTGGACTAAGCATGCCTCAAATCCGTATGTATCAAGTGTAGTTAACCTATACTAAGTCATTGGTGACATTTTGGTGCTAAAAGGAGGGTTGTACTAACTAAATCTGATGAATTTCTCTTTAGATTCTCATTTTCTTGTGTTTGCAGATTCAATGACGCTATTGATGGATTCAGTGATGCATCTCAAATGTGTTACTATACAATGACGCACTTTCGTTTGAAAACAACGATGCATAATTAATCCAACGACGCGCGATTTAATTTCATCGCCGCATGTTTAAAATAGTGACACTAAACTTATTTTTAATCACATCATGAATTCCATTATAGTGACGCATTTGATATAACGACTCAATTGATGTAATTGTTTGCCACAAAGTGAAGCATTTTTTTTTCGCTATAGAGATGCACCTCCGATATAGCAACACATTTGATGAAATTTAGTGACGCGATTGATTTCAGCGTCGCTTTTTACTAGTAAACAAAATAGAGACTGAATTTTGACATGTGCTTTTAATTTTTGATTTCATGTGCTCTCTAACATGTCACTAACATCTGGTTTTTGTTTTTGAGGCTAATTGGTTTTGCAGATTTGGGAAAAAACTAGGAAATTATTTACCCCAACTTGTTGGGGTCATAACTTTCTACTCGGTGCTCAGAATTCGAATCCGTTTGCACCGTTGGAAAGGTCTCCAAGAGAACTAATTCAATCCCTAAAAATCCATGCCTTTGAAAAACAATTTTTAAGGACCAACACAAGTTTCAACCCAAAATTTTGCTTCAAAGGCTTATGAAAATGCGATTTACTAGAACATAGAAAAATCGATTTTTTTTTTTAAATTTTTGATTTTCGATTTTTCTTAGTTTTAGTTATTGTAAAAGTGTTTTGACACTTATGGGACAATTACAACCCATCATATGTTGTTTTTATTCATGTTTTAGTACTACTAAACTTCCATTGGGTTTTAAAACTTACAATCTTAGGACCACTAGCTTTTAATTCGGCTTAAAATTAACATTCAAAGTTGGTTAAAATTGGACCCACACATCCTTATTTTTTTATATTGGTTTAAAATTGAACAAAACAATCAAACACTTTCATTTGGTGATTAAAATGAACTCATTATGCTTTGCAAGGTTAAAATGAATGAGTTTTTGCTTTGCTTGTGTGTATTTGTTGTGTGTATCCACTCCCCTTGCGCTTTGTGCGATCTTGGGTGAAGAGAAACACACAAGTATACTTTCTTTGCTTGTACTTACTTAAAGTGTGTATCCTCTCCCCTTGTGCCTTTTGGTGATCTTGGGTGACGAAAAGCATCTTAAGTGTTTTTGGCACATTGTGTTACCTTTAGAGGCCCTGCCTCCCAACTTGTGAGAGGGAACGACCCAAGCGGTGCTTTCATTTCGATCTACTATATAAATAAATTGGTGTGACGAAAGTCATTAACCAGCTAGTGTTGTTGTCTTATACCAACAAATGTTTCCCTTAGTATTCATGTGATACGTCAAAACCCTTAGATGTTTCTAAGGGATGGGAGGCCTCTTAATTGAGTAAATCATCGCATGTATAGGCACCAGTTTATCTCAAAAATATTGATTAAGAAACTTTGTTAGTAGTGGCTCACTAATTTTACCTTTGAAGCGTATTTTAAGGTAGTGCATTGGAATAACACTGTTCCAAGAAGTTACTTATAATGTCTGATTTTTGGTTGAGGTAATAAAGCAAATAGGGAAGGGACTCTTTTGCTTGGTGCCTCGAGATGGTACATTTCCTTGACATAGCCTATTTGTCCATTCCATCTTCACAAATTAATCATCTCTTAGGGGATGATGGTAAGCCTAATAAGAAATATGCACCAACTTGAGCTAGGGTTGTAATTGCTTGAGAGTCAATTTAATACTTTGCCTGGTTCCAAAACATTTCAAACACACATCAACAAGCTTCTCAAATTTTCAAACCCTTTGGTTTAAGCATGGATACCCTTTGGAAATTCTTGATATCGATGCTTGTCCTAAGGATTCTATCCTTAGAGACTTCTAAGTATTTTGGCTTATATTTGAATCCATACTTTCCAAAGTCAACGTAGGTAACTATAGCTCTAACTTCATGATTTTCACATAATGGACTTTGTGAAATGAAGGATATTTTTGACATAGGCATTTTAGTTTAAAACTTAAACAAGACATTGTATGTGGTAAAAAATAAATTTATTAATCCAAGCTTAAATTAAATGAACACCCACATGGATGTATGTTCAAACTTTGACTCCCTAAAACAAGCAAATTGATCCAAGGAAAATATTGCAAACATTGAGTCCAAATCCTATTTTACCAAATCATTGAGTTCCATTATCCAAATCATTGATTTTTTGAGGTATTATCACTCTAGAGGTATAGCATGTTTCTCACTACATTGGTCTTGCAAAACAAAGGTCCATCTTAGGTTAACATTTTGGGTCAAAACATTTCATCCACCCTTCATCATATTTCATATTTCACTTCACCAAACTTTAGAAATTTCCAACACCTTGGACTTAGACATTTATCAAATCAATCCCCTAACTTAGATATGTTATGTGTGAAATGGATCCTTTTCCATACACTTAGTTTAGTTAGTCATCACATTTGTGGGATAGTTTATCTTAAAGGTCACAATTCTACCTTAAAGATTTACAAGTTCATTAGCACCTTTTATCCATAACATCAAGACATCGAACCTCTTTTTCTAAAAGTGTTGTCCAAAGGTTTAGAAAGTCCATCCTCCACATCACACCCCTTTCATCATCCACTCAAATCATTGGTCCAAAACATCTTAGATTTTCAATTTTGCAATGAGATCACAACACAAGAAAAACATGGAATATAAACTTGATTCATACATCATGAGTGATCTAATTCAACCAAACTATCAAAACCTTACAATACCAATTGATTATCAAAACTCACATTTATACAATTCACACATGGGATCATTATATCCTACAAACCTCAATGCTAATTCAAAGATGCAAGCCCTAGATTCCAAAATATACTAAATGAATGAAAACTAAGTTATCATGGAAGGCATTAATGGATGCTAAGCTAGCAATGCATGAAAATTAATCTAAATTTCTTATCAAATGTAAAACATGAGTGCAAATGGATGTGAGTTTCAACAACATAGGTTTGCTCTAAAAAGGTAGATCCATTTCTCTCCAAATAGTGATCTATTTATAGGAAAGCAAATGAGAAATAAAGGGCTTAGATTTAAAAGATCAATTAGTGGTCAATAATGGATGAATGGTGAGCACATGGATCAAAGATTCTCATCAATGGATGAGAATCAAAGATCACATGGATCAAGAAAAAATCAAGGGATAAGAATGATTCAAACAAACACACTTTGCAACAACTTTGAAAGTTTGTCACAAAGTTTGTTTGAAAGAAATCATTCCAATTTTGGAGCCAAATAGGAGAATATTCCTTTGGAATATTCCCTATGCAAGTGGATGGAGGGAAATTAGCAATTATGTTGATTAAAACTAAATTTAAATGTGCAAGATGGAGAATAATATATTTAGAATAGGTTTGCATACATTTACATCAAACATCTTAGCTTTTATCATGTTAATTTAGCTTTTTATCACACTTTCATTCATCTTTTTATCAGTTTCCATCGATTTGAATCAATAAAATTGATTGGAGAGGCTTGTATTATCCAAGGGATTGGGAAAGGGTTGCCATTCCACATCAATGCGACACCACTCCCCCAATAGGATAAGATTCAATGTCTTAGAATAGATGTTTGTCGAGATTTCATGTTTTAGAATGTTAGTTTTAATGGATTCTTCTTTGTTATTGATGTTGAATATCTTATTGGGATTAATGCTTGGTGGATTAAGCATGCCTCGAATTCATATGGATCAGGTGTAGTTAACCTATACTATGCCATTGGTCACACCAACACTATTACTTATTAATGCAAATAGCATATTTCTAGAGCCATTGTTCTCCATTGTATACTTTGTATGAATCATGAATGAAATAGATCAAAGATCTTTCAATTCATCTTTGTTGTATTCCCATCAAATTTTTGTTCATTGTTGATGCTCTTGTTCAAAGAACAAGTTAAGTTGCTTTAACATGAATGAAGGTTTATGTGAATGTGTGCAAGGATAATTAAGTAATATTGGCTTGGAATTTTGAGTTAGATGGTTTAATGTATTGTTTAATAGCTTTGTTGTGATAGATAGAATGTTGTATTATTTTAATTGAATGGTTCAAGACCGCATGCCCTAAGACAAAGCACCAGTCCATAAGTTGTATCTATGTTATAATCCTCTAGTCGTTCACAACAATTACATTCCAAAATCAATTTAAATCTTTACTTTTAGTCTGAATGTATATTTTGAGTTACGTTTCACCATATTCTCATGTTCTAGATTTAAAAATGTTGTAAGATCTGCCAGATCTTTTAGGTTTCCATCTATTAATCAATAATTAGGAGAATATATCTATTGTTACAATGTCCATAGGTAAAATGGCACAAGAGAGCTTAAGAACATTATTAGGGATCACCCTCCTAGGTTTTGTAGAGCCCAAAGTGTAGAGGGAAATTCTTCAAGACTTTCACTTGTTAATTTGGCCAATCCCTCCTGATTACTAACTACTGAATTTGGAAAATTCATAGGTAATTGTGAGATTAGCTTGGTTTATTAAAAATACCAAAATGCGGTACATTATTTATATCTGCAGTAGAATGCAAAGAATCCTCTGATATTCTCCTGATCATGAATACTCTATAGAATTCGATAATCCTTCGAGAATAGATTTTTGGTTCCTCCTACATCCATGCATCTAACACATCCTCACTGTTTGTGCTTGTAGTGTAGGAAAAAGTACTCCTTTACATATTCACACTTTGTTTGGGTCCCCTCAATTAAATTGGGCTAAGTATGCCTTAATAAGCTCTATTTTACATCTACAAGCCTAATAAATTACATTTTCCAAAGGGGAAACCTGACAATAATTAATTCTGACACATAATACTTTACCTTGAGTAATGTGTGTTCTAGGAATAGGGACCTAGGACCCATTTTCCCATGGGTGAATGGGTCCTCCCTAGGCCTTTGAACCTAAATTTAAAATATGTTTTTGGTGGTATTTTAGTATCCTTGAATTCAAATTTTAATGTCGGCTTGTAATGTTTAATTTTTGAGAAATTAAGGATACATACCTATAAATACAAGGTCTTTTATCAAATCAATTCTAAGTTTTTCAAGCAGAAATCTAGAAGTAAGAGGTGAACTTTACAAGAGAAAATAGTATTATCAATGGCAATCAAGAGAAAATTTATCAGTGATATATTGCAACAATCAAGATCTCAAGCATCATGTCAAAGTCTTTTGCAATCATGCATGTTTTTAGATCTAACATAGTGATGTAGGTTTCAAATATCAAGTCAAGAATTCAAATCAATATTCAAGTATCAAGATCCACATCCATAGAATCCATTTCATGCAAGATCAAGATCAACATTCCAAATTTTTATTCAAGGGTTTGGTGAGTTGCAACATAGCAATTGTTCATTCGTCATTCTTCATATTTCATTATCTCAATTCAAGGTTTAATTATCCAGATGGGGTTTGACCAAGGCAAACCCCCATTCAACAAAAACAAACAATTTTTCCCTCTTGCACGTTTGTGTTGCAAATCTTAGGTTGAAGAAGGATTGAAGATCTCTTGAAGAGAAAAAATCGGAGAAGTTGTCAAGGTTGCAAAAAGTTGTCAACATTATTGTTAATCTACAGAATCTCACCTACAAACCTTATTTCTGACTTTCCAACACTAAAACCTGAATCAAACAAAAGATAAAAAAATGACATTAGAGGATCTTGAGAGCTATTTAAAACCTCTACACAAAGACCCATTCACCTATAGGTGAATTAGTCCCAATTAGCCTTTGAAATTTGCATTTTGTCGAAACTTTATTATTTCTATCTATATTATACTTTAAATTGATGTTTCAAGTTTCAATGGGCATAATTGAGTTGATTTACTATTTTAGCTTTTCTCCCAAAAGTGTTGTTCATGCTAATATCATCATCCTCGATAATAAGGGAATCAATAAATTTTCTCATTGAGTTGACTTGCCTAAGGGTTGTAAGTCAATTCTTTGTGTGGATCTCATTTCCTAATGAAATAGGAAGATAATTCCATCATATCATCCCAAAGCAAACATCCTTTTGGTGAATCCCCTATATCCCACTTTTTAACACCCCTATTTTTTGATGTTTCATTTTGGTGAACCTAACATTCTTGTACTATAAACTTTTTGAAATTGGAGTCCATTCAAACCTTAGCTTTAGGATTTGCATTACTTTGCATTGCATTGCATTGATTTGCATCTCATTTAGGTTTGTTTACTTGCATTAGTTTGCATCTAATTTAAGGTTTTAGGTTTTCATTTTGCGTTCTTTGAAATCTAAAAAATTCAAAAAAATTATTCATTTTGCAGAGTGTTTACATAGCATTGCATGATCAATCACTTAAATCAAAAAATTTAATCAAAATTGCATCTCAAAGTAGGTCTTTTTTCTTGTCATTTAGCATCATTTCACACTTGCATTTAGATCTAATTTACTAGAAATTTGAAACTGTAACTACCTTTTTGCAACTAGAATCCATAAGCATAAAAAACAACTCAGAAATCTTTAATTAAATTTTTCAAAACCTTGGCATAAGACCCATTCACCCATGGGTGAATGAGTCCCTGATTAGGCTTGTTTCTGAATTTTTGGGCACTAAAAAAACTTTGTCTGCATTCAGCTTCTAGAAATTTCTATTTTCTGCAATCATTTACAATAAGGTTAATTGATCAATTCAAGTGAATTTCAAACATACAAAATTGGAATTAAAAGACTTCATTTTTAGGTTTTTACATATTATAATCATAAAATTATCTTGTTTAAAATCTAAAAATTATTGTCTCCTTGCATTTCAATTCATTCTTGCATCATGGACGTGTGCATGGGTAATATATGCAAGTCCTTAATGTCTTTGGTAGATGTCTCAAGTTGTGTGTTTGGTGATGATCCTAATGCACTAGAACCTAATAATTCTCAATCAACTCCTAATGAATGTCTCTGTGAGGTGGAAATACTAGGTCAAGTTGAATATAACATGCAACAATTCATACAAGACTCCTTACACAATCTTGAGAAAAATGTATCCCTTTACCCATACATGAAGCAACCAATACCACCTATAATTCCACCACTTGTTATATTCAACATCTTACATCTTAAAATTGACAAACAAAGCAAGCCTCAACCATCAACCATTAATGAACTTGTTAGCAAGAGCAATAATGATACTCTTCCATCTTATATTAACTAAATTACTAATACACCCATTAACTTAGAGGAGAGTTATGGTCAAGGCTTTAAGTTCTTAAGAAAACAAGGATGCAACATAAGCAATGAGCATGAAGTCCACAAATTACTAGAACAAATCCCAATCGAAAATACCAAAGGACTAGGATACCAAGATCCTCCTCCCCCTGCATCTTCCAAGGAAACACATGTCCTCCTTTATAATGATCAACTAATGCCTCACAAGGACGATAATATCCTCTTAGGTCCTCCTCCTCCAAATCCAATTCAATAAGTTACCCAATCAAGCAAGAAATTCAAACCTTATAAAGTCAAAAAATTGCCATTTTCGCACACTAAAATAGAAATTGAATGACAAATGGAACAACTTCTCCATCTAGGATTGATTTACTTTCCACCTATCAAAGAAAAAAAAAAGGTAAGAGTACAAACATGAATTATTGTGCATTTCATCGAACACTTTGCCATCTTATTGATGAGTTTCATGCTTTAAAGAATATATTGAATGGATTTAATCCTCCTGACACTTCCTTAGAGGCTATAATCCCTTAGCAATTACATGCACTTTTCTCCTTCCCATGTGATAGTTGTAGGATCATAGCATACTCACTATTGCATGTTTTAAATTTATTACAAATCATTTATATATTGCAAGGATCACATTCTCATCACTCACCTTGGCCCATCCTTGTCTTGCACTTTGTGGGTACAAAGGAGTTAGTAAGCCTTGTCCTAGTACGACACTTGTCGTTGTCCCTTTGGCTAGTTATCCACTTTCTGCATATGACGAACAAGATTAGGATGTGGACGGCTTGCTATAGGTTGACTCACATGTGCCTTACTAGTCTTTTCTTTGTCTTTTTGTTCATGTTCTTTGTGTATGATTGCATGTGCATAACGTGATCCCTGTATCGTTTTGTTTGACATATCCTTATGTCCATTCCTCTATTTTTACCTACATTCTTCTATATGTCATAAACCTTTATCTTTTCTTTTGTCTTGTGTTTTCCTTTTGGGGATGATGCAAGGTATAGAGACATTTAGGTCTCTTCCATGTTGACCCAAAATATTTTATTTGTTTTTTCTCTCTATGTTTTATTCTTCCAGTTCTATGAGTATTTGGAGAATGATGACGTTTTCAAGCTCTATAATAACATTGTAGCAAAGATCATACACAAACCCCAAATTTTTGGATCCCTTGTGTGTTTGGGATTTCATTTGGGGTCAACCCCTTTTTCATGATGTAGATTCATTTGGAAACATATGCTTGACATAGGTATTTTCAAATAAGATCTCATGTATTCTTTATTGGTTAGAATTTATCATTTTCTACTTTAAAGTAATTTCTCACAACATGGTGTTTAGAAATTTCTTTAAAGTGGGGGCATACATTGGCATTATCAGTTTGACATTTTTTTTACTATAATTCATGTTTCTTAGTGTGGTATTCTTACTTCACATGACATGTCTTCTTGGTGATGTCATTGGGTTTGATGTCCTTCAAGATTGCAACCTTTTTGAGCATATGACATTTCTCTAAGTGGTGATGCTACGGATTTCATGCACTCTATTGTGAATATTTTATCTTTGACTAGTCATCTCTTGGATACATTAGGCATGATGTTCCCCAAGAGGAGACCTTACATGAACTAAGCAAAACCCCTTTGAATATTCTATTACATGTATCATGGCCACCAAGCATAACACACCTTGCTTTCCAGTTGGGCCATGTTTGTTCATGAGTTCCTAGCATAATGTAACTTGCTAGCCTTGTGAAGCTCAAAGTTACAACCTTTTTCAAGGCCACCAAGCATAACACACCTTGCTTTCTAGTGAAGCCATGTTTGTTCATAAGTGCTTAGCATAATGCAGCTTGCTAGCCTTGTGAATCTCTAAGTTCATATTGTGTGGCACATTATCAAAGTTATCAAGAGGTATAACTTTGGTATGGTTAGTTACCCACTTCCTAGGGCTCACCTAGTGGACAATGGATTTCACTAGCCCGTGTGAGCACATTGTTGTTTACATAGTGGACAACGAGTTTCACTTGTAAACATTTTTGGACAAACAGTCGAGGCTTGATCCACCCCCTTTTTTCTTTTCTTTTTCTTTGTCTTTGACATTGTATGATTGAGTATCTTGTCATTGCTACTACATATTTAACAAAGGTATGTGTCTCTTTGTGCCTTTGTTGGTTTGTCGTGAGATCTTAGATCTCAGAGACTTGATCATCCTACTTGACCTTTTCCATCTTATCTTTCCAACAATTGAACAATTAGACCTCTCTTGACTGTCTAGTTTAGTGTGAGTTTGACACCAGGTCATCCTCTCACTAAAGTGGGGCCTAAATGTAGTGTAGGAAAATGTACTCCTTTACATTTCACACTTTTTTTGGGTCCCCTCAATTAAAATGGGCTTAATTATGCCTTGATAGGCCTTATTTTACATCTATGAGCCTAATAAATTACATTTTTCGAAGGGGAAACCCAACAACCCAACACATAATACTTTACCTTGAGCAATGTGTGTTCCAAGAATAGGGACCTAAGACCCATACGCTAGTGAATGGGTCCTCCCAAGCCTTTGAACCTAAATTTAAAATATTTTTTTGGTGGTATTTTAATGTCCTCAAATTCAAATTTTAATGTTGTCTTGTAATGTTTAATTTTTGGGAAATTAAGGATACATACCTATAATACAAGGTCTTTTATCAAATCAAGTCTAATATTTTCAAGAAGAAATCTAGAAGAAAGAGGTGAACTTTACAAGAGAAAATACTATTATCAAGGGCATTCAAGAGTAGATTTATCAGTGATTTATTTCAATAATCAAGATCTCAAGCATCATGTCAAAGTCCTTTGCGATCATGCGTGTTTTTGGAGCTAACATGGTGATGTAGGTTTCAAAGATCAAGTCAAGCATTCAAATCAATATTCAAGCATCAAGATCCACATCCATTGAAGCCATTTCATGCAAGATCAAGATCAACATTCCAAAGGCTTATTCAAGGGTTTGGTGAGTTGCAACATAGTAATTGTTCATTCATCATTCACCTTATATTTCATTATTTCAATTCAAGGTTTAATTACCTAAACGGGGTTTGACCAAGGAAAACCCCCATTCACCAAAAACAAACAATTTTTCCCTCTTGTGTTTGCATTTCAAATCTTAGGTTGAGGAAGTATTGAAGATATATTGAAGAGAAAAAATTGGAAAAGTTGTTAAAGTTGCAAAAAGTTGTCAACATTGTTGTCAATCTGCAGAATCTCACCTACAAACCTTATTTTTGACTTCCCAACATTAAAACTCGGATCAAATAGAAGCTACAAACTGACACCAAATGATCTTGAGAGTTGTTTGAAACCTCTACACAAAGACCCATTTTCTTATAGGCTAATTAGTCCTAATTAGCCTTAAGAATCTACATTTTGGTGATAGGTACACATCACTTTGCCATTTCCAAATCTACCAAAACTTTGCTATTTTTGTCTGTATTATGCTTTAAATTGATGTTTCAAGTTTGAATGGGTATAATTGAGTTGAATTAATATTTCTAGTTTTTCTCCCAAAAGTGTTGTTTAGGCTTATATCCTTTTCCTAAATCATAAGGAAATCAATAAATGATCTCATTGAGTTGACTCACCTAAAGGTTGTATGTCAATTCTTTGTGTGGATCTCATTTCCTAATGAAAATAAGAAGACATGTCCATCATATCATCCCAACACACACATCCTTTTAGTGAACCCCTTACCCTATTTTTCTATGTTTCAGTGCTATATGCATTGCTTTGTATTTCAACTTCTGCTTTCAAATTAGGTTCTTCCAAAGTGTCATTTCGTGGTAACTGTGAGATTGTGTAAAGGTTCTTATTTTCAAATTCATTATATTCTTCTGGGTTTACTTTTATATACGATTCCTTTGGGTTGTTCCCTAGTGGGATGTGGACGATTTTGTTGATATCAACAAATGATATCTCTTCTTTTTTTGGAGTCAACAATACCATTTACATTGACAAACCATCGTAGACCTAGTAATGCATTAAATGAGTCAAATGTTTCTTTGATGACTACTTGTCATAACCCAATTTTTATTGCATTTAAATTATAATCTGGTAAATTTAATTATTGAGGAAATTCAATATGTTGAATGGAAATTTTGATATTTTTGAAAAGATTGAAAGAAGTTGACCATCATTGACTATGTGATCTTTTGAACTATATTATATTTTATCAAGATTGAATGTCACTGATGAACTATGTAAGTGCAAGTGTGCAATTGTAGGATGATAGGTTGAAGGATGAGAACACAATTGAAATAGGATCGTTTAGTCAAACCGAACGATAAGCTTGATGGAATCTAGATGCACACACCACAAATGGCATGATGTTTGCATTTGAAATTTGCACATAGAAGAACTTATTTACTTGATTCAAATTGATCCAATGATCGAAAAACAAAAAGGCTTGTGGAATGTTAAACATATGATTTCATATTCAATTGTCTATTTTGATCTTGTATGTGTTCAAATTTGAAAGAAATCGATAGTATGGTTAAATACACATGTAGACACCTAAAAATGGTCTAGAGAATATAATTAATTAAATATGATTTATTTGATTAATTAATCCTAAATTCATCTACTTAGTAAATAAATAGAAATATTTATTTATATTAAGTTCACTATTAATTCTTCTATTTTATCACATTATTTTCCTCTTAATTAAATAAACAAAATTAAATACTATGTTTTATTTAATTATTATCATTATTATTTCTTCTATACTTTATCCATCAATTTTATCTTAAATTAAATACACAGCTTCAATAGTTTGTGTAATTTAATTATCTTATCATATTTTCTTCTTAATTAAATAAAGATATCCTAAAATCTTTAATTTAATTATCCTATTCCCTCTATTTTTAATTTAATAAGCAACTTCTATAGTTTGTTTTATTAAATTATTTATCTCTCTTTTTGCTAATTTAAATAAACCAAAAATATTTAAATAAAAGCATAAATCAAATCCCTCTATTCACTCACCAAAAAAATTATATTTTTCAAATCTAATTAATTTAACTGTCATTCACGAGAAAAGCCTCGAGGACAAACCTGCAGGCAATCCTCTCAATCTTCTGCCTCAAATCTTTCCTCTCATCTTGCCTAGTGTTTTCATGCGGAGGAACAATCCTCCATGATCAACTCCACCTTCTCATCTCATACCATTCAAATCTCCAGATTTAATATCAGCCTTTGTTGTGTTACCCCCGTGCAAAACTATTGCCAGAAATCTATATATATATAGCCTTATGAAGCATGAAAATGATCCGAGAAATCCCAATTTATGCAAACTTACTCTGGAGGAATACAACCAAGCAACCAAGCAATCATAAGCATTAACATTAGCATTTTAGTATCATCATAGCATCATGGCATCAGTAGATTTCATATCACGACAACATCATTAGTTTCTACTATAGCTTTCTTTTATCAGTTTTCATAAGAATAGTTTACAGTAGCTTCATATCACTTAGAAATCATTAGCAATCATCACATCATTGCATTTAGCATCCATTATGTTCTCTAGATAGGCATTTTAAACAATTATGGTGCTTACAAATCTGAGAGCTTTTGTAACTAGATAAATCTTTGGAGATAGGAGACAATGAGATGTCTTTAGGCTTTTCAATGTTTTAAATTAGTTTAAATTTATGTTAATCTTGATCTAATGTCTTATTAAGAAGTGTTTAGTTGTTCTTTTACCTGTTACTTATTCACACTTACATTTTGGCGCCCATCGTGGGGCCTAACCCCATATTTTACAAATTTTTTTTGAAAAGTGTCGTACAGGATTTAGGCGTGTTTATTTTAGCGTGATCGAGAGTTTTTTTAGCACTTCCGATGGAAACTATAGCGCTTCAGAGGAAAACTAGAGCACTTCGAAAGTCTGTTTTAGCGCATCGGCCAAAACTTAAGCGATTCGACAGTCTGTTTGAACGCATCCACCAGAGGTTCCAACACAATTTTTGATTATCTTCATATCTATTTTAGCACTTTGGCCTAATTCTATAGTGCTTCCAACAAAAACTATAGCGCTTCTGACACTTCTTTTAGCGCATCCAACAAAATAGTCAAAAAAAAAACTCTATTTTAACGCTTCTAATGAATTATGTAGCGCTTCTGACACTTCTTTTAGCGCATCCAACAAAATAGTCAAAAAAAAAAACTCTGTTTTAACGCTTCTGATGAATTTTGTAGCGCTTTTGACATTTGTTTTAGCGCTTTGACAATCAATCTTAAAATGACCATATCTTTGTCATACAAAGGTCTTTTTCGATACTTTTTTTGAAATGGGGTAGAATTTCATAAGCCATGTGCAATGGTGTAGGTATTTCTCACTTTTTGTAGAGTTAAAATTTTCAATTTTACATTTAAAGTCAAATCACATTGTAACTTGGTCTAAGTTTTAGGGTTTTTATGCTTAATCATTCATCTAACCCTTATATCTTCGTATTTCTTGATCTCATCTAACATTTTTGAGCATTTATTGAAGGTTTTAAGAAGAACATGGATCATTGAAGTGAAAGAAAGCATTTGATATCCATTGTAATAGTATTTTCAAACACTCGTGGGAAAATAACCCATCATATATTATTTTTCATTCATGCTTTAAGACCAACTAGCATTACTTTGGGCTTAAAATTAACCATCTACACAAGCTTTGTCAAAGTTGGTTAAAAAAAACATTAGAAACTCGTTGGTTTTTGGATTTGGAGTTAAAATGAATCAATCTAGGATAGACACTTCTTCAGTTGGTTTTAAAATGAATCAATCCTCGGATAGTCACATTTTCAATTGGACCAAAATTTATCAATCTAAGGTAGTCACCAAAATTTTCAATGTGGATTTAAAATTTACACCATGACTTTTTGTGAAGCAACATCTTCACATATATAGAAAATTGTAGTTTGGGCTCTAAAAATTGAACAACTTGATTTTTGTGTTTGTGTTTGTGTTTAGTTATTCTTTTACCTGTTACTTATTCACACTTACAACATACATATGTATTCAAAAGATATGATTAAAAGGATAAAGATTTCTTTTTTTTTATACGTAATACGTAGCTGAAGCTACATGCTTTTATACTAATTTGATAAAAAACTACATTGAGTTAGCCCATCACTATGATGAGTCCAAAATACAAAATTAAAATTTGGCATTGAGCCAGCAAGATTCGCCCTATTTACCCTGGTATTTACACAAAATTTAACATGGAAAAAACAAAACAGATCAAAATCCCTCCTCCATCAGACCATTAAAAATCTTCATAGAAGCAGCCAGATCCCACCAGTTCTGCAAAGGCATGGTATCATTATAAACCAACCACCTCATCCAACCCTAGCTACTGACATAGGAGACTATATCCTATGGAGACCCATCTCCTATGTCGTTGCAACTCATTGCCTTTCAAATCCAGGATGAATAGATGCCACTCAACCTCCACACCTTGCTAGAACATGCACACCATGTCGTCTAGCCATAAGAGTCCAACTTCTGGTATAAATAATGCTACTGTGTGGATGTCCCCAACCAAAATTGAACCTTTGAACACTGCTCGCAACAACAACAAGCATCTCTCCTTCGGTAGACTCAAGTCTAGAAGTGAAGCTAGGAACCAGGAGGAAATGTTTGAATTGGCCCTCGTTCGATTGTTTGAGAAAAAATAGCCCTTCCCAAGCACCATTCTTACTGCCTCTAAACATAAAATGTCCTTTTTTGCACATATATTCTTTAGGCGCTGATAAAAAATGTAACCTAGGAAAGCAACCTCCTTCTTGGAGCTCTTCAACTTGATCCGAGTATCCATATTTGATGCCAATTGGTCTCCAAAGCATTGAATAAATAGGAAGCCATTCATTGATCTTCATTTATGGTCAGCCATCTATTTTAATTCCTCTACATCCTCTCAATTGAAAGCCAGATAATTCATTGTAGGTGATCATTTAATTTGCACGAAGCTCAAAATCCTTCATTTTAGTATTCCCAAGGAAGTTAGAGGGCGGGTACTCAAATTGTCCTTTGAAAGAGTACTATATGTGCATTCCAAAAAGGGGAGGTACCTCGCCCTTCCCACCACCCTGCGTTCCCGTACTCCATACACTTCCTTTGATAGAACAAGCCATCCTAGTTTATGAATCTGTCATTTCCAAATTAATGGCTTTAAACTACTTAGCTATGATGGCGGAGTGACCGCTCACTTTGCCTCCTTCCATCTATCTGGTGGTGGCCATATGTCAGATCTAGCCATCATTGGCATAGAATATATGCATCCAGTTGGCACATGGGCTAAAAGGATAAAGATTTCACTTAGATGCTATTATATGAATAAAATAAAAGTCTATTTTTATTTAAATAGTGATAATTGTACATATAAACATGTATATACACATGTATATATGTGTATACACATATATAAGAACGTACAAATGTGTGTAAATGTATATATATATATATAAATATTAACACATATATATATAATATATATATTTATATATTTATATTCCATATGAAAATCAAATATGGATGTAATGGACGAAGTGGCCTGTATTTACATTATGGCCAAGTAATTAAATTCAAATAAGTGGGGCAGGAAATTAATGCTCATTATGAAAGAAAAGGCCCCATAATTCATGCAAATAGGTAAGAAGAAAATATCTTTCCATTTTGGAAAGGAGAAAATCACTGGAAAACATTGGCAGTGGTGACGGGTATCTAGGGAAAAAGCAAGCAAGAAGTTCGGCTGTGAGGGAAAAAGAGGAAAAGCCAAGGGAAAAGCCTGACCTTGAGGTAAAAACGAATGAATGTTTGATAATATGTGTGATTTCACAATTATTTCTATTCGAAAATCTTGAAATCTTGCAACTCATTCTCAAAATGTCGATTTCATTAAAATAGGTGATAAATAGTCCATGTCTACAAATGTTGTTGTTCTAGTTGGTCGTATTGTGTAAAATTGGCCATGCTTTCTTGACTTAGAAAACTAGGGCCTATCGATCACCCTTGCATGTTATATTCTTGAGCCATTTACGCCCTATCGGCTTACTAGCCAAGTAGGGTCGAGGCAAGGATGTTGTATTATTAACGACTACAAATGTAGTTCCATGCATGTGAGTTTTTAGCCATTCTATGGCTATCAAGTTATATCCGATTAGCAATGTTGTGTTATTTTAAAATGATGCAGAAAATTGTAGATCGTTCCCTTAGGGAACGACTATATTATCTTTGTTTCTCTTCTTTTGGTATTTATTTTCATATCGGCTGGGTTGAATATTGGATGTTGCACCCATGGGGTGTAAAGAACAAATTTTAAACTCTAAGCAATGGAAACTCATAATTGTAGTATAAATAAGTTGGCATCATTCATTTCGAACGATGAAGGAATGAGGGTAACATTCCATTTTTCCTTTATACGAATCAATCTATAAGATCAACAAGCTGCATTTCAATGATCATAGGTTAAATCTTGATGTCGAGCTATATGTGTGTGTGTGTGTGTGTGTGTGTGTGTGTGTGTGTGTGTGTGATTAAAGGGCATTCTTTGAAATTAGCCTTTGATATTGTTTAGGTAAAACTGAAATAGTCAGTAAAATGATGGTCGTTCCTTGGAGTGACAAGTGACTTGATCATTTATTCTTTCTTCCTGATAACAATAGGAAACACAGGTTTTTATCTAAAACCTTGGAAATACTAAAAATTGTTTCAAGACTCCTATGATTATTTGGGTTTCAAAACAACAAGCATGTCATTCTATATCTTTATTTGCACAGAGGATATTAGTATCATTTATATGTTGAATACCTGAATGATGGATATTTTGTTCTTTTTATGTAGTACTAGAAGCTTGAATATGTTAACAAAACTTAATGGAACATAAAACTTGTAAACTCCATCAAACAATATTTTTTTAGTTGTAAACAACATCATTTTGTTATAAACAATATTTGCTTAGCTGCAAACAACATCATTTGTTATAAATAGTATTTGTTTACCTGTAAACAACACCGTTTTGTTGTAAACAATGTGTTTAGCTACAAACAACATCGTTTTGTTGTAAACAATATGTGTTTAGCTGCAAACAACATAGTTTTGTTATAAACAATATGTGTTTAGCTACAAATTACATCATTTTGTGGTAAACAATATGAGTTTAGCTGCAAACAACATCGTTTTGTTGTAAACAGTATTGGTTTAGCTGCAAACAACATTGTTTTGTTGTAAACAGTATTGGTTTAGCTTCAAACAACACTGTTTTGTTGTAAACAGTATTTATTTAGCTGCAATAGCTTTGTTTTGTTACAAAAAGTGGGAAATTGCTCAAATAGACTGTTCTCAGCTCTTCTATTTTTGTATTTTTGACAAACAATATGTCAGAAACTTGCAGCTAATTAAAAAAAAATTCCACATAACCCATAAAGAAATCTATGTATCTAAGTATTTAGAATCCACATGCAAGAGAATAGACAACATACCCATGAAAATATGACACAAGATATACCCTGGGAAAAAACCCAGCCTCCAAAAGCATCCATCTCTCATGTATTATTCAACAATAAATATTACAATACATCTTTTGAGTCTCCATGAACACCATTGAAGCAACAAGCTCTCTCCAAGCAATCCATGCGAACTAGCATGCAACCACACATCTTGTGCCATGCTTCAAACCCTCGCAAATGCTAACCAGAGCTAATCATGCAAAATTGCATTTCTCCATAACTACCTTTTGTGATTGCTTTTATAGAAGCAAGCTCCCACAAAACCACTAAGTGGTATTACACAAAACTATGTGACAATAACTACGAGATTACAAACCATTTCCCCTTATTTAATATTGGGTGCTTTATTTATTATTTTCCCCAATATTAAATAATTACATTTTTACAACTTAACTTATGTTCCAATGTTACATGCAACATTTAGTGGCCCCAAGAATAATTACATTAAATACATAATGCAAGGTGTACAACACACCTTTTCTCAACATATGTCTAACTGTAACATTATTTGAATGATAGCAAATCTAATATAATGGTTTTTATTTTAAAATGTATGGAAAAATTTACAACTTAAGTTGCACATATATGTGTATGCACATAGACCTTCGTCTATGTACATACACATACTTGTGACATACCTTCTTTTGTTACTTATTAAATTCATTCTTAAATGAATTATTGATTTATGTTGAATGTAATCATGTATCATGTGTATGAGATGAATGGATAATGTATTGATCAATTCCATCTAATTCATTTTTTTGATTTTATTTAAATTAAGGAATAGGTAGACTGGATTACTTTTCCATAGTCATGTGTGTAAAGAATGGTCTCTTAATCGAGTATAACAACACCTAAGTAGACTAGAGCACCTCAGGGTAGATGCTACTAGAGGGTAGATAGTTGCTATTATTTGATTGTGATGTTGAAAGTTACCTTTTGGGATGGGTGCCGAAATGGAGTTCAGAGAGTATAGGTTTTTTGCTTTATCCAAAACCTATCGTTTGTTATTGCAACTTAATTTTTATGCTTGGCCAAGCAATTATCCCATTGTGTATATATGGACTTTGTGATAAAACTCTCTTCCATTCCTAGCATCGATCTTGTATTTTTCTAACTCATAGATAGAGATGCATGTTGATGTTTGGGCACACACTAGATTCCACCTTGCAGATTATTCTCTTGCTAAAATTTCCATGCAAGGTTGGGTATTCTTCAAGTTGGAAGAATTTTAGGGAAGTGTAAGCTTCGTGGTTGGGTGGTAAAGTGCTTCAACCATATTCTTCTCCACTAGTGGAGGCGAGTGTCAAGAGAAAACCTTGGATGTTTACAAGACTATCATGGTCTATGATGTAACCTTGATGTGAAATTTGTATATTGTATTGACTTAGTGGCCCTATGAGCCAATTCAACTTGGATATTGTAATTAACATTATATATATATATTACACCACTACTTCAAAATCTACATTTTTTTTATTCCTTTGATGTTTAATTCAACTTGTTTCCAAGTTCCTAATGTTTTCATTCGTGTACCATTTGCTAGGCTAATGTTATAAGGTGTCTGTTCAAGCTTAGATTTCCCTATTTGTTCCCATACTCTTTTTGGGAGCATTTTTATGTCAATTCCTAAGTCCACCATCACATTGGTTACTTTCTTATGATTAATGCCGACTATGATCATAATGGGTCTTATTTCCATTGCCTATCATTTGTCCTATTATTCTTATTTGTGGTACTTTATTTTGTTCATTCTAATACTATAAAATTGTTTTAGTTTATCAAGTAAATTTGAGTGTTTAGACATTTTTATTAGTTTTTGAATATTCCAACTTGTTTAGAGAATTATTCATTATGTTCTACCTCTTTGTCTTGTTCAGTTACGACTATTTCCTTGGTTTGTTTTATTATTTAGTCACGTTTCTTAGTTGGATGGAATTATTTCTCCTCCATAGTTTCTTCTTCTTTCGTAACTTTATGTTTCTTTCATTTGTGGTATTTGTTCCTTGTTTTATCACTATTATTTCTTTATTACTTACTCCTATATAGGCCTGATCTTCTACTTCAGAGTTACTAGGCATATTAGTCTTGATATCAGTTTGTCCTACTTTTTGGCATCTTCTATTTGTTTCCTAAAATTCTTTTGGCATCTTCATTAATAATCTTTCTCCTCTAGATGGATTTAGATTTTGGAGCTCATCGCTTTTTGATTGTAGTACCACATTCTTATAATAGGTTCAGGATTTATCGCAATTGAATATGTCATGCTTTGTACTTCTAAAAAATCCACACAACTTCTTTCTATCACCTCAAAATTCTGTTGTGAAGTGCCCTTGTTGGTCGCAACTGAAGCAAGTGGCATTTGTTCTCCTTCTTCATCCTTTGCCTCGACCTCTATCTCCTCAAAATTATCCTCTCTCATTATATGATCCTTGGTTTTGTTGATTGTGTAACGCATTTATGTTTCTTTTATTTTTCCACTTTAGTACCTTATACCTATGGTCTTGTTGGTAAAGTGGTCTTTTTGCCAAGCCTTTGACATATGCCAATCTTTGTTGATCATTATGGTTTTCTATGGTTGGATCTTCTCTTAACTAAAATAATTGTGATGGAAAATCCTTCGTTTCACAATCATCCCATTCTTTGTAAGTGTCTTAGGGTGATCCCACAATAGTGGGTTACACTTTTTGGCCAAACTTGACATTGAAATGAACATTTTGAACTAAATCTTCACTTTTGGACACCTATAACTGCTAAACAATGAGGAATTTGAAGATGATGCAAACTAGTGATTTGTGACATTTTTTCTGTAGATTCTAAATATATATTTAAAAAAAAATTGGAATCAAATTGCATTTATTTTTTCATCTCCTTCGATAACTAGTTTTTAACAGTAAAAACCATTTTTTAAGAGTGATGTTTATTGTGCAACACATAACTTTTTTCTACGAAGGATAAAATTCTTTTTTTTTGAATTTAGATTTGTAACTACGATATCTAGCTCCTTCATTTGGTTTCATAGTGTTTTATTGAATATTTTTTTCTTAATTAAGTTTTGAAGTCAAACTAATTACAATTTAGACATAGGTTTATTGTGTAACACAACTTTTTTTGTATGTATCAAAATTCTTCTTTTTTTTTGTTGGATCAAGGAAATTAATACCAAGCTCGCATAGATATTTTTTATAATTTTTTTTGGTAATATACTATTTTTACACATGTGCAAAACAAAGAGCTTGGTTTTTGATGGAAAACCTATGTTTAATTAAACTAAAAAAATACACAATAAAACCAAAATATATTAGAAGTATACTTGATGGAGAGCTCGTTTTGAGGACTACAATCCTCCAGCTAGGTTTGTCAAGTTGATTCCATTTTGATCTCCAACCTGAGCCTCGAAACGCCCTCGAATACCCGTGTTTCGAACCCCTTCGAGGAAAGGGGGGTTCAAGTGAAGGGGGGTTAGCTAAAACCCCCTAAAAACAACATTAAAAAAAAGCGAAACCATTGTTTTATTCAAAAAAATACCGACTAGGGGTTCGAGCGAACCCATTGAAGGAAAGGGGGTTTGCTCAAACAAGGGGGTTCAAGTGAACCCCTCCAATTTTTTTTGGGAACCCAAACAATTTTTGTTTGTCAATGCAATCGTAACCCACTTATGTGGGATCACCCTGCAGTAGATGAAGTTTATCTTTTTAGGTAGTGTTCGTAGATCTACCCTTAGTGCAATAGCTTTCTTTTCTCTAATTTACTTTGAGCATTCATTTCTTAAGTGTGTTAATCCAAAGTAGGTATACAGATGTTAGGTCATTGTGCTAGCACTTCTTGTTTTGCCATGATGTCTTGTCAAAGTCTTAATTGTTCTATTCCTAATCTCAGTTTCTCCATTTCTTTGTTTTCTTTTTTCGTTTATAGTTTTTGCTAAGATTAGTTTTCAATCCGACATGCCAAAGTAACAAGTTTCAGATAATTATTAAAACTTCTCTCATCCCCGGCTATTTTTATTTTTGATATTACTTAGAGATGAACAATTCAATGTTTTAATTTTCAGTCAGCAGTTCCTCTAATCTCCTAGTTATTTCCTTAAATATTGTATCGAACTCTATTATGGTTTCATCTTAGTTTTGTGTAAGCTCTCACAGTTTGCTTACCCGTTTCAGTGGGCAATTTTGGAGTTTCAAAGTTTGCTAGAAACTCTAGTTTCACTACATCCCATTCTTTGTCACTCTCAAAATAGGTTTTTAGTACCATTTGAGGGTCTCATCATGTATGAATCCAATAATATAGAATAATTTTGTATTGTGCCTCATTATGTTCTGTCTCTACCACATTGATTCTAGAATAAATATATGTTCTGCTACTTCATTGGTGTCTTTGTAAAAAATGGGTAGCTTCCTCAAAGTATTCATGTGTCTACTTTTGATTCATAGTCATTATCTGTATATCTTATGTCAAAGTAATGTATTCCTAGATCTCCTATGCTATTCTCCTCACCTTCTTGTTCTCTTGTATATTGTTTGCTTAAGGTGCATTCTTTTTCTTCTACATTAAGGCGACTCTTGGTCTAGGGGTTGTGCCTGTTCAAATTATCTCTTCATCCTTGGAGACTCCCAAAACCCTATCCCTCGTCTTTCCTAGTTATCATATATTAGATTGTTCTAATTCTTTAGGTATATTCACATGTTGATTTTTAATTCTTCTTTGTTGTAGGTACATAGGTGGTGTTATATCTATACAAACAAACACTTAATTTTTTGTACCTTTTAGACTACAATGTGATGTATTGGTGTCCATGCGACACACTACATATCTAATAGTCTGCCCTAATCTTTTGTGTCAGATTCCTCTATGTAATACCTTTCTAGATCTACTTTTGGTCTCTAATCATCTGCCTTGTAGTGTTTGCATTCAATTAATTTTCTCAATTTAATCATTGCTAATTTAGTTCGATGCATCATCCATCAATCCTTGCACTTGCAACAAAAGAACTCAAACCCACCAACCAACTTGGCTCTTCGTTGGGGACAATAACTAAGAACAATCTCTTGGTTGGTTTCATGTTCTAATGTTTGGGTGGAAATATTGATATAAATTAAGTCATCTAGCATAGATGCTCCTTTTCACCAACCAAACCTTAGGCGAAGCCACCATTGTCCTGATGAAATATGTCGTAGCTCAAGTCATTAGAAGCCCTAATGGAGATTGAAGTGGCTGAAGCCAAGCCCATAACAAAGATATTCAAAGCCTTTGCGCCATGAAAATTCAAAAGCTTTGCCATTCTATGATTTGTAGTTTTATTTGTCTTAATAAAATGAATATTAGATTTTATATGTGATAAATTGAAGTGAACAAAATATTTAAACAATCTTTCATTGCAAGGAAAAATAATTTTCACATTAATTTATCATGTCACCTCACAATATTATGATGTATACAACAATATTTAATGTCATTCAAGACATTAACAAAAAAATTAAGTAGAAAAAATAATGTGTTATAAATCTAATAAAAAATTGAAATGGACAAAAGAATTGAAAAGTGTTTAATTGGTAAATAGAATTGTAGAAAATAACTCTCAAATATTTCAAAAATAATTTTCATATTAATTTTTTTTGCCACTTCATAATATTAAGATATTTATAATAATATTCAATGTCATAAGACATAAATAGAAATGAAAATTGAGAAAAAAATTAATACATTAATTTTATTTTATTTTTTCAAAATCAATTAATAAAAATAAATAAATAATATTTTCAATTCCATATGATGGTTGACTAAAAAATTACATCCAACGGATGCATTAGGTAGGTATCAGATTCTTTACTTGTATATAGCCTCTTCGATTAGCGAATGGCGTGGGCCAAACATATCGTGTGTCATCGCTTCAATCCGCAACGTAAAAACATTACAAATTACCCCACATACCTATATTAAAAACGGTAAAATTTGGCGCTAAAAGTACAGAGAAAGCAGCAGCGGGATCAGGCCACCGTCTTTGCAGTCGAATTTGAATTGAATTGAAATATCCATAGAAGTAGAGATGGAAAATAAGCCTCCCTTAACGCTGGCCTTTCTCTGCAAAATGCTGCAAAGAATTGAAGAATCCCCAGCGTCCAATCTAAAGAAGAAAAATGCACTGCAAAGACTGTTGGAGGCAGCCCGTGAAGCGGGAGATTTGTATGGAGTTGTACGGTTGCTAATTCCGCAGGTAAACCTTTTTTCCTTTAAAGGCACATCAAATTTTTGTGCATAATTTGTTTTCTTTATCTAAATTTAGAATAATCTGCAATAATATAAAATTTTTTGTTCATAGGTAAGAAGTCTTTGATCCAGTGATGGGTTTTAATGTGATTATAATACAAACCCTTATTAAGCCTGTAACTATGGTTCAGGCCAAAGGGGATCCTGTAAAAATGTTTCTTAGGTTTTAAACACACTCAGCTGACCGTTTTGAAAATACAAGGGCTCGCGTATTTTAATTGCTAGTGCAAGTTTTCGCTTGGTCGGAGGGTTAAATTGAATTGTAATAAAGTTATATTCATATTATTGCATTTCGTTGTGCTTACCGTTGAAGAGAAGCAATAAGTTTGCCGTTTTTCTTGGATAAAATTCTGTTCGCTTGTCATTGCGAGAACATAGGCATGCTGATTTAACCAGTTTAATTTTTCTTTTCCCTTGGTAAATCCTTGTTGATGATGGCCTTCGACATCATGTGGGTAAGCTTGGACTACATCCCGGTTACAAGACATTTTGCCACACCAGTTGAAGTTGTAGGCAGCCTTTACAATTGTGTTGATAAAAGCTTGGATTATATTCCTGTTACAAGACAGCTTTGCTACATGCCAATTGGAGTTATAGGCCACCTCTAATGTAGCATGAGACAGCTTGGACGATGCTCATAATGAGATTGTTTTGAGTGCAAAATGTCGTGGTTTCAAATCCTGTCATCCCTGCCTAGTCCTCTTCCTGTAGTGGTATTGATTCACTGGAACATCAACAAAACAGTGATTGGGTCGTGCCATGTGCAAAGGTGTTTTAAGTTTCAAGATAGCTTTGCTACAAGCCAATTGAAGTTATGGGCCACCTTTTTGCGTTAAAGGAGATTTGAATCTGGCTCACAATTTTATGGCCATCCTTCTCCATTACACTGAAATCTGGGGAGTGCATGAACTAGAAAGCCATGTAAAAGAAACATTCTCGCCCCAGTCCTAGAAGGACTACCAAATGTTGGGACAAAAGAGAACTTGATTTTTGCGTCTTCTTTTACTGTGAATATAACAACCAACAAAGACACTAGAACATTTTGCGGAATATAACATTTTGCGGAATATAACAACATTTTGTGGAATATAACATTCAAGTCTTTGAATTATATTATTTTGACATTATTTCAAATTACATCCTAAATGCATTCAAATTCTGATCATCTAGATCGCACGAAGCGTAGGAGAGAGCATAAGTCTGATATGCAAGACTGGGACTCTTACTAAATTCCAGACTCTAATCCTAGACAACCGATGCCAAGAATGAGGCGTCATCAACAATTTAAAGGAGAGGCTGAGCTTGTAACCTCATGGCATATTACAATTAATTTGGAATCCGTCCATACATTTTTGACACGCGTCCCACTATCCTACTACACTATGGAGAAGACAACTGTTAGGCAGTCTGCCATAAACACTAACATAGTGGAGAAAAGACAATCACTTTTACCACACCCGTAAGTGAGAAGGGTCCACTTAACACCCATAAGTGGCTACAGGGATCTTGCTTTTTAGACAGGGTTGTGTCTTGCTGTCATTTCTTAACGTGGGTGACGTCACGGCACAGACAAGCCCATGTGCTAGCCATCAGAATGGTACCGGATCTAATAATTGATCTAGTAACTCTTGGTAAACTCGTACCCAGTCTTCGGACCTAGGGTTAAAGGCATAATCAATTTGAACCACATAGTCCTGGGAGTAGGCTTGGTCTAATTCAACTCTTATGGCAAGGAGCGTTGGTTTAAGTTTTATCTCCATGTTTTCAATTTTCACTTCTGCTCTCCATTTGGCTTCAAGAGGATACAGTTCGATTCTTGGGAAGTGGTATCCCGTTCAAGGGTAATGCACCAGATATTGAATCATGCAGTCATACATTGTTCTTTTGAACTGAGGATACAATAAATTTAAGAATTCTTCCATGTCAGGATTAAATCTGGCACCAACAATATGGCACCAACAATATCAGCATATTCTTCAAATGTATCTTGATCAAAACTTATGCGAGTGATGAAACCAAATTTTAGACCTTTTAACAGATTCATTTTACTCTGTTTTGACCAATTCATGCCAAACAGACCTTTGATGCGGATGTGAATGGAGTTATTTCCACACCAATACCTGACTGGAGCTCTAGCTAATCCAATGGATTCTTTAAACTCTTCTTCTTCATCTGAATCTATTAATCCTTGACCATGATAATAATGAATCTGGTTTTTCATCTCCAGAAGCCATTTATTTAGAAAGTAAGATTCCAACAAAATTATGACTCTCTTTAAGAAGAGTTGGAAGACTAATCATATTTCCATTACCAAAATTTACTATATACATGGCGATACCATCTGGTCTATACCAATCTGGAGAATTAAATTCTAGATTAGTATATATGGAACCTGCAAGTTCTCTAGTCAAAGTATTAGCTAGTGGATTATTTTCACCTTTTATCCATTCAATCTCAAAATCATAACTGAGAAATTCAAAATACCACCTAGCAATTCTACCTTGAGCAATATCCTTATTTTGGTTTTTCTTGAGCAGGTTTCTCATGGCTTGACTGTCAGTTCTTACAGTGAATTTTATTGGCTTGAGGAAGATTTTAAACTTTTCTATCCCTTTTTTTACTGCCAGTATCTCTTTCTCATAAATGTGATATCTGCTTTCTGTGTTTGTAAAAGTACCAGAATGATAGCCGCAGATATTTTGTTTCCCATTTTCTTCTTCCTGTATCAACATAGCAGACCAAGCGTTGTCAGATGCATCAGTATACAAAAACAGAGGTAAGTCAGAAGTAGGAGTTTGTAGTGAGGGCAAATGTTGACATTTTGCTTTGATTCTCTAGACTGCTTCTGTAGCATTTAAAGACCATCCTTCTTTTCCTTCTTTTAAATGAGATTGAATGACTCGGCGTTCTTCAGCTAGTCCTTTATAGAAAGGAGAGACATAATTTAGACATCCGAAAAATCTCTGAATTTGCTTCTTTTCCTGAAGAATGTCAGGAAATTCTTGAATGCGCTGTAGGATGTGAGGCTGAAGTTGAACCTTGCCGTTGTTAAGATGCAAGCCAAGGAAATCAATTTGGCTTTGTCCAATTACAATTTTCTTAGCTGTTAAACATATTCCATGTTTTTTGATCGCTGCATAAAGTTCTTCAAGATGTTGCAAATGATCAGTAACTGAATCAAAAAATATGAGAATATCATCAATGTAAACAACACAAAAATCTTTCAGATGCCTCAGAGCTTGATCCATGTGTCGCTTAAAATATGTAGGAGTTGTGCATAAACCAAAGGGCATAACATTCCATTTATACAATCCTTGAGGGATTGAAAAGGCTGTTTTATATCTGTCTGATTCTTTTACCTTAATCTGCCAAAATCCTGATTTACAATCAAACTTGGAGAAAACTTTCTTAGTGGCAGCCCTTCTGATTAAATCAGTGCTAAATGGAATAGGATAATTAAATGGAAGGATAATGTCATTGAGAGGCTTGTAATTGATACAAAGTCTATTTTTACCTCTTATCTGTTCAGCTCTTTTGTTTACTAGAAATGCTGGATATGCAAATGGACTCTTGCTAGGGTGGATGAAGTGTCCATCCAGTAATTCTTTGAGTTGTTCGTCCATTTCTTTTGTCTCTTTTGGACTCATTAAATAGGCAGGTTCATGTGGTATGACTGACTAACATTCTGGCCTTATTTGTATTTCGCATTCCTCGTGATCTTGGGACCAGAACTGCAATGGGTTCATACTGCAACAATTTGTTTCATATCTTTGTCTAATTTCATTAAACACATTAGGTGTCTTTTTTGCTAATTTTTTGATTGATTCTTTTTGTTTCTTTTTTCCACTGTTCTCAAACTTATGATTCACAATTTTCAGTGCTGGGATTTCAACCTGGCCATCTTCATGCCTCAGAGATATTTTGTGCTTCCAGAATTGAAGAGGCTCATATTTGGTTAGAAACAAAAATCCTAGCAGAGCATCATCTTCAAGATCATTATATTTGATGAAATCAATGATGAACATTTTGCCCATTATTTCTATATGAACATCTTGTGCATACCTGCCCATCTGAATCCATTCTCCATTTATTGCATAACTGTGTGGAAGATCAGGTCTTTCTTTCTAGAATTCTGGAGGAATTGCATTGGTTTTGGCCAATGAACGTGAGGAACCTGTATCCACAAATGCATCTAATAGAATTTTCTTATATCCTGGAAAACATAAATTTATTCTGACATAATTACCATTGTTAGCAAGCAATAGAGAGCATGATTTTTCTCTTGTTTTCTCAATGAGACTATTGCTGCTGCTGTTGCTGCTTTTTGCTTCTTCTTCTTGGGTAGCTTCTTTATCAGACTCAGCTTGTTGATCTGCTTTAAATAAAATATCTTTGATTTCTCCAACCTTGGTGGAGAGATTTCTGATCTCCTTTTGTTGGGTTTTTAGCAATCTTTTTAATTCTACAACATCATCCATTAAAAGATCAAATTTCTTAAAGATTGCAATTATATTAGTATCTGTATTGGAAGCTTTTGATTTAGAAGAAGATTTGGAGGAGGATGCTTTATCTTTTCTTTGCCATGGAGGAATTTTATATCCATGGTCAATATCTTTATCAATCCCTTTGGAGGGTTTCTGCTGCAACTTGAGTTGTTTTTCCGCCTCTGCTTTATCTAATTCTAAGCTTTTGAGTTTTGCTAAATGTTGGTGGACAACTTTCTTTCTTTCTTTCTTCTTTTGTTCCTGCCATCTTGTAAGGATCTTTGGATTTTTCAATTTGTATTTTGACCTTAAGATCCTGCAGAGTGTCTTTAAGAAGAGAGATGAGGAAATCCTCATCAGGATCTGAACTTTTTGGTTCAGGATCAGACAAATTCTGCATATGTCTATATCGATCTTTGACATCTTTGAATTTTAGCATAAAACTAGAATCAGGAACAACTTCAACTAATTCGTACAAATCTTGTAGATCGGAAATATTGCTACTATCAATAACTTCCCATTTTGGATTATTATATTCAAACATTGCATAAATCTTTGTTCCAGGATTTAACTTCTTGGGACAGTGAGTGGCATAGTGTGGTCCTTTACAAATAAAACATTTGATTCCTTTGGGGACCTTATTATTTCTTTTCTTTAGCAAGTATGGTGGTGTTTTGTGAAACTTTCTTCTTTTATAGGGAACTGCCCCATATTTCTTTTTGTAACCATACTTACCATGTTTGCTACGCTTAAAGGTGTATTCTCCTTCATGATACTTATTTCTTGAACAGCTTTTGCATCTACATTTTCTGCCGCAACCACCTTTTTTGAACTGTTTCAACTATTGAAAGTCTTTTAGCTGATTTATAGGAGGAAGATCACAAAATTCTTTCAAGTTACATGTATAGTTGTATTCCTCCTTATTGAGCTGCAAGGCTCCTAATAAACATTGCTTTTCCAACTTATACCCTATTAATCTTTTAATTGTTGGAAAGCTTACATCATCAAGCTGCTTATGTTCTTTTCTAATGATATAATCTTGAGCCCAAGCCCCTAGACCACAAGGAAGAGAATTCAGATAATATTGTTTTGTGGTTAGGTCATGCATCTTGTCAGTTGCAACCATGTAAGATTCAAACATACAATTGTATTCATCAAACTTGGCTAGATTTTTCAGCTTCATGGATTGCAAGATTTTATTGGCTTCTAAGGCTTGATTTGAAATATCATCAGAAAAAAGATCAGTTAATAACCATTTAAATTCATCAAAACTTGCTTGAAAGATGTCATCTTTTCCCAGATTTTTTGGATCTACTAAAATTGGATCTGTTGGTTGAGTTGGGATGTTTTTGGGCATTGGTACTTGATCTGGTAGATTGTTCCACCAGTTTCTCAATTTTCCAGACATAAGCCTTACTACATAAAGAACTTTTGTTGGTTCCGTCCATGAACCGCTTCTTTCAAACATGTTCTCCAATGTATTGGTCCAAGTACAAATTGCTTCATAGGGATTTACTAGCTTATCAATTTTCAGAATGTAACCGTTGGAAGCATATGGTCTCATTTGTTCAGGCTTGAGATTTTTTGTTACTGGTTCTTGCATCTCAATATCCATGGTTAGCTTCTTCAACGATTCCCATGGTTCTTTTTCTTCAATTTGCTTATATTCAGAAAAGTCTAGATTTATTTCTTCAAAACCATTATCTATAGAAGAATTAGAATCACTCAAACTTTCAGAAACAACTAAAGTATTTACATCAGAAGACTCAACATCAGACTCTTTATTGGCACAACCAGGTTCATCCATATAAACTGGTTCTTCTTGTTCTTCATTGACTCCCAATTCTGCAAGCCAATCTTTTAATGGTTCTTCTTTGTTGGCTAGAGTATGTTCCTTAATTTTTGGCATGGGAACATGTGGGGTTGGCTTGTGTGAAGGTTTTCTAGAAGTTGAAGCCTTATCTTCTTCTGAGTGAAGAGGCTTTTTTCTCTGAATAAGAACCTTCTTGTGGTTGGGAGGTTGTTCCACAGATTTTCCTTTTTTCTCTCCATCTTCTTCTTCTGAACTATCCTTACCAGTTTGGGATACTCTTTATCTTTTTTGTGAGCATCCTTACCTTTTTAAGTTTCTTGGCAACATAATCTAGGAGGGTTTTATTTTCTAAGTCATTGACTTTTCTTGCAGTCTCATTGTTCTGTTGGTCATCATAAATATGGGTAAGGTAGTTGTCCTGATGTTGTTGTGTGGAGATAATTTTCTTCACACTTTTGTGGACTTCATTTACAGCATAGCTAACACTTGCTATGTCATTAGACAGAGTAGAGCAATAATGTTCAACATTTTTAACAGAAGTAAAAGCCTTTTGCTGGTCTTTAGAGACAATATCTAACTTATTTACAACTTCTAATGCTAAATCTCCAGAAAATCTAACATCTATTGCCATGTCATCTAAATTATCTTGCGCAGAAATCATCCATTGCGCCATCCAATTTCTCTGGGCTTCAGAGTTCTTTTGTTTCTAACCTAGGTCTGTATGAAGGCGTGCTTCCTATCTTCCCCACAATCTTTTGTCGGAATTGATTACTGTGAAGGTTTCAGGAGTTGGCCATCTACCAGGTTCATAACCTATGATCTCCTGTTTTTGGTTATTCAATTCCATCTTATATATACTCTTTTTCTCAGATCCTGCCCTTGGGAGCTTTGATTTAGGCATCTTTTCTTTCATCATACAATTCCTTTCACCCATTTTAGTGAGCTTGATTCCTTTTCCTTTCTGATCTGTTTTGTGTTCTTCTTTTGGAGTTAGGGCAAGTTTTTTACTAACCTGCCGTGCTAGCCTGTTCATGAGTTCTGGATTACTGTTAAGATCAGAGAGTGTAGCCAAACATGCTCGGGAAGGATAAGGATTTACAGATGGTTGTTTATATAGGGGGAACTGACTTGGTCCTAGAGATTCTTCAGGATTATAGTCAAGGTATGGTTTATTGGATGTGCTTGGGAAGTTGTGTGATATGGAGTATGATCTTTGGGACATGCTGGGTCGTCCACTGGTTGAGGCTTCTGGTTGCTCAAATAGAGTTTCATCAGGAAGAGCTCTAAGATCTATGCTGGCAAGCCTACGACTTTGAGTTCGGGGTTTCTCAGACAAGATATGTCTAGAGGGGATTGGAAGTTCTTGAAACTTAGGTTGAGATTGGTTTATAAGTTTTTCTATAATAGGAAAACCAATGTCAAAGCCAGTGGCATCTATATGTCTTCCAAAATCATCAACATTTTTATTTGCATCTGTATAACTTACCCTGGCGGAAAATTTTGAAGGAGGGAAAACTGTATTCAATAACCTATATACACACTTGCCACCTACAGTAGCATACACAAAATCTGGTTGGAGGATAACGCCTTTTATGTAGGAACCCCTGTTCTCCCTGATTTCTGAAAACTGTCTACTTTGATTGTTTTTTCTCGTTTTTGCGTTTTTGAAAGAAAATTGCTGAATAAATTTATATAAAATAATGCAACACCAGAAATGATAGAATCTATTGAAAATATTGATGCCAGACTATTTATTAATCTTCTGAAATGATTACAAATAAGGTCCAATAACATGCAACTAAAAAGGCAATGATATTTTGATGAAAATCTGATTAGTGCAGCAAGCTGAAAGAAACTCTGTGAACGTTCTGTGATAATCTTCTGAATGAAGATATCTCCCTGAATGCAATAGATCAGCTGATATTTCACAGCCTCTGAACTGCAACACTGAAGATGGCTCGTTCTCCAATGCCTATAGAAACTGAAACCCTTGGCTTCGTTCTCTGAAGAAGACTTGATCAAAAATTGATTTCATAACATAATGAGCTCAAAACCCAATGAAACCCTTATATCTCAAGAGTTCGAATTTTCTCAATTAGGTTTCATTTAAATAAATTCGAACTTTTCTTTTTAATTTTTCAATAGTTTTCGAAAGCACTTTTAATTATAAAATATAATTAAAAGTGGCCCCTTCAATGATGGCGACCCCTTCAGCAAAAATCACTTAAGTTATAATAAAATATTATAACTTTATATTATAAACTCCAATTAATTAATATTTAATTAATTCAATTAAATATTAATATCTCTCTCATTATTCATCTGATGCACGAGCCGTCAAGCTGTCGACTGAGGAAGTGATTCTGAACGCTATCAATCCATATTGCTAAAAATAGCAGGGGTCCCACGCTGAGTGCTGAATACTGCTAAAAATAGCAACTCAGGCTAGAAGTGTCCGAATGAGCCCGAACGAAAGCCAACTGATCAAGTACTGACAATCTGAAACTGAGCCAAGCTCCATCAAGAGACCCTCTAACCATGCATATTAGCCTACAAGGGCTAAGAATAGGCTAAATCCACCGAACTCTGATGCTCGCAAAAATGGGGACATTACAGTCCGCCCTCCCTGAAATTGCTTGTCCTCAAGCAATCTCTACTGCAAAGAAACCCAACTCCCCGGAAGGCCCAAAATAAGAACTGTGAAGTGTCCCACACATCACTAACTGTCTCCTGTAGCATCAACAAAAACACAACTGCGCAAGCTATCCCTGGATCCCAAACCCATAGTGAAAGTATGTCGTGTCTGTCATCCTCAGGCTGCCACTGCGCTCTACTGCCTCCAACTTCACCATGTTGTGAGTGGTGAAGTAACACAATGGGACCCACCCAATACTCAGTGCCAAAACTGTCACCACCTGGATCCCAATACAATCTGAATTCACATCCATCTGTCATGTGGAGAAAAGAACTTCTAGAAGCATCTGCTACCCTGAATCTCTCCCTGTCCTCTGCTAAACCCTCATGAATGTGATAACTGACCAAACCATCATGCCAACTGACACCGTAGTCATCCTGTAACCATGTACCCATAAGAAAACCTTGTGACATAGAAGTAGCAAACCCAGTTGGATACATATCGGCATGATGTAAAACTGATAGTTGTTCCTGCAAGTGGTCCCCCGCAAATAGCTGAGTCGGACGCTTGCAGCCGCTAATCCCATCTTCTGAAGACGGTGAATACCCATCCCACAACGCATGGTATAACTTCGGGGCCAATCCACACCGATGCATCACCAAATCCTCCATGTGTGGACCAAAGGAGAAGTGATAAACACTCCTCACGATGCAATCAAGATAAAATGCTTCCACCTCTGTCAATGGCTGTCCATCATCGTCCTGGGGAAACAAATTAGCATAAGTACAAATCTCCATACTGGATGATGCCCCACATATCTCCTGTGACGACAATGAAGTAGTGATGTGATCTGTCACACAACTCTCGGAAAAATCAACTATCTCATCACAAGAGCTCTCAACCAAAACACTCATCCCAGCTGAATTGACTGCACCAATATCTGTGATAAATGTAACCACATCCTCACTACAACTCGTGGATATAAGATCCTCATCAACTGCCTCTGTATATAACTGTACCGTATCTGCAGCTAGTGGAGACTGTGCCAACCTCAACTCCATGGTCAACTCCTCCAACCGTGACTGTGACTCTTGAAGGGCCAACTGAGCACTCTCCAACAAGTCCATAGTCACCTCAAGCTCATGAGTGAGCTCATCAACCTGCTCCTCCTTCCTCTGCAATGCATCATAACAAATGCAATCCCACTCGAGAAGAAAATCCCTGTCTGCAAGTAGTTTTAGGTAATTTTGTTTCATCATTCCAATTGCTTCTCGAAGTGCATGTATCTCTGCAAGGGAAAAACCATTATCACCGTGCTCATCTGTCAAAGGAGTACTCCAACCATAGGTAGCTAACATCTGACGAGCAACATCAAAATGCTCAATGGTTGTGGCAATCATATTGTCATTCACTTTTAGTTGCCCAACCAACTGGTGAGAACTTTGTAGCTTATGACCTCCATACAAGTTTCCCGGTTCACAATATGCACTATGATATGAGGCTGATTCCTCCTCACTCTCCTCATGATAAGCAGCATCATGTGTGCTTTCATCCATGCACACCTCAACATCTAAGGTACTGCTGCTATGTACCTCAAAGGGTGGCTCAACTGATAAGGTAGAAGTTGCTGGTATGACAGTATCTTCACACACTTCTACTCCCAAAGTAACTGCATGCCCATCCAAAGCATGATCTCGGGATTCCATATCAACATATGAACCTTCTAGCTTGTTTTCAAAGGTCTGATCTGAAAAATCAGATTCACCTTGACATGAATCCTCAACACATAATGCATCACTAGAACCCAATTCTTGAGTCCCTTCTTGTGACAACTCAATAGGATCATTTTGCACATGTGAAAACACTGTTGTCTCATACTCATGCAAAGTTTCATCACCGCTGTCATGAAAATCAGAAGTAGCCTCTATAGTAGAAACTTCTCGAGTCACCTCTTGCAAGGATGATGTAGATAAATCATTAACCAAAGCTGTTCTAGTGTCTTCTTGAATCAAATCAGCATGTCTATCAAATTCATCATATAAATTTTTGCATACCTCATCGGAACTTGAAGACACCACATCATTCTCATGAAGAATTGTATCAATCACATGTGAAGATCCTCTATCCAATTCGTATGTAAACAATTCATGGGCTATAGTATGATACTCCTTCCTTGCTTGCTTAGTTTTGTGGAAAAGACTCGGGTGCAATTCCATGTAACTCTTGAATGAACAGTTCTTCTTAACATGTTGAGGAAGAGTGTTATATTCCTCGAACATGCTAATCACTACCTCTTCTCTGTTTTGTGGTGTTGGGACTTTGCTGGTAGGAAGTGAAATAGATCCTTTAGGCTGTCCCAACTTTGAAAGCGACTGCTCTAAACGCAGCAACTGTCGATTGAACTTGTATTGGGATTGTTCAAGTTCTTTCAATGCCTGTTTATTGCTGACCAATGTTTTCATGACGCCCATTTTCGCTGTTCAAGCTGACCTGTGTAACTGCTAATTTTCCCACCGGTGAATGTGATGAAAGTAATCTCCTGACTTTTCACTGTGAAAAACCTTGCAAAACTGGGCTAAATTTCTCACATTCGTGCTCTTTGATGTTTTGCCAAACAATTTGGTTCAAGACCATTTAACTGCTGTAGCTGAATCCTTATTGTATTCCTCAATGTATGAGATAAGAATGAAATTGCTATAGACTTCTAATGAGCAATACTAAGCGCAATACCGATTTTATGAGGATAGGTAGTTTGTCAAACAGTTCGCTTACAATCTGTCTTTGGTCTGATATAATTTTCTGTTTGTGCCTTCTTGTTTTGGATGAAGATCAGATGCATCAAAGACTGTATAATGTAATTCTGGTATTACAAACTGCAATATGAATTAGTTGGTTGCTTCTTCAAACTGTTGACAAGGAATCCTTGTGTGGTGGCTTCTTTCAATAATAAGCGATAAGTTGAACTGATGGAATGATATACTGCTCTTTTTAAAACTCTTGTATGATGTTGGGCGCCCAGAATTGAATATTGTAACTATTTGGAGGTCACCTTTAATAAGCTGCGTCAGACTTAAATCCGTAAGACATCTTCCCCTCTTTATTTTTTTGTCTCTATGTCCACGTTGGCTCCAAATTTGTCTTAAGCCCGACAATTTCTTCGTGGCTTCTTTGTCTATATGTGTTGGACTTAAGCTCTAAGCAGCTCCCGTAAATCCTTGCGTCCTCTGTTTTGTCTCTTTCCCCTGGCGTCAGAGATAAAGATTTTGATTTGCTTGCTTCTCTCAAGCTGCTCCCAATAAATATTTGACGGCTACCAGAAATAATAGATGGCGTCCAAACAGCACGCGATATCTTCTTTTAGATGCAAATCTCCACCTTGAAAATTCAATTTATATTATTTATTGATTCTGACGTTGCCTGGAGATGACGCGGCCTCCTGAAGATCCGATAAGAGCTTGAATTCGATATGCTTGTCTTTAGGAATTCGTCTCTGGCTCTATCTTCCCGTCCAGCTCAGGAGATTCGATTATATGACAAAGACTCTTCCACACCTTCAGGGAACAATTTCGAGTATGGTCTTTGACCATTCAGATTATTCGCTTTATGTATGGTAGCGAGTCCCTTAAATTCCCGTCAACAAAACTATATCGAATGCATGTGATTATTCGATATATTATATCTTGTCTCTTGCTGAAGGAAGCTCGATTTGTCTTGACATAAATCGCAATCTGCCAGGACTGATGTTTTCTCTTTAAAATCCCGTATCTGTCCACCTTGTGCTGCGCCTAAACTCCCTTTGACTACTGATCACGATTCCAGAAATGACGTCTCTGGCTATTGACGCTTCCTCAAATTCGTGTCAAGGAGCAGTGAATCTTTCATTAATCAATAACCCCGAATGATGCCTTGAGGAAACCACAGAATGCTGAGTTTCGAAGTAGCCGGAAAACAACATTGAATAATTCAATAAATCTTCACTCAAGAATGAGACGGCCAATAATATTTGATTCTACCTTTCACTACAACAACCGCGATTTTCACATAATAATCAATATTAGAAGATTCGGTGATTATATCTGGTGAATACGTTGCCAATAATATTTGCCTCCACTATAGAATTCGCCTTCTTCAATATAGACAATCTCCTTCTGATTAATCGATTCCCTTTTACTTGTATCCTACGTCTTTATCTAAAGACGTGTCAAACCTTGTATGATGCGAATTAGAAGAATTCGCCTGTCTTTTTCCCACTTTGTTTTGTTTTCCTGACTCCTCTATATTATTAGGAAATCAATCCTCCACTTTGTCTGTAGCGGCAGCTTCCAAGTCTGCGTTCTTTTCTGGACTCTCTATTTCTTAATATTGCAACGCCACCTGTCTTTGTCTGATCTGAAGTAATATCTGCCTCTGACAATTTGTCTCTAGCTTCTTAACAGAAATACGCCTCTATTCAAGACTATTAATATCATTCCTTACAAGTAGCTACGATTTCCTCAAAATTCAGAAATTGTGAATGATTCAACAAACCCTAAATTTTGAAAGAAAAAAAAAAAAAAAAATTATTTTGCTCGCAAAAATTATTTCCCACACAGGATGGCAGGAAACCGCTCTGATACCACTGTAGGAACCCCTGTTCTCCCTGATTTCTGAAAACTGTCTACTTTGATTGTTTTTTCTCGTTTTTGCGTTTTTGAAAGAAAATTGCTGAATAAATTTATATAAAATAATGCAACACCAGAAATGATAGAATCTATTGAAAATATTGATGCCAGACTATTTATTAATCTTCTGAAATGATTACAAATAAGGTCCAATAACATGCAACTAAAAAGGCAATGATATTTTGATGAAAACCTGATTAGTGCAGCAAGCTGAAAGAAACTCTGTGAACGTTCTGTGATAATCTTCTGAATGAAGATATCTCCCTGAATGCAATAGATCAGCTGATATTTCACAGCCTCTGAACTGCAACACTGAAGATGGCTCGTTCTCCAATGCCTGTAGAAACTGAAACCCTTGGCTTCGTTCTCTGAAGAAGACTTGATCAAAAATTGATTTCATAACATAATGAGCTCAAAACCCAATGAAACCCTTATATCTCAAGAGTTCGAATTTTCTCAATTAGGTTTCATTTAAATAAATTCGAACTTTTCTTTTTAATTTTTCAATAGTTTTCGAAAGCACTTTTAATTATAAAATATAATTAAAAGTGGCCCCTTCAATGATGGCGACCCCTTAGCAAAAATCACTTGTTATAATAAAATATTATAACTTTATATTATAAACTCCAATTAATTAATATTTAATTAATTCAATTAAATATTAATATCTCTCTCATTATTCATCTGATGCACGAGCCGTCTGAAGCTGTCGACTGAGGAAGTGATTCTGAACGCTATCAATCCATATTGCTAAAAATAGCAGGGGTCCCACGCTGAGTGCTGAATACTGCTAAAAATAGCAACTCAGGCTAGAAGTGTCCGAATGAGCCCGAACGAAAGCCAACTGATCAAGTACTGACAATCTGAAACCGAGCCAAGCTCCATCAAGAGACCCTCTAACCATGCATATTAGCCTACAAGGGCTAAGAATAGGCTAAATCCACCGAACTCTGATGCTCGCAAAAAATGGGGACATTACATTTTATCTGCAACGGAAGACAAAATGCAGATTGGACATATTTATCATCAAGATTAATGGTGAAGTTTGGTTTAATAGATAATCTAACATCACAATCTTGTTCTTCATCAGAGGATTTAACCAGGGGACCTCTAAATTGACTGATAACGGCTTGATCCCAGACTCTACATCGGGTATCTATAAGACTGGCAAAATATTCAGCACCTATATCGTAATTGAAGTGAGGATGTAATATGATGTCAACCCATGAAAAATGCACATGAAAGAAACCTTTTTCTTTCCATCTCTTAATGTCTTCAGGGAGCAAAAAGGGAAGATAGACTAGACAAATACCAACACCAGAAACTCTAAGATTTATTTCTGATTGCCTTACAAAATTCATCATTTTAGCTTTTATGCCCTTTTCTGGATACAAATCAGAAATTTTAACATTTGGAAACTTGAAATTGCCATTCTCATCTACTAGTTCTTCCTTATCTTGGAAATGATTGTGGATAACAGAGGAAAGAGAACTGCTTGCATTCATAGAGCGTTGACTAGCCATTATGAAGAGATGAGAACTTACTTGATTTCGCTAGACCTTTTGTTGCTACGTTTTCCATCTTACTGCTCACCCTTCACACGCCTATCCTTCGGCATCAACACGAGCTTTATGGTCTTACTGCGGGTCCATAGCTACTCTGGATAGCTACGTTCTTTCAGAACTCAATTCTTCAATGGCTGATAGAACCTAAGGAGACAATAGCCTTTCCAAAGTCCAAACCAAAACCAAAATAATGACAATAACTACATAGACTGCTTTGACAAAAGTTCCAAACCCAGATGAACAATAAACACTAGTATATGTATCTTGAACTTGCTGTTCAACATCAGGCATTGTATTCGTAAATGACAAATGCAATGAAAGCAAGGAAACAAAGGCAACAAAAGATAAATAGAGCAATTTTACACTGGTAACTTAATCTAGATTCAAAGGCCATAACACATGTCTTGGCTCTGATACCATTTTGCGGAATATAACAACATTTTGCGGAATATAACATTCAAGCCTTCGAATTATATTATTATGACATTATTTCAAATTACATCCTAAATGCATTCAGATTCTGATCATCCAGATCGCACGAAGCGCAAGAGAGAGCATAAGTTTGATATGCAAAACTGGGACTCTTACTAAACTCCAGACTCCAATCCTAGACAACCAATGCCAAGAATGAGGCGTCCTTAACAATTTAAAGGAGAGGCTGAGTTTGTAACCTCATGGCGTATAATTCAAATATAACATTTTGGGATGTGTTAGTTATATTTTGGCATATAATGTCAAAGATATTTGGACTACATCCCGGTTACAAGACATTTTGCCACACCAGTTGAAGTTGTAGGCAGCCTTTACAATTGTGTTGATAAAAGCTTGGATTATATTCCTGTTACAAGACAGCTTTGCTACATGCCAATTGGAGTTATAGGCCACCTCTAATGTAGCATGAGACAGCTTGGACGATGCTCATAATGAGATTATTTTGAGTGCAAAATGTTGCGGTTTCAAATCCTGTCATCCCTGCCTAGTCCTCTTCTTGTAGAGGTATTGATTCACTGGAACATCAACAAAACAGCGATTGGGTCGTGCCATGTGCAAAGGTGTTTTAAGTTTCAAGATAGCTTTGCTACAAGCCAATTGAAGTTATGGGCCACGTTTTTGCATTAAAGGAGATTTGAATCTGGCTCACAATTTTATGGCCATCCTTCTCCATTGCACTGAAATCTGGGGAGTGCATGAACTAGAAAGCCATGTAAAAGAAACATTCTTGCCCCAGTCCTAGAAGGACTACCAAATGCTGGCACAAAAGAGAACTTGATTTTTGCGTCTTCTTTTACTGTGAATGCTGCTATGAGCATTATATTGAAACTGATAAATTTAAAAGCTTGCACATGCAGAATTTGTCCTAATTGGAACTGACAAATTGGGTGCATGCCAGATGTGTCTTAATTGAAACTGATGAATTAGGCACATTCCAAATTTGTTGCAATCTGACTGTTGAGCAGCCAAACCAACCCACAAGTAGTTGAAATCTTTCAAGTAGCCCTTTTTTTCCATTACCTATTGCTGAGGGCATCTTAAAAGTTAAAACATTTGTTTCAAATGCATGTAACTGTGCTATTTTGAGTATCTAAGGTAATAGCATTAGTAATAGGAAGTGTTTACAGCAGGTAGGTCTGATTAGTTTGACTATAGGGAGCAGAGAGCAGAAGAATGCTGTAGGGTGTTTGAATTAGTGTCCACAGGGGTACATCATGCTCCATGAGACCCACCTTTTGTATTTGTGTTTCCAATTTGAGTTTTTAAGTGGAAAGAGTAGAGGCACACACATTTCCTTGCTGGAGTTTTCCCACAATGAGTTTCTAACTTTCTAGAACAAACAAGGTTTTCTTGTAGGTATATTTTTTGCTGGAGCTTCTTTCTTTCATGTTATTTCAGTCTTTTATATTGCTGATTCATTTCCAAGTTCCAACCCAAATGTATGCACAAAGAACTGTATATAATTGCAGTCTTCCAGCAGAATTAAAAAAGTACAGTCAGCTCAATTCTGATATTCAGCCATGAGTATGTGAAAAACTTAAGTGTCTCTGAGTGGGCTGAATGGTGGACTATCAAAGTCAATTCCAAATCAATTCAAAGGTCAGGTTTTGATCTTGAATTAACTTGGGCTGACCTTTTCAGTTCACAAAGTTTCTCTTTTGCTGCTAGCTGATTATTGGATAAATTTTAATGTTCTCGAAAATGATTTTGAGCCTGATGTGCCTATTAATTTTTCTTTATGTTGCAGTAATTGAATAAAATTTATTAATTCATTTATTTATATTGTATTCACAGCTTGCTTCAGCAATGCTTTTCATGTCTTACGTGTTTCTATTTTGACCTGAATTTGATCAAGGAAATAATTGAAATTTGGTTGGTTGAGGTGATCAGCTGTACTTTTGTAATGTCCCCATTTTTTGCGAGCATCAGAGTTCGGTGGATTTAGCCTATTATGCGACCCTCGTAGGCTGATAGGATGGATAGAGGGTCTTGATGGAGCTTGGCTTGGCTTCAGTTATCAAATTGTCATCAGTTGGCTTTCGTTCGGGCTCGTTCGGACACTATTTGCTCGGATTGCTATTTTTAGCAGTTTTTAGCACTCAGCAGAGCACCCCTGCTATTTTTAGCAATATCGTCTGGTCACGTGCAGAATCACTTCCTTCTTCGTCAGCTTCAGACGGTTCGTGCATCGGGCATATATTGAGAGAGATATTAATATTTAATTGATTTAATTAAATATTAATTATTTGGAGCTTATGTTATAAAGTTATAATATTTTAAATATTATAACTTAAGTGATTTTTGCTGAAGGGGTCGCCATCATTGAAGGGGCCACTTTTAATTATATTTTATAATTAAAAGTGCTTTCGAAAACTATTGAAAAATTAAAAAGAAAAGTTCGAATTTATTTAAATGAAACCTAATTGAGAAAATTCGAACTCTTGAGGAGATATAAGGGTTTCATTGGGTTTTGAGCTCATTATGTTATGAAATCAATTTTTGATCAAGTCTTCTTCTGGAGAACGAAGCCAAGGGTTTCAGTTGTCTACAGGCATTGGAGAACGAGCCATCTTCAATGTTGCAGTTCAGAGGCTGTGAAATATCAGCTGATCTATTGCATTCAGAGAGATATCTTCATTCAGAAGTTATCACAGAGCGTTCACAGAGTTTTCTTTCAGCTTGCTGCAATAATCAGGTTTTCATCAAAATATCGTTGCCTTTTTAGTTGCATGTTATCGGATCTTATTTGTAATCATTTCAGAAGATTAATAAATAGTCTGGCATCAGGAGTTTCAGTAGAATATATCATTTCCAGAGTTGTATTATTTTATTTAAATTTACTCAGCAATTTCTTTCAAAATCGCACTTCAATGGTTTATGCAATAAACACGTTCAAAACAATAAAAACAGTCAGATTTCAGAGATAGCGGAAACTGGGGTTTTTACAACTTTTTAGTTTATGGGACTAAAAGAGCTTAAGACACACTCTAATTTCATTGAGACAGTGGGTCATAGTACAGATGTAGAGTAAGAAACATAACAGATGCAACAGGTCATTGGGGCTGAAACATACTTTTTTTTTGTTTTTTTGGGTAAGTTGTGGACAAGGGGTCCACTCCCGTAAACAGAGTTCAAAAATTTCAGAAAGGCATGACCCGAATGGGTGTGCACATTTACAACTGCAGCAAACAGACAAGAAGTTAGCCCCAGACTCCCCAGGAAGATCCCGTAGCAACCACCACTGTCAGGAAGCACCAAGTCAGCTTCCATCATTGAAATCCCTATCCAGTATCCCGCGAAGATCAGCCTCACATTCAGGCCCAAAGACAATCTTCTCAGTGCCGTCCATTGACATACTTGTTATTCACTGAATGAAGAATTTATTATAGTGAGCATTTTGGCAAGGTATGAATCCGTCATCAAGGAACAAGGTTACCAAGATGAGTTTGGATGGGCATGGAATAGTTCCACATTGGACAAAATAGCAGAACTGAGTTTCCAAAGAGAATTTGAATCAACTCTCCTTCCATCTCTTTGTATGGGAGGCATTGGAATCATTTGTATGACTGATTCGCCTGTCCCTTAAAATAAATATACCTACTTGGGGTCATGTAAAGGGTTCCGATGACTGGTTGCTGAAATCAAGAGGGAATTGAAGCTCTCATTTAAATATTTTGAGGTAGAAAAAGACTGTGCAGCTGAGAATAGCTGAGAGCAGCAGTAAAACATGTTGAATAAAAAAGCAATTCACAGCAAGGCAATCTAGCAAAGCACTGTATAAGTGCTAGTAAAAACTACAGTGCATGTGAGGGTTCAAACTGGGCAACTGGCTTTTAAGAACTTGCTAGGTAACAGTGAAGATGAGGAAGCATAGCGTCATTTATTTGAAGTTTTCCCTCATTGTGTTTCTCTAGGGTAAATATTTGTGGTTATCTCTCTTTTTGTGTATGTTTGATTCACTTGCCTACATATTTTCATTCCATGCAACTACACCAGAAAGCACCTAATTGATATGTTCAGTTGATCACAAGCATACTACTTATTCTTGACAACTAATTGAAATTGAGTTCAATCTCGTGTAAGTTATAAAGTTTACTCTTTGTTGCATTGTTGGTCTTGTTGAATAAAGGTCACATGTTTGTAGTAGCACAGGAATATGAAATATGATATAAAATAAATGTACACATGTATGTGAGCATGTACAGAGTTGAATAAGCAATATATGATGTAGATGACAGCTATAGAGCTGTATAACATCAGTTTATTGCCCCTGTTTTTTCAATATCATAGAACTTGGGAACAACACTTGAGGAGAAACTATATTTGTTTTAATGAATTGTCCTTTGGAATATCTAGGCCGATCATAAATTATTTTTAGTTTCTGATAGTTAAACTGAAGCTGTGCTTTAATTTTAAACAAGAAGCATATTTTTATGAGCACTGTCATTTTGTATATCTGAGATATTTATTCTTGGTAGTTCCTATACTATAAGTTAAACATCACAATCTTGAGAAAAATGTCATGATGCTTTCATAACTGGGTTTCTATTTGTAGCGGGATTTGGAGCGTCGGAACTATAAGATTAAAGAAGCAGCATTGGCATCTTGCTTGGTATTTGCTTTTGGCATTGCACCTAACTCTGTTGATGGGAAACTTCTTTTTGATTGGAAAGGAGCCACAAGTCCTGCTGTTGGTGACTTTCCTAGTATTGCTTCACAGGTTCTTTTCTAAAAGTCATTGAATTCCATGAAAGGAATTGCATGTTTTCAATTTTTATGTCAGCGAAGCTTAAAAGTTCATACAACTTTATTGTTTGATAATTTCAGTGTCATTTTCATGTTGATAGAAACTCAGATTACTTCAAAATGTGATTTGTTTGCAGTTTTTTGATTTTTCGAAATGCTAAAAGCAGAGTATCTTTACTGCATGAATACAGGTTATGGCAAAGAGGCAGCATGGGCCACACGTGGATCTTTCAATTCCTGAGTTGAATTCATTGTTAGATCGTATTGCCATCTCTAGTACCAGGTATGCTTTCTTAGGTGGACTGTGGATCTATTACTTATAAAGTTATATAAGGAAGGTTCTTCTTATCATAAAAATTAAAATCCTTAGCTTATCTGATTTACAATTTCTGTCTGTTTGAATATTACTTATTTGTGGCTGTCTGAAGCTAGTTACATTGGTTTGTTTTTTGACGTTTCAAGTTTAATGTCATTTACTTGATGTTGCAGGGAAGAGAAGGGCCAAGTTTTGAGAGAGCTTATTTCTAAGACTACTGCTGGGGAGATGAAGTGGGTTCTGTGTTTTCTTCTCAAGGGTAGCAATCTTGCTCAACCTATAAAAAAACAAGCCAGTAGATAATTTAAAAGATCCCCTCAAAAATTAAATGTGAATCAGTTTGCTATGTTTAATCAGGCAATTACTGTTGTGGGGAGTGCTTAGAGGTGCTACAATCTTGAGTGAACGCAACTCTAAACAGGGTACACAAATTTGTTTTACACTAGTTCAGCAAGGATGAGTTCTAGAGGGCATATTTTGAATCAGAATCCCTGTACTTTGTTCTAGGAAGAGGAAATTGACAATTACAGTAGTCCTAGGAGTTATTAAACAATATCTGTAATTCTTGTAAAGCTGGCAATCAGTATTTTGTTGCATGATTTGCAAGAGATTCTCTATAGAAGAATCAAGGCTGAGATGGAGCAGGCTTTATAATAGAATGGATATTATGCATTTTTCTTGCTTGCTTTGGGATGGATGTCTTGACTCTTGATACAACTGTTACATATTTTGAAGTTTATTGCAACTCTTTGGTCTCTATTTTCGCGGAGTCAACTTTTTCTGAATTCGTATGCCCTATCATTATTATTGCTATCTTGATTGTGCAGCACAAATGCTTTTAGTTCTATGTAGCAGGATATTTGGCATTCCCTTGGAACAAATATGTATGTATATATAGATATGTATATATGTATGTATTTTATCTAGGTTGCCGAATTGGGTACGGGCACGGGTACGGGTACGTGGGTACGGCAAAACTTTTTGGGGGTTGGGTACGGAATATTAAATGTAATATTAATGGTCATCTTAGCTTTATTTAAGTCTTTAGTTAGCTTTAGTTTGTTTACGTTAACTCTTTCAGTTACGTTTAGTTAACTCTTCCAGTTAACTAAATCTTCTCTTTAATTTGTAGGGTTTGTTAAATCTATAAGAGCAAGGCTCTTCAGTTAATAAAATCTATCTCATTATTTAGTAATATATCAGTCTGAGTTTTTATCAACATGGTATCAGAGCTCATGTTCAAGCCTGGTTCGCTGCTAAAAATCAGATCTGATTTTTAGGCACCATTTTTTGTAGTCACGTGTTAGAGTTTCTTCTGAGGGTTTGTGAGATTCACAGGCTCCTGTTCGCGTCTTTTGAAGTTTGTTTTAGGGTGCGATTTTTGTACTATGTGAGCCGCTTTATTGAAGGCGTTTTCTTTTTCCAGAAATGCGTGACTACATTTTATTCGCGTCTGTCGTCTTTACTTGCAATTTCTGTCTGCTATTTTGGCCACACTGTTTTCTAAGCATTTCGTGGCATTTTTTGGGTTAAAATCGTGACAGAAAAATGCGTGTTTATTTTGTGCCGCGACGCTTTTGATAAACCCTTGGATTTTTTGCGTTTTTCGTGCACTGCGACACCTGTTTTTACCTTCTGCTATGCCGTGCGAAGGGTTTCTGTAAGGCCGCGAATCTCTTCTCTGTTGGGTCGTGATTTTCCCTTTTGTTTGGACGCGATTTTATGTTTTGCATTTTCATCATCCTTTCTAGTGTTTTTTGCGACATGATCTCCTTTGTTTGATGGTGATTTTCTGGTGTTTGATGCGGTGCCCTTTCTGGAGGTTATTTTGCATGTTGAGTTTTGACGGATTTGCTGTATGTAGCGTCTGGTTTTGGTTCTGCCTTGACAGGTTTTTTTATTAGTTTTCCTGAAAAAAATTTGACGGGTTTTTATTTAAATTTTTTGATTTTTTGATTTTTTTTCCTTAAAAAATCATTCGGGTTTATAATTTTGTCCTTTTAAATTTTTTTTATTGTGGGTTTTTAAATTTTTCTCTTGAAAAAAAATCATTGAAGGGTTTTCCAATTTTTTGCATTAAAAAATTATTTTGGGTTTTTTAAAATTCTCTTGAAAAAAATTATGGGAGGTTCTTTTTTGTATTCTGGACGGTTTGTTTTGGGTTCGTGCCAGAAGTTTCTTGGAGTTTGTGCCAGCTAGACGTTGAAGATTTCTGTGTTGTAGCATTACCATGCGACGTTTGTTGTTTTCTATCGCATGAAGAATTTTGGAGAGCCTGTGTATGGTTCAAGTTTCTGTTGCCGCATGATGTACTACCGTGTGAAGTTTCTTGTGGGTTTTTTCCATTTTTCCACAAAAACAAAGGTGTGTGCTTTCAGTTTCAAAGGTTTGATGGTTTTTTCCACAAAAATCGTGGTTTCTTGCAGTCTGTTTGGGGCGTCGTGCTCATCTGCAAAAGTTTGGAGGGTTTGCTGATTTTTCCTCAAAATCATTGCAGTTGTTTTTCGGTGTCTCTGGCTACAGGGAGGGACAACTTTGTTACCCAACATCAGGTTGGATGTTTTGTGATCAATTTTGGTCTTTTCGAGAAGTTTTGCAGTTTCTGGGAGGGTTGGTGGTAGACTCATCCCAAGTGGCAGAGTCAATGGCAGGCTCTTGTCGTCAAATTTAGGGGGCTTCTTGTTGTAGTTGTAAGATGACCATTAAGGGAGGGTATTAAATATTAAATGTAATATTAATGGTCATCTTAGCTTTATTTAAGTCTTTAGTTTGTTTATGTTAACTCTTTCAGTTAACTAAATCTTCTCCCTAATTTGTAGGGTTTGTTAAATCTATAAGAGCAAGGCTCTTCAGTTAATAAAATCTATCTCATTATTTAGTAATATATCAGTCCGAGTTTTTATCAACAGGTACGTCCGTACAAATAGGTTGCATATATATATATGCAACCTAGAGACAAAATTAAGTTTAGAATGTCATATACCAATACATATGTAAGAAACCCTTGTTTCCCCGTTTTCACTGTATCTGACTGTTTTTATGATTTTCTGAAGGTTTTTGATTTTTTTGATTGTTTTGTGGTTTTTGACGTTTTTGCATAAGATATGAAAGATTGCGATTTTTGCAAGGAATTGGAAATAAATTCAAATAAAATAAATCTACTTTGATAACAGTAGTATTTGATGCCAATATGAATGCCAATCTATTATTTGTTCCTCTGGGATGATTACAAAAATGATCTACTGACATGCAATATAAAAATAATGATTTTTATTGTAAAAACCTGGTATTTTTGCAGCAGCTGAAAGTACAGATTTGGTACGGCTGCATTAAATATGCCCTTCTCCCTCTGAATATTAATTGCAGATGATTCCAGATACAGGGGCGCCAATACTGGAAAAGACTGGAAGATGAAATATGAAGCGCTTTTCTCAAAAGATGAAGTACGGCCTGGTAGATGGTACGGCCAGGTACAGGAAGGTACGGCTCTGTCAGTAGCAGCAAGTACAATAGTACGGCCTTCCAAAAATCAATGTCTAAACCCTCTGAAATGATGCGCCTTGAAGAATGAATGTTCTCTGGATGCAACACTGATAAAAACTCTGAAGATAATAAATCTCTGAAGCTCTGTGATTTCTCCTGGATGAAGAAATCTCTGATTGGCAATAAATTAGGTGATATCTCACACCCTCTGAACTGCTTCCAATGGAGATGGCTCGTTCCCCCAAGGAATTCGAACTTGAAACCCTAAAGCTTCTTGCTCAGATCAAAGTTGATCAATTTCAACTCTCAATAATCACATCATGGCTCAAAACCCAAGGCAAATGCACTATAACCTCAAAAGTGCGATTTCCTCAAAAATAGGGTTTCATTAAAATTCGAACTTTTAATTCTTTTATTATTTCAATAGTCTCAGCCAAATTTTTATAATAAAATATAATTGTCAATTTGGCCCCCTCTCTGATGATGGCGACCCCCTCAAACAGAATCACTTAAGTTATAATTTAATATTATAACTTTATATTATAATCTTCAAATAATTAATATTTAATTAATACAATTAAATATTAATATTTCTCTCGTTATCCATTCGATGACTGATCCGTTTGAAGCTGACGAACCTGAAGTGATCTGAACACTAAATCCATACTGCTAAAAATAAAATATTGCTTTAAAAATAGCAGCAAGGTGTCCGAATGAGCTGAACGAATGCCAACTGATCAAGAAATGAAGCTGAGCCAAGCTCCACGTGACCCTCTATCCAGTCTATCACCCTCGAGGTATTATGATAGGCTAATCCGTACTCCGAGAGATGTCGAGAAGGGGACATGACAGTTCACCCCTCCGAAATTGCTTGTCCTCAAGCAATCTCAATGCCGGATGTTGCATATCCTCGCTCTCCCATGTAGCATCCTCAAAGGCAAATCTCTCCATTTCACCAGATATTCCCTGATAGTCCTCCTACGCAACTGCCTCTCCCTGTACTCCAGGATGGACTCAGGTACTAAGATCAACTTTCCCTCATCATCTAAGGGAGGTAGAACTGCAGACGGTACCACACGATGTCCCAACGCCTTTTTGAGGCGTGATACATGAAATAAATTGTGTACCCTACTCTCTGCTGGAAGCTCAAGCTCGTATGCCACCTCGCCAACTCTCCTCAGGATCCTAAAAGGACCGTAATAATGTGGCTTAAGCTTCTCTGACCCACTCTTCCCAAGAGTGGACTGACGGTAGGGCTGCAGCATGAGGTAAACCATGTCACCAACCTCGAAATGCCTCTCCGTCCTCTTTTGATCCGCATACTGTTTCTTGATTTTGTGCCTTTGCGATATTCTCCTTGAGAGCCTTCATAGTATCCTGACTCTCCTGCAATAAATCCTCCTGCACTCGGCACTCTGCTGTCGCTCAGTAGCAAATCTAGGAAACTCGGCGCCTCATACCCATACAACGCCATAAAAGGAGACATTGAATAGTCATGTGGTATGTCGTGTTGTAGCAATACTCGCACAAATGAATCCACCTGACCCATGCCTTCTGCTGCCCCGCAATGTAATTTCGGAGGTAACCTTCCACCCACTTGTTCACAATCTCGTGCGCCCATCATTCTGCGGGTGGTAACTAATGCTCGGAGTGAGCTTTAGGGTTCAGTTCGAGAACTTGGGGAGCGAGCCATCTCCATTGGAAGCAGTTCAGAGGGTGTGAGATATCACTTGATTTATTGCCAGTCAGAGACTTCTTCATCCAGGAGAAATCACAGAGCTTCAGAGATTTATTATCTTCAGAGTTTTTATCAGTGTTGCATCCAGAGAACATTCATTCTTCAAGGCGCATCATTTCAGAGGGTTTAGACATTGATTTTTGGAAGGCCGTACTATTGTACTTGCTGCTACTGACAGAGCCGTACCTTCCTGTACCTGGCCGTACCATCTACCAGGCCGTACTTCATCTTTTGAGAAAAGCGCTTCATATTTCATCTTCCAGTCTTTTCCAGTATTGGCGCCCCTATATTTGGAATCATTTGCAATTAATATTCAGAGGGAGAAGGGCATATTTAATGCAGCCGTACCAAATCTGTACTTTCAGCTGCTGCAAAAATACCAGGTTTTTACAATAAAAATCATTATTTTTATATTGCATGTCAGTAGATCATTTTTGTAATCATCCCAGAGGAACAAATAATAGATTGGCATTCGTATTGGCATCAAATACTACTGTTATCAGAGTAGATTTATTTTATTTGAATTTATTTGTAATTCCTTGCAAAAATCGCAATCTTTCATATCTTATGCAAAAACGTCAAAAACCACAAAACAATCAAAAAAATCAAAAACCTTCAAAAAATCATAAAAACAGTCAGATACAGTGAAAAAGGGGAAACAAGGGTTTCTTACAACATATGATAAACAAAACCATTACAAATTTCAATTTTTGAAACATAATATACTAAGTTAAATTCAGTTTTCAATATCAAAAAGATCAAACTTGAATGTCATGATAGATAATCATTGTTTAACATTTAAAAAATACAAATAGTAACCAATTCGCTAATCTGCAATTGCATCAAATGGCTCATCATCAAGACTAAGATCATCATCAACATTAACAATAGATGATCAAATCCAAAAATTATACTCAAACAATAAGTCTATTTAATCATTATGTATTTGCGTTGTTCAGTCTATATGCTTTTAGCGAAACAAGACAATCACATTCAAAGTTGCAACAGTTGATCCAACACTTACTACAATACAAACCTTTCAATACTTGAATTTGGACAATTCTTCCCTTCATTAGGGTGTGCCCTCTTACATGTCAATGCTTGAAGTTCTGAATTCTCTCCTATATTAGGTGCATGCTGATCTTTGGACTTAACGTATCTCTCTAACAAGTTCTCTTTCTTTGCCAAGATGAATGATTTAAGAGCTCCAATCCATGATACTATGAACACTAAGAAAGGAGCCACAAAGATAACAAGACAAAACAATCCAAACAAGACCTGATTGTGACTTGCCCTCAATACTACACAAAAATTTCATATTGTGTGTTACTTCAGCATCCAGTCTTAGATGAATGCATTGAATGGAGAAATGCTGTTTGTTAGTCCGATCTAATCGAAAGTAAAGTTAGTAAATTCATATTTATCATTCTGATTGGCTTAAGGTTTTTCAATTTAAAGGTCTTCAGGTTTTGTGCAATTTTGATGTTTGCAGCCATCTACAAGTAACTCTTTATGTTTATTCTATCAAGTCATTGTTTTGAATTTGTCTACTAATGCTAGCTTTACCTGGCCATGTTTTTGAAAACCAAATTTGCAGATATACGGATTGGTTTGGGAGAAAACTCTGTTCTTGATGAGATACATCCAGACGCTCGAGACATGATGGCCTCGTGTGTAGACCTAAGGAATGTCTGTGTACATCTATTCAATCGTAATGTTCGATATTTGCGCCAGGTTTATTCTAAAGTTTCCTCTTAGATTTTTTTTTGGAACGGTGCTAATAAGTACTTACATCTCATTATGTCTATCAAAAGAATTTTTATCTTCAGTTCTACTTCTTATCCATTGAATTTATTTTCTTGTATTGTAACTATGTTGGTTGCTTTTAGCTATTCATTTCACTAATAGATATATGTTTTCTTAACCTCATGTTCTGATGTTCCTTGTCATTTAACTGCATAGCACTGAATTCTGTTCTAATTAATATGACCTCTTCTTAATGCTTTATCAGGAACTTCTTGTAGGCAAGCCAGTGAAGTGTCAGCACTCTAAGCGAATGTGTTCTATTGATGCCACTTGGGAACATGTAAGATCCATAATTTGGCTGTGTACACTGGTTAATGTTAGATAATTTTCGAATGTATTAATTTGGGCTTCAATTTTCCCATGTTTTATTCAGTCTTACATTTTTTATATCTCAAATCAGTGAACACTGTTGTGATGTTCCACGTGCATTCTCCAAGCCAAACAGAATAGAGAGATACATGACAGTATCTATTGGTTCTGGTTCATCTATAGTTTTTGCTAATTAATCCTAAATACTTCTAGGTTAGATGCAATGGTGTTTTAGGGAAAATAGTTAGCAGTTACCTCCAGTCTATACAAAAGCTAAACAAATGTGTTTTGTAGACCTAGTTATATCTGAAGGTATAGAGGCATGGATTAAATATGGAATATGCTCTTGTATCTCTGCTGTTTAGTGACAATTGTGAGAAAGTGTCGATGATGTCAGTTTTGTTCATATGCACAGGACTTAGCAGTACAAGGCACAACATTATGTTATTATAACTATTCTAAAAATGTAAAACTAATCTGGAATTTTAAAGTATTTTAGGATAGATAGTAATATCTAATATATGTGGACTTGGAATTTGGTGTCAATCCTCACTTTTGATCTTTTTGGACCATTTTCTGATTGGAAATATTAATCCTTCTACAAATGTCAGTGCCTGCCCCTGGAAAACACAGCCTTTGCATGTGTGTGTGTGTATATATATATATGTATATGTATATACATATATATGTCTGTGTATATACACACATATATCTATACATATCTATACATATATGTATATTCACATACATTCATATATATATATATACACATATACACACACACACATAAATTTGTTTGTATATTTGTTTATGTACATATATGTATGTATATATATGCATACATACATGCATACATTCTATTAGAGATAAAAAACTTGTGTAGGATAAACTAGTTCAACTGGACATTTTGAAGTTATGATTGCATTGTTTTCTCTAGATATTTCTTCCAGTTTTATGGTGTCCCAGTATTGTTTTGGTTATGTGCGTCTCACTCATCATTTTCTTCATGTTTTAGATGAAAGGGAAAGAAATTACTGCTGAGTGCAAGTTCAATGGTGATCGCATGCTAGACAAAGATATATATATATATATATATATATATCATCATCATCATCATCACACACATATGCATATGTATATGTACATATACATCTACATCTGTATACGTACATGTGCATATGCATATACATGTATATACATATATATATCCATACATGGACATGTACCTACACATATCATGTACATATGCAAATATACATGTAAATATGTAAATTTATATATATAAAGTTCATTTCCCAGTAGAGAGATGGAAAATTTGTGTGAGACAGTCTAGTTCAACTGGCCATTTTGAAGTCATGATTACGTAGTTTTCTCTAGAGATTTCCTCTGGTTTTATGGTGTCCCAATATTGTTTTTTCATTTCACTTGTCTCACTGATCATTTTGTTCAATGTTTTAGATGAAAGGGAAAGAAATTACTGCTGAGTGCAAGTTTGACGGTGATCGCATGCAAGTGCACAAAGACGAGACTTGTGTCCAGTTCTGGTCCAGGTAAATTATTTGATACATATGTGATTTGGCATTACTGATCTCAAGAATGGATGTGCCAAAATAACAGATATTGAGACATATTCTGGTTGATTAATGAGAATAGAGTACCAATGAAATTGTATGGTATTTCTTGTTGAAGAGTCTTAAGGGGGAAGTTGTTCAGAAGGAAGGGATTGCATTAATTTAATCATGAAAGTGAAGTCAGTCTTTGTCTTAGACAGTATCATATCCCTTGACAGTTTTAAACTGCACTTAAGGTAGAGATGCCAATTTGAGTTGCGATACAACTGGATGCAGATATTTTCTTGCAAACAAGGGCTGACCAATGACATAAGTTATAACAAAATCTGAATGCTTTTGTTTCTAAGAACGGTCCACAGTTTGTAAGAAACCATTTTGATAGTACACTTATATTTTAGTTGTATAAATAGTTCTTATTGATTGGGAATAATCGCATACTATTATAATAAAAATGGGTGGAGTGTAGTCATCCTTATCACATTATATATCATCTGGGAGATTGCCTTCTGAAAAATATGCAGAATAAGGGTGTTCATGTCAAGGGAATGGAACAATTTGAAGCATGAATAGTGAAATACTAGACAATAATGGGCTTGAAACTGACAACCATCAGGTGCACCAAGTTGCTGCAGTGAGAGAATCGTTTTTCAACATTCCCTCTTGAATGAGTCCCAAGATCTGAAATTTTATAGGAATACGTAGGTTTTATTCCATGTGGTCATCTTTCTAAATCCCTACGACATGGAATGATGATCCAAAGACATGGTGGCTTTTGTGATTGCTAAGGCCACCCGTCTTAGTTCTAGATCTAGACTGAAGTCCAGTCATTGATATCTTTGCTGGATGCTTTTTTTTTGGAGGCATCTTGGGATTGTATAAGATGAATTGTTCTATTGGTTAGTCAAGGTTCTCAGGTCCCCAACACCATAACATTCTTTTTTTCATTGGTCTTGAATCTTTTGAAAACAATTGACATTTATATTGTAGTAATTAGTGTATGAACTGCTGTATATGTTTTCCTATTGTAAAAATGACAAACAAATGCTTCATATCTGACAGGCTTGAGCGCTGACAAAAGTCTGATAGTTGTGGTTGACAAATTAATTTCTACTGTGCTTTGACTGTTGGACACAATTGAGAGATGCGCAATACTTTGCTGTTGGCCTCTAAATAAGATAAATTGAATATTTGATGTCAATATTTTGCAAAAATCAGGTCTAGTGTACTGCCATGTTAGAATAGAGACCAGTCTAGCTATTTTTAGGCCCTTGGTCCAGCCAGCAGACCATTTTGTCATATGAGACCCACCTTTTGGAAGAAAGAGTGAATTTATAAATATATATTTACACTTTTCAAATTTTACACCCCATGGATTTTGACCTTGTGACCATGCTTAAGATAATAAATAGACTAACCAATCAAACCTACACAAGATTACGACTCAAACTGATCTTGTGCTTGCTTTAGTCTCAAATGTTGCTGGCCATCCAAACATTGTTTCTAGTTTCAATTCCCTTAATAGAGTGTACGATATCATTCCATCTTGGTATATCACTTATAGGTATACCACTTTATTTGAATTTTATTTGAAAAAAGGTTAAGTATGTAATGTCCTAGGGTTTCCCAGAAATGCAAATCACATAATTATAATGGCAATCTCTTGTTTGCTAGACTTACACACTTATAGAATTTGAAAGACACAAGTCAGAGATACACACAAAGTAGTGCCAAATCACAGATAACAGATTTAAATCTGACTTTTCAATAGTAATGGACACATACGATGATGCAAGCACAATTGTTGAGGAATTACAAATGACCTGATACACAGGATGCTGTTCCCTGAATAACAATGGATCTGCCTTCCCAGTAGGCTCTAAACTGGACAATTGAGGCATGAAGCCCTCAACTATCGCTGCTCAGATTGCAGCCCTAAAATTCAGAGATTACCTAGGGTTTGAAACAACTCTTTGTAAACAAATTCGGATCTCAGATCTGCGGCCTTTATGTCTGCAAGAAAACAATGTTTATGTGTTCCCAGGATGGCAATGTGCAGGTAAGTAATGGCAGGTCTGTTGCTTACTGTGCATGAGTGCCCTAGTCTGCTGAGTACCTCAAATTACGCTCCAATTTTGCTTCAGACCTTTCAATACAGCCAGTTGGGTGGTAGGGTTGGCCTGATGCCAGCAGTTCTTGAAGATTACCTCTCCAAAATACCTCCATAGGAATGGCACGACTCCTGGCACAATTCAACACTTGGTTACAACGGAACCTCGAGGGAAAAAAGAATGCAAAGTGAATGGAGTTTGATAAGAAAAGGTTGAGGTTTTTGTCCAGACCTTGATGTCTGCTAGGATGGCCGTCCCAACAACACACTTGGAAAATATATTGTTCCATGGGGATGCATCCCCCAAATCCCCACGTTTTCGGGAAAGGGATGTCTTCGAGACGTCCCCCCGTCACTCCGCCCGCATCGTCGAGATGTCTCCGAGATGTTCGAGGGAATCCCAGGAGTACCTCGACTGTCCCGGGGATGCCCAGGTGCCTCTCATAGCTGACAGGGTAGGAAAAAAAATACATAAATATTTTTTTGGTATAGGCACCCAAGGCCAAACCCTAATGGCCAATTGGCCCCACCAAAGCTTCCCAAACCCTATAAGACACCCTCAAATCCTCACAATTACTCACAAATTCATTCTAACAGCAAGGTTGAAGAGGAGCAAAAGAGTGAGAGTGAAGGAGTGGAAAAGTGAAAGTGAAGTGTTGCAAGTGCAAGAAAGTTGAGGAGGAGCAAGAAGAAGAGGGATTTTACACCAAGTTGGGAGGATTTTTCAAGCACAAGGTAGGATTCCATGATTGTTTTTTATTTTTTATTTATTTTTGAAATTAGTTCATATTCTAATTCGTATTTTAAATTTTAATTTCGTTCATAATTTCATAGACATGGTTGCAAGTGCATTAGCAAATTGCATATTAAATTTTAATTGTTCAATGTTCAATGTTCATATTGTTACCAACACTTAAAAAATGAAAATAAAAATCATTTTCATAGACATGGTTGCAAGCTCAAATTTATAATTTTTTATTTTGACATATGTCAAACTAGGATGAAACTTTTGTGTATCCTTTGCTTCTGCGCTTAATGCAACCTGAAGTAAGAAAAACAAAAGTCAAATCATTGGTTGACAAAGATTAAGAAGAAAGACTTTTATTTGTGTATCCTTTGCTTCTGCGCTTCGTGCAATCTGGAATAAGAAAAACAAAAACAAAATCTTTGTCTTAATTCTTTGCGTTATGCTACGCATTTGGATGCATATTGTTTATTCATATTGTAGTGTCACAATGAGTTATCATGGCATGTGTGAGGATGAGGTTGAGGTTCACTCTCATAGTGAAATTGAATCTAATTATGCACCTAAGGCTGATGAAAATGTAGAAGCAGAGAGGGGTGACTGTGTGACCCAAACCACAAGTTTCATGGCTAGTGCAACTACAAATATGAATTGCCTCTCCACAATACTGGCAGATTTTGCTAAGGGTCCCTTTGATCTTAAGTCTCCTTTGAAACAATTTGCAACAAAATTATAGAGTAGACTTGGGACATCTGGGGGCACAAGGTTGTGGAAGTGCCACTTTTGTGACCTTGAATTTCAGGGCAGCATTACCAGAGTTAATGCCCACCTCCTTCATCTTCGAGGAAAAGGTGTGAAAATATTTGAGTTTTTGGCATCGTCGACTAACTTGAAATTCAAGGTTGAGATATGTAGGCTATGGGGTGTTGGTGGTGAAGATAGTGCCGTAATGTCACATTTTTGATGGTATTGAGAAATTTTAAAAAAGAAAAATTAAATATTTATTATCACCTAAAGTTAATTAAAAGGTAATAATTAAATAAATTAATAACTGCTCAAAACTGTCAATTAATATTATAAAAGGAGCTTTGGTTTTCGGGAAAAAGGTGAATGATTATTATTCTCTTTAGCATTAATTTGAGAGAGTTTCTGAAATTTGTTCTTGGGATGGATGCTTGGGAAAACCATTTTCAATAGTGAAACCATTTGCCCTAGATGGTCTTGGAAGAATCAATCAAATTCTTCAGTTGGAATATTTTGAAGTTGAAATTGCAGGAGTTATCGATTTAGCATTAATTTGAGAGAGTTTTTGAAATTTGTTCTTGGGATGGATGCTTGGGAAAACCATTTTCAATAGTGAAACCATTTGCCCTAGATGGTCTTGGAAGAATCAATCAAATTCTTCAGTTGGATTATTTTGAAGTTGAAATTGCAGGAGTTATCGATTTAGCATTAATTTGAGAGAGTTTCTGAAATTTGTTCTTGGGATGGATGCTTGGGAAAACCATTTTCAATAGTGAAACCATTTGCCCTAGATGGTCTTGGAAGAATCAATCAAATTCTTCAGTTGGATTATTTTGAAGTTGAAATTGTAGGAGTTATTGATTTATGCCAGTTCGATCCTATTGCAAATCATGGTTCCTGGTTGCTGATTGTTTCATATCAAATATTTGCACAGAGGTCATTTATGGCTGATTGATTCCTTATATTGTTCAGATTGGGATGTTAAATATATGGACATTGGATGATTTATTTTCATTGCTAGTTTATGGAGATAAATATCAAATAGTGATTCTATATGATTATTTCTTGGCATTATTATCTCCTCACATCGTATTTTCTAGACTGTTGTCGTATTCTCATTATTGATCGATAATCCTCTTTCTAGTTTGACACAATCTATATGGTTGGGTTGTCTATATTCGTTGGGCAGAATTGAAGCCCAGGTTGATACATATTTTATTGGAAATATCTTGCTCCAATTCCATGGTTTATTATTGGCATGAATGTATCGGATATAATTGCCAGTCATATCTTTGGTCCATCGCAGGAATAAATACAAGGGCGATTATTAATGATTATTTGTCGATCCTCCATTTTGTAGTGCCGCTAGGTTTCGTGGCTTAAACAATCTATGGTAATTGATATTCATTTTGAAGATTATTTATTATTGAAAGTTCTGTACATTTTTGGAGACTATTGTGGTTTTGTCTTTATTGCAACCTTCCAAACATATGTTGGATTTGAGTATGTGAGCCGCCAACGAGTGGAAGATGCAAATATAAGTCAAAGAGTATTATCTAATTTAATAGGACAAGGTGCCCTTGTAAGAAGAAGTCGTGGAAATTGGAAAGAAATGCTCTAAAGGAAATTCATCACTCTTATGGGTCGTATTAATCACAAGCATTAGTGTAGCCACAGTTTATAGAAGAGTTGGTAATCGGTGATGTGATATGAAGTGCGGGTAACTCAAGACCTTGTCAAGACTTTTGTCTCTTCCGCCACCTTGGCTTTTTGCCCAAATAGTCAGTGCTGGTCAAGGTAAGTATCGGGCTTTTGTAATAGCCGCCAATATTTAATTAAGGTTGCAGTGATAAGGTCTGGTGCATCTATTACGGGTAGACACTGTTACTCTTTACCAATCCCAATCTCTGAAATACATATAAAACGTTCATGTAATCAGATGTCTGGGTTTTGTATTGCACTTATGAAATGTTGAATATCTTTATTGACTGGTTTACTGGATGTTATAAAGATGAATGTCAAAAAGTTTATAATGAATATACGTTCAATTACCTTTTGCTATTATAATTCTTTGTGATGAAATCGATATTAGAGGAGTGTCTACACACAAATTTAATACACACAATTCCTATTCAAACACTTGTTGATTAGTGCAAGAGAACTATTTGACGAATTGTCTACAATGTCAAACTGGAATTTATCGTGAAAATTTGCAAGGGTCTTTACAGTGGTATTAGAGTTGGTGTTCTTGCTAGCCCGTGGGTTTCATGAGTGGCAGGGAGAAATGATATTATAACAGAGAAATTAAGAAACAGTGGCAGCCTATGCAGGTTCCAGAAGGGGAAACTGTATTTGGAATTTTGGGAATACACTAGAGATCACCTTCAGGGAGTGGTATTGGATCCTCTATAGGAGGTGGTGCACACATTGAGGTAGAAATGGGTGAAAAAGGGGAAGACCAAAGAGGGAAAGATCTCCTTAAAGCTTTGTTGTCTGAACAAAGGGCAACAAACCAGTGCATGACTCATTTGATGGAGTTGATGACACGAACCATGCTCAATAACAATAACAACAATAATAACAATGGGAATAATCAGAATGGCCAAAATGAAGGTAATAATTTGGTGAATAACAAGATGCCAAACTGACGTGTTGCATCTGCTAGTTCCATGCCCTTAATGCTTGTCTTTCCACCTAGAATAGAGCCTCAGGAAGGCAATGAGCTTACATTGATTAAGTTTCAGAAACAACTCAAACAAGACTGGGTTGATGCAGGACTAGGTTTCCAACATGATATTTCCCTCCGTGATTACATAGACTTGAGGATGAGACATATGCCCAACAGGGGTAACATAGAACATAACAATGATCTTAGGAGGAAGGTGGTAAATTGGGTTTGCCTTATTTTGATGGTTTGAGGAAGACATCAACATGAGCTTGGGTTTAGAAAGTTGATACATATTTTCAGTTTAATCCAATGCTTGAAGATGAAGCCATCAAATATGCAGCCTTACATCTAAATGAAGTTGCTCATGAGTGGTGGCATCATGGTATGATCACTATGGGCCATGACCATATTACATCATACACCGATTTTACAGAAAGGATTATCAAAAGGTTTGACAAGAAGGATCCCAAACTCCATTTCAAGGAGTTGGCAGAACTGAAGCAGTGGGGTACAGTTGATAACTACATTGCTGATTTCTAGAGACTCGCTGTTTTGGTTACAGATATTTCAGAAAGGAGATTGATTGTGCTTTTCATGGATGGATTGGCTGACCCATTAAGAGGTTGGATTAAGGCACTTAATCCACTCACATTGTAGGATGCGATCAAAAGGGGGAGAGATATGGAGTTTTCCACTTCGAAAACCAAAAGTCAATCAAAAGGAATTCCATCTAAGGATGAAAATTGTAGTGCCCAAAATTAAAATTTTTGCTTCATTAAGGCATTTTGTAAAAGAGTAAAAAGTCTTGTAGAAATTGTCGAAAAGTTAAAAAAGATGGAAATTTGCATGTCATGCATGTTGGTATAAAACTCAAAATTTCAAAATTTGACGATTTGGGTCTCTTCAGAATGAACTTATCCACAAAACCCAAATCTCAATTTTTCAGCTCTGCTTTTTAGGAAAGTTTCTATTTTTAGAAAGTTTCTAAAAATAGACTTGAGACGAGGTTTTCTGGGTTTCTTCTCAAAGGGTTATTGGCAAAATTTTCTAAAATAGAAAGTTTCTAAAAATAGAATTTCTGTTTCCACGGCTCAAACTGATTTTGATTGGTTAAAAATACTTCTTGATCAGGCTAGTCCAGTTAGAATTGTCAAAAGATCAGTTTTTCTCGGGCGGGTCTATTTTGCTTTTTCAGAAGCTAAAACAAGAGCTCCGAGGTCATCGATGGAGGAAGGTCAACTGCCATGTGTCGGAATCAAGGTCTCAATGCTGCACAGACGATGAGAAATGGCGAACATGAATGCAAAACGAAGAGCGGAGGGGGAATCTAAAAATCTTGAAAATGGTGAAATTTTTTCTAACACTGGAGATGCTAGGCGCCCTTGTCCAGTCAAGGTGCCTAGCTGTCAATGCCTTAGCCATTTTTTAGTTTCTGACATTCAATGCATGGTCAACGCAGTCAACAATGGGGTTGCATGGAGAAAAAGGACAAAATGAAATTTGCAGAAAAAAATCTAACTCTGGAGAATAAAGGTGCCCCAGCTAGTCAGGGGCGCCCAACATTTAAGGCAGTCAAAAGCTATATTTAGGGTTTGCAACCTCCAGGGGTGTCTTCTCAGATTTCGTCAGGCTTCGTAGTGAATCCATTAGCCGGGTCACTAGATTAGTCAAATGGTCAGAATCTTGGATCGAACAAAGATGTTGCATCAAGGGAGCAAACTGAAAATCATGAAAATCTTTCAAATTTGTCTAAGTCTGGTAATCATGGGCGCCCGAACTATCTAGGGGCACCTAGGGTTTTGGACCATCAAAATCAGCTTTTAGGGTTTGCAAAACAGGTCATCTTTTTAAAAATTCTACCAGCTTTCCAGTGGATATCTTAGCCAGACCATTAGATTCATTGGTTGTCGACAATTGCAAATTGAGTGAAGACAAAGACATGGGAAACAAAAATGGTCAAATTGGAAAAGTTGAAAAACATCAAAAAAATGGTTTAACTCTGGCAATCTTAGGCGCCCCAACTAGCCAGGGGTGCCCAAGATTTTGAGAGCTCAAAAGATGTTTTTAGGGTTTGCAGCCTCCAAGACATTCTATTCAGATTTGATTAGGCTTTGCAGCGAATCTGTCAGCCAGTTAACAGGGTTCATTAGATGTCCGAAATCGAGATCAAATGGAGGCATTTTATCAAGGAAAAGTTGAAAATCTTGAAAAATATTCCAACTTTGCAAAGGAAAAGCACCCCAATGAGCTAGGGGCGCCCAAGCTTCAATGCCTTAGAAAATTTTCAGGTTTTTCGTCATTCGTCATTCAAAATAGTGTCTGCATTCAACATTTCTGATCTCGGATTGGCTTCGAAGTTTTAAAGCATGGAGAATAAAGTGCTTTTTCATCCTCGAGCCTTATTTAAGAAGGCTTTTACATCCATTATTCATATATTTTGCAGGTTGGCGTCCAGAGGAAGAAACACAAAATTTTCTTTACATCAAGATTTGGAGGCTCAAACGAAGTGCTTTTTTAGTGTTCTTCGTGGATTCAAGTTCAAGTTGCACAAAAGAACGCTTTTCCATGATCCATTTTCAAGGGCATCACTTTTCAAAAATAGGAGTTCATCTTTTCTAGTTTTCATTGATCTGGGTCTCTATATTTTCCACTTTTTCCACTCCTCGTGAAGATTGGTGAATTTTTATGCAAGCTTTCAGCTCTATTTTTTAGGGAATCTTGAAAAATCAGTTTTTTCAAAATCTAATAATCTGTGTCTATTCAATATGAAATTGGCTGCAAAACCTAGATCTTAGTTTTTTCAGCTATTTTTTGGAGCTTTGCATGTTGAGGAAAGATCAACTTTTTCAAAAATTTGACAATCTGGGTTGCTTCAAAATATAGTTATCTTCAAAATCCAAATCTTCATTTTTCAGTTTTTTTTGGCCAAAAATTGAACATCTTGCATGTTCTTGAAAAAATCATTTTTTCTAGTTTTCATCGATCTGGGTCTCTTCAGAATGACATTCTATACAAAACCTAGTTCTCAGCTTTTTTGGGAAAATCCTAAATTTTAGGGCTTCTACTTTTTCAATCAGCCATCAACATTTTCCAAAATCGGACGATTTGGGTCTCTTCACAACAAGATTGTTTACAAAACCCATATCTCAGATTTTTTTTTGGAAAAATCTGCCTTTTAAAGAAAAAATCAGCAAGCTATTTTTACCTTTTGTGCTAAACTTGTCTGAGCATAGGCATGTTCACAGTCAAAAGTCAAGTTTTTCAACATGTAGTATGTTCCAACATAAATCAAGACCAAATCCACATTGCTACATGATAACTTGAGAACCTTCAAAATCAATTTGCATCATGTGGCTCCAATTCCTAATCTGCATGCTTTGGAAGACGCAGGAAATGTTGCAGTGAAGAATTTTCGCCATTCCGGGTTGCTTGCAGCAGCTGCAGTTCCCATTTCAGCTCAAAACCTAAGTTCGTAATTGCCTGTATTAAGCATTACAATCCAACCTCAAGAGAAATCCAATCAACAGATGGATGTGTTGTTTGCAGCCTCAGAGCAGAAGATGTTGAGAAATGCTTCTTAATACCACAATGGATAGAAAACTTCATCATCTCAGTTGAAGAACGTGAAAAGGTGTGGTATGAGCAAAAAGGACAAGTATTGGAAAAGAGTTGTACAATACGCTTCCATTGGAAAATCAAGAGAAGTGTCAGAAGCAGAAAGTTGCAGAGCCGCCAAATTATCAATTAGTGAGTCGCCTTTTAGGGCAGCGATGTTTTCCAAGAATAGAACTCAAAAAAGCAGCAGTTAACTTGATGCCTTTTCCAAGTTAAACTTGCTATTCTCATTCATGCTTATCTATTCTTTGTATTAGGGAAAAATCAAAGTGTAATAGTTGGGACTTTCCTTACTTTTTGTTTTAGCAGGTTGTTAGTTAGTTGTCATGTTTTAGTTTTAGAAATAAAGCTTGCAAGCTAGCAAGTCTAATTGTAAAAGCAAGGAGATTTTAGGGTTCCCTACTCCTTGTTTGTGTATAAATAAGGGCAGCCTTGCCCATTTCTTTTTAACCGTTATTGTGATAACAAATTGCTGAGCCTATTTTTGCTTGCAACTTTGTTATTCAGTGTCTGTTCACTTTGTCTAAGACCAAGTTTGCATGCCTGCCTTTTGCTGCAAATCATTGTTCAGTTTATGTGTAATCTGTGTCAAGTGTAATCTGATTTGATTGCTAAACTGTAAGCCTGTTATTGCTACAAATCTGCTATCCCAGAAGTGTAATTGTTGTTAGAAATTTGAGGAAGGAAATCTTATGCCTACTTTGCTTTGATCTACTATCTCAAATTTAGTTTTATGTGTTTGGCTTATATAATCTTTATTTCAGCTTACATCTAAAAGTACAATGAGTCTTCGGGTGTGTTCTGGAAGTGAGTTAATGTGAGTTTTTGTGTTGAATCATTCTTTGTTTACTTCTGATTCTCAAGCTTTGAGTTTACTTGAGTTGTCAGAAGTGTCATTAGTTTAGGCTTAGTTGTAGTTGAAGTTCTAAAAGAGAAAACCTCAGCTGCGACACAAAGAGTTTTATAACCTTGTGATCTTAGTTGAGAACAAAAAGATTGGCAATAATTTAATATTCTTTCTTTTTAAGCATCATCAGCAAAGAGGGAGCTTCCCCTCCTAATTTGAAGAGCAGTTCAATTGTGCATAGCTGTCCGTTCTAATCCACATTCTAGAGGTGTGAATTGAAATGCCAACAAAAAGCAAGAAGACAAATCAGATATGAAAACTTCCGATCTGCCTAAGACTACACCTCCGAAGTTGGATTTTGACTCAAGGAGTGAGTTATGAAAGAAGAAGTTGTGTTTTACTTGTCATGAACCATGGGAACCCGGACATAGGTGCCTTGGGAAAGGCAAAGCATACTACATTGAGGTCACTTTTGATACAGATGACAGTGTAGCAGATACTAGCTCGAGAAGTGAGCATGAGGAGGCACAAGGTACCATTGCCAACCTAACAAGAGGTTCTACGTATCATCCTTTCCGAGTGAAAGGAGTACTGTTGGGACAAAAGGTAACTTGTTTGGTGGACAATGCTGCAACTTTTAAGACAGATTTTATTGGGAACAAGTTGGGACCAGTATTCAGGGTCGTAGGAAGTTGATAGTGGAGCATTATTTTTGCTGGTCTAATAAGCTTGTAATTGTAGGCAGTGACAAGGGTTTTTTTTTTTTTGAGTATTTGAAATGATTGTGACTGGCTATAGGTCAGTGAACTGGGCTTTGAGTATTAATGCCTAAATTTTCCATTAAGCTAACGTATAATTCCAAATGATTGTTATTTCATAATTTACTTAGCTGCTGTCTTGAATTTTTGAGTGTGGGTGGCAGCTGGGATTGGCTACCCTTGTAATGTCCCCATTTTGCGAGCATTAGAGTTTGGTGGATTTAGCCTATTCCTGACCCTTGTAGGCTAATATGTCTGGATAGAGGGTTCTTTGTGGCAGTTACTCGGTAATTAGAGACATTACTTCTCAGCTGGATTCAGGTTTTGGCCTTGGCACAAGTTATTTGACTCAGTTTCACATACTTACTATTTATAGTAAGTCACTGTTCAGGGTTTCTATTTTTAGAGGGGCATCCGATCACATGGAGAACAAGGAGAGTCGACTCCTGGCTCAGACGGCATGGCAATCAGACAAGAATATCAAGAGATATTAAAGTTTAAGTGACTTAATTGATTTATTTAATATTTAAATATTATTATAAAGTTATAAAGTAACTTTCTAATAATAAAGTCACTTTATTATTATAAAGTGCGTTAAGTGAATAATTTAATGTGGGAATATATTTTTTATCCCACATTGGCCAGGAATGTGTTTGAGCTCTCATAAGAAATGAATAAAAAGAGACTTAAGAGCTCATTCTTAGCATCGAGTTGATGAATATTGTTTTGATTGATTTTATTGTGGAGCCTAGGGCTTTCACAGTTTTCTTCTTTGATCATAGGAAACGGAAACTTCCTATTGATAGCATAACCGAGGGAGTGAAATATCTTTTGAAGGGTTGCAATTGAGGAGAGGATAATTTAGTCCTTTCATTTGTGCAAATTGGTGAAGTTTCACAAGGGTTTTTGAAGATTATTACTTGCAGATCAGAATTTTTGTTAGATGCTACAGTGGCGTGAACAGTTATTTGCTACAGTGATCCGCTACAGTAACTTGGTGCATCATTCAAAGCATTCTCAGCCTAGGCGTGAACTCTCTAGTTTGGAGACATTTTGGAGTTGGTGGTCTTCATATATTTGGCATAGAGGAGGTCGAAATTGCATGCATATTCATCATACCAGCACTCAGATTTTATTTATCAGTCATTTCCAGTTAGTAAACAGCAAGAGGGAGCCACGATTATACACACATCTTCCTTATGTGGCATCGATTGTCACTTAAGATGGAAGCTTTCAATGTTTAGGAGTTGGGAGATGAGGTCTAGGGCGATTTGAGGGTCATTGGTGGCCAAAAACAATAAGTTACAGGGTTTTGATTACCAGCAGCAGGGACGGCTAGAGCATGGGGGCGATTTCATCTTAGAAGCAGCAATAAAAATCAGATAAAAATTGAGAAGAATCGCTGGTCATTGGAGAGGCTGGGCGCTACCTTCTAGGAGACATATCTACCTCACATCAGAAGAAATGAATTTATTGCTGAAGCAGCCATTAATTCCAGATTTTCATATTTGGTGCTTTTTGTATTTGATTCCTCATTTTATGATAGCATTTCTTGCTGACTTCATCAGCATCATTTAGCGTAGTAATTAGAAGTCATTGCATAGATCATTTCATGGCATTGGCAAGCTGCTGTAGATGATGTTTGTAATCAGATTTGGGCATGGTAAAAGATTTACATTGTAAGCCAAGAGTCTTGGCATGATTACATTGTCACATATTTTGGAAATTGCATTTCAATAAAGGAGTCAAGATTTGGAGTCCCATATTCCATGTAATGATCATTTAAATAGTCCCTCAGTAGATTGCATGCCAATTGTTTGACATAATGTCAATTGGCTGTAGGTGCATGTTTTCACACTCAGAAGTCATTGATATGCATTGTAGATGATTTATAGAAGTCATTCAGGCCTTTGGATGTTAATTTATGCATAGTAGTATTGAATTTCAAGCATTGGAAGCATTCAATAATCAATTTTCAAAGAACATATCAGACTGATAACTCAGACCAGCAAGCTGGAAGTTTGCATTCGAATTGTTTGACGAAATTTCAAGGGATCAAAGAAGAGTATTTGAGTCAGCTTAGGCTAGGCTCATCACAGCCCTTCACTGGGTGCTTGATTCCCAACTGCATCAGATACTTGCCCGTATGTTATAAACTTGAGGAAATACATGATGGCTTGTCATCATCAAACTTGATCATAGGATAGCGTGGGTGCATTTTCCTTTTAATAAAACTAATGCATTGCACTGGCTATGCATTACTTATGTAATGCTCTTGTAGATGCCATTTCATTATTTTTGTTTTTTGTATATCAGCTGTGTTTCTTTAGTATCTGTCTCCATGCAGGAATGGGAAAGAACATGATGAATATAAATCGGCTCTAGGAGAGGTTCTTCATCATTGTATACTTTCTACACGGTAAGTTCTGGTTTCTTCTAAAACTTGCAATAGTTGAGTGCACTGATACACTTTTTATTGCTGTCATTTTCTAGAATCTTTTCTAGTTTGACAATATAATCAAACATACTTCTTCTTTGGCTAGGGTTTGCTATGGGTTTTGATACTTTCAGTTGTTTTTTCTCTGCCCCCAGATGTATATTGGATGGAGAATTGCTTGTTTGGGATTCTTTGGAGAAACGTTTTAAGCAGAGAACTAATTCGTTGAATCGGCATGCAGGTATAGTAGAACATTTCTTTATGATTTTGCATATTGTTTTTCTATCACCAGCCTTAATATGTTTTAAGGGTATTCTGCTGAGAAATGTTCACTGTTGCTAATTTTTTCTTTCCATGTCATTCTATGCTATCAATGCAGCAGCTGCAGCCAGAAAGGGTTTTGAGACAACTGAAAAGGTGCTTCTCTAATTAACTCTTGCTGGCAATCTTAAGTCATGTTCTTTGTGATGCATTTCTTTAACAGAGATTATTACTGGAAAGGATGATTCATACATTTTTATTGTCTATTGGAATGAAGCCAGTCCCTCTGATATATATTCCAATTTTTTTTCTCAAAAGATAATTGAAATCTCCTGGTTACTATAACAGAAAGCAGGAGTTGTTTATTTTATAGATAAGATTTAGGATATGATAATTAATAAATCACACTATCTGAATGTATGTCTTTTCATCATTATTCTTAGTTACTGACTTTGATATTGATGCTCATTTTAATGCATAAAAAAGTAGCCTTGAGATTACTTTGTGAGAGATTTGATGCTCTTCTTTTGTGTTTTCAATATATGTCAGTATTATTTACCAGTATTCAGAATGGAGACAGAGCTTGGTTGTATCTTTGGATATGATATGCATTAAATAATCAATGTTAATGACTTCATCATTATTCTTAGTTGCTCACTTTGATATTGATGTTCGTTTTAATGCATAAAAAATATAGCTTTGAGATTACTGTGTGAGTGCTTCAATTCTTTTCATTTTTGTTTTTAATATATGTCAATATTTGGTTTGAAGATTGAGTTTGGTTGTATCTAGGAAAGGGTAGACTCCACCGAAGTCTATGCCCTTAAGATATGGTCTATTTTTATATTTTAGATTTGTATCAAGACATGAAGATGTACTTGGTGTTGAATACTGAGAATATATGATTGTTTGAGCCTTTGATGCTTGTTGAACAAGGTTTGATGATCTTCTTCTCCAAGCTCAGGGAGAGTTGGATGGTGACATTGTGCTTTATAAGGAGAGAGGACTTGTAGTGGGATACATGAGACTTGGCTAATTGGACTGAAGGGGCAGTTGTCAAGAAAGGAAAAGTGGTACCCAAAAGAGGATGTGGGGCAGAAATTTCCTCACTTGACTTCCTAAGCTTTTGGAGACCAAAATCCTTATAATTGGGAAGGTGTCATCTGTGAATTGGATCTTGATTGGTTGGTTGCTGTTAATTTCAGCCAAGACGTTAGAAGACTTGGAAAATCTTGTGGATGATGGTTTTGAAGCCAACTGGGCATTCCCCTGTATTATAGATTACCTTGGGTTAATCCGGAGCATCTCATGAAGTCAGAAATTCAGGGAAGTGTTGGAAAACAAAGCTTTTTAGTTTTTGGTGTTGGCAATGAAATCACTGATTTCAGATAGAGCAATGGTTGCAAATGGCATCTCTTCCCTTTCCAAGTGTTATGTGCAAGGAAAAACACCCCATATGGATTTTAAAAGTTATATAAACAAAGGGAGGGCCTTCTACAAAGGCTAGTTCATGTTATTTCCTTCCTAAATATTCATAGAAGGATTTTGCAGGCTTAAAAACAGAGTTTTCTTGGTGTTGCAGGCATGCTGTAGGTGTGGAATTTTGCTGTTCATCCTTCCATGAGTTCGGTCCTAGAGACATAATCCTACTTGTAATGTTGAATTATTGCTATATGAAAAGTTTGAAGCTCACCTTTACTAGAGTTTTTCCCATTTGAGAGTTTCTCCAGGTGTATTATTTTATTTGGTCTCATTTTTGTTGCTGCTGTTTTCAGTTCTTTTCCAGTAAATTTCACACTTATTTGCTTAAGTCCTTTGAATTAGACTCATTTATTTAAGCATTAGGTTTGTTTATATTTGGAAATATTGTCATTGATGTCAACGGCGTATGGACAAAATTGTTAGAATTATTATCGTTAATGTCAAAGGAAGTCTTCTGTGGTGAAAAGTTCATTGATTGAAGACAAGGAATAATAAGAGTTTGATTTAATGTATTTATGGCCAACCTCCATTTAATTATGGCAGCGCTAGATTTAAAAGGAAGAAATTAATTAAAGGGGCCGACCTCTTAAGGAAGGGCTATCTCCCATGGATGGCCGACCTCACATTAAATTAATATTTATCAAAGATGGCCAGCCTACTTTGAAAGGTGAAATTAAATATTTAAAATAAATTTTATGTCAAATCTTGGCCAACCTACTTTTGGCATTGTGCCTGATTTGGAGCAGACCTTTATGAGAGATTTATAGCAGACATTGTGTCTAATTTGGAGTAGACCTTTATGTGAGATTTAGAGTAGGTCTTGGATGTGATTTAAGGAAGATTTATAGCAGACCCTGAAGGTGATTTAAGGCAGATTTATAGCAGATCTTTCAGGTGATTTAAAGCAGATTTATAGCAGATCCTAAAAGTGATTTAAGGCAGGTTTATAGAAGACTCTTCAAGGTGATTTATATCAGATCTCAATGAACATTTGAACAGATTTGTTAGAGCAGTTTTGGAGGAAGACAAAGACTTGTTGTGATTGAGGTTGGTGCCTCATATTGAAGAGATCGGGAGGTTGGTGCCTCTCATTAGAAGAGATTGGTGTCTCTTGTTGGGTTGGTGCTCAGTTGTGGGGATTGGTGTCTCCAATGGGTTGGTGCCTACGAAGATTGTAAGAGAAGTTTTATATAAGCAATATTTTGTTGTTGTTTTTTCTTGCAAGGGTTTCCGTGTAAATCGTGTGTTCTTTTTGTGTTGCATAATTGTCAGATCTTGTGTGATTGCTATTGCTATGGTTGTTAAAGTTTTGAAAAAGTAAAAGATTGTCTTATATTGATTCACCCCCCCTTATTGGTACAAATATGTGTTTCATCAGTTTATTGGTTATAGGAAGTGTTTATTGAGCTGGTAGTGATTAATTTTGTAGTTGAAGTGTTGAGAGGTGGATTCTTCACACTTATTTAAGTAATATCATAGGTTCACAACATAGGGAATGCCACCACGTTCGTTGTGATACCTAAAATTCTAAACATGCCACATTTCTGTTCTATATTCCTAAGTTGCTGGTTCAAGTATGGGTTTGGCTTTGCTGGTATGCCTTTTTTTTTCGTTGTGTTTGGTATGGCGAGGTTTGACCATACTATAGATATATAGATAGATGCACACCCATATTAAGTTGATAGTGATAAATATAATTAACAATTCACTGTCAATGCCAAATCAATATACAATTATTATCAATAATCTTCATCTTGCTATTTATTGAGAGCATCAATGTCATCAATTGGTTTGTTTTGACGCACCTTTATCTATTGGTGTGTGCTTGTGTATTGGAGGTAAATTTTAATCTTAAATACGAGATTGTGCTCCTTTATAATGGTGCATGCTTGAATCCTAGCATGCACCTAAACATTTTGTAATTTTTACCATTTTTAAAGTACTTTTCTTCTAAAAAATGTGCCTTTATTATCCATGCATGTTTCGATTCTTTGTAGTGGAGTCTCTTGATCCCATGGCATGAGCCTAAGCTCTTGAAGGAGAATTTTATTGAAGTTTCTTTGTATTGGTTTGCACCATTGTTTCGGTAACACACCTATACATTGGATTTTAAATTTTCAAGTACTTTGCTTTCTTTGTAAAAGTGTGTGCTTCCTTTCCTAGATGCATTTGCACTCTTAACTTGTTGTGCATTGGTGCGTTGTTGCTCTTGGATGTGCGACTTTACTCTTTGATTGAATTTTGAATGAAAGCAAGTTCCTTTACATTGGCATGCACCATCATCCAAGCATGTGCTTGTACATTAGCTTCAAAATTTCCAAAATATCTTGCTCTTCAATGTGGCACATGCTTAGACACTAGACATTAAGATTTCAAAACTCTTCTCTTCTTTATTGTAGGCGTGGCTTAATTCCTTGACAAATGCTTTCTTCTCTTGCAAAAAGAAAGACCTTTGCATCAATGTGTATGTTCTATTTCTAATGTGTGTGGTTGCTTTGGAGATGAAACAAATAAGCCCGTGCCTTTGAAATTGAAATTTGACCCTTTCTTTTTAAAGCTATTTGCATCATAGAGTGTGTTTACCAAGATGGATGTCTTCAAGAGCCTCATTCCATGATCGTATGAGGGTTAGAAAAAAAAACTAAGGGATGACAAGATGATGAATAGCAGAAAAGGTTAAAAACATGTTAGGGGAGGTAAATTATTAGTTTAAAACTTGACACAATATGAAAGTTTCACATGGGTACAACACATATCGAGTGAGATGAAAGAACATATGTATGTACACACAAAATACGAAAAAAAACAAGACTCAATTTTGGTTTAAAATTAAATACATAAATTTTCAAAATTTAAAATATAAATAAGGCAATTTGTTTTGATTTAGTAATTTACCCCAAACTTCAAAGTAAACCATCAATCATCATCAAGGATCTTTTGCTTCACACTATTCCTTTAAATTGTGTATTTGCCCATTTATCCAACTCAACATTAACCATCATTAATTGTAGAGGCTCTTTAACTTAAGAACCCTCTTTAACAATGTGAGTCAATAGACATATCTAGTCTCCGTAGGCTTGGGGAATTCCTTTGAAAAAGTCTTGAAGGGAGCTAGTGAAGTGTGATGGTTGCAAATGAATGTCTGCACGCCTTTAGTTTTTGTCACCATTGCCTTCACCCAACCTACCTTCCCAATGTATTTCAATGCATTGTTCAACACATGAACACAACATGGGGTCCACGAAATGTATTTGTATGCACCCTCTACCATCATGCTAGTTAGTGTACAAACATGTGTTGAGTTGGTGACAACCTATACAAGATTTGAGGCCCCAACCAACTTCTTTAATGGCCTCTTTCAAAATCTAAGATTGAAAGTTCACATCATTGTGCTTCCTTGAACAATCAATAATTCTAAGAATATAATGACCAACTATATGTAACTATGATATTAGTGAGTGTTCAATTTGTAATATTGAGCAACTTGATAATCGCATTCTTACAATACAACAACCTGAAGGCAAGAAAAACAAACTATATGAGGAAACGATGATCCATCTATACCCTTACTATGCCATGTTTAGCTGAATGGATGGAAAGACAACAAAATCTCTTCAAACTCTAAAATACATTAATAGAAGAAGCAATTCTATTGATTTTCTGCCTGAAAAGAACTGTCTATGACCACATTGGCAATTTTAATGCCCAGGAATTGTGGTAAGTTGTTGTAAACCGAACATTTTAAGCATTTGTTGAAGCCAATTGTGAAATTTATATATAATAATTCCTGTTTTTAAATAAGCCTGGACAAGAATACCTTGTTTGTAGATATGATCTCTAGCAGGCCTCAAAGCTTGGTATACGAAACGTGATCTGGTTTTTAGAAGCAACATATTATTGGTAGCCATTTCGATCTCATGCTTTAGAGTTAGTGTATTGAATGCCACATTTAGTTTGTGGTCCTCTATATACTGATGATATAACCCTCACTGACAGCCATACTAGTTTTTTACAATGCTACAAATGGGAGTCTGAAGAAGAATTTTGACAAAGACACCTAAATCTAGATTCTCTTATTCTAAAATATAGGCACATGTAGGTGCCAAGTGAAAATATGATTTATCTTGTTAAAGTAATTGTGTATAGGTCCACTTTGACAATATCTATGATTTTTAGCCAATTGTGAGAAAACTGAATTATCTTTCATAAAGTTAAATCAGCAAGAACCAAATCCAAATTTCAATTCTACATGAAACAAGCATGATAAAAAAATTTCACTGCACCTCTATATGTGAGCACTGTCTCCTTGAAGTTAGTGTTAAAAAAAATGATATGAACTTAGAATATTTCAAAAATCCGAAATAAAAATTCTAATAGTTGCATATCCCTTGGGTCAATTGATGCAAAAATTTAGTTTTACGTAAACTTTAAATGTTTGCATTGTAATCATCTAAAATACTTATCACAAAATATCTCTGTACATATCTCTCATCTTTTTTTTTTTTTTTTTTGATATCTCAGAGGTGGTTTCCCTGTAAGAGACCTGGTGTCTCTAACCCCAGAAACTGTGCTAACTGATGCAAATTTGTCTTTTGTTCTGATGGTTTGTAGTCTTTTTGTGTTTTTTGTTTATGTATGATTTTCTTATTGTATTTTTTTATAATAAGATACCAGGAATTGAAATTGCAAGGAAATAAACTATAACTAAAGCAAAACTAAATATTTTGAAGCTGCAAATGACTTTATTATTTCTGCTAAATAATTAGAAGCCAAAATGCTCAAATGCAAACTAGGAAAGAGCAGATCATAATTTATTGAAACTTGGAATTCATTGCAGCTGATGTGAGACTGTACGGCCTGCCTGGAATATTAATTTCTCCACCTCAAAAATAATTGTATTTGCCTCCAATGATCTAGACGCCTCCAAAGAGAAAGATTGGAGCCCACAACTGAAGGCGATTTGACTGGAGGAGAAAACGCCTTGAGGATGAGATGTACGGCCTGGCTGCTACAACAATGGTACGGCCCGGAATTGATGATCAGCAATGATAAATGCAGCCAAATTGATAATCGCCCTTCAATAAGCAAGCTGGTCTCAAACCCTCGGTGAAACTTCACAATGATGCACAAATTTGACCTCTGGAATGAAGCCAACCTTGAGCAAACTTCAGCTGGTCTATCATAGCCTCAAATTGCCTGACAATGAAGATTTTCTCGTTCTCCAAAGTCTGAAAATGATTGAAAATCTGCAGAAACCCTTGGTCTCTCACAAATCCCAAAGTTCTCAAATAAAGACAAAGTCGAATAGTCATAACATAATGAGTTCGATTTGCCTTGAGCTCCTTTTATACTTCTCTTGAATTGGCTCGACCCCCAAAAAGCATTTTAATAACATTTAAATGTTAATTTAATAATCACCCTCTTTGACTTAGGAATATTTCATTAATTAAGGCATACATTCCAAGGGGACATTAATTACACAAGACGACTTAAATGGCCCCACATTATTATAAAGTTAAATAATAACTTTATAGTATAAACTTTAATAATTAAATATCACTAAAGGCCATTAAAATATTAGTATCTCATTAAATATTTATTATTTTGACAAGCCGTTTGAAATGGAGGTCAACACTACCAATCACCATGTGACCAGGTGCCCTGCTAAATATAGTAACTTTGGATAGATGACTTACTATAAATAGTAAGTTTGCACAACTGAGTTCTGTAACCTCTGCAAAGCCCCAATCCTAATCTCAACTGAATACTGAAGAGAAGTAATGTCACCAAACGATTGAGTTATTGCCTCTAAGGACCCTCTATTCATAATTGTTAGCCTACGAGGGTCAAGATGATAGGCTAACCACTCTGCAATTGGAATTGGCTAAGGAGGGGACATTACAGTTCGCTATCCCCGAGATTGCTTGTCCCCAAACAATCGCAACTCCGGATGCTGTTGAATCTCCCTAGTCTCCCACGTAGCATCCTCTACTGGCAAGTCCCTCCACTTAATCAGATATTTCCTGATAACCTGTCGCCGAAGATGACGCTCTTTGACATCCAAGATGGCCTCAGGAACTAAAATCAACTTCCCCTCATCATCTAGGGGTGAAAAAACTGAAGAGGGAACAATAAGATGTCCTAATGCCTTCTTGAGGCGTGACACATGGAATACATCATGAACCTTGCTATTGCTGGTAGATCTAACTCATAAGCCACCTCACCTATCCGCCTAATGAACCTGAACGACCCATAATAACATGGCTTAAGCTTCTCTACGCCACTCTTTTGAAGAGTGGATTGATGATAAGGTTGCAGCATGAGGTACACCATATCACCCACCTCAAAAGATCGCTCAACCCTCCTCTGATTAGCATACTGCTTCTGCTGATTCTATGCCTTCTGAATATTCTCCTTGAGAGCTCTCATAATGTCTTGGTTCTCCTACAAAAGATCCCTAGCACTAGGCACCCTGCTGTCACTCAACACCAAATCGAGGAAGTTGGGTGCCTCATATCCATATAGTGCCATGAAAGGGGGTCATTTGGATAAACATGTGGTAAGTGGAATTATAGCAATACTTGCACAGGTATATCCACTTGACCCAAGCCTTTTGCTGCCTTGCTATGTAATTCCATAGGTATTCCTCCACCCATTTATTAACGATTTCTTTCTGGCCATCAGTCTATGGGTGGTAACTGGTACTGGGAGTAAGTTCGGTTCCACATAGTTTGAATAATTCCTGCCAAAAGTTACTCATGAACCGACTATCCCTGTCACTAACTATGCTCCGAGGTAAGCCATGCAATCTGAATACCTCTCGGAAGAACAACTCTGCAACCTGCGTAGCTAAATATGTAGTCATAATTGGAAAGAAGTGAGTGTACTTTGTCAACCGATCAATGACAACATATATACAATCCCTCCCTTGGGCTTTTGGAAAGCTTGTAATGAAATCCATTAATACACATTCCCACTTCCTGTGAGGAATTGGAAGTGGCTGAAGCAACCTTGCAGGATAGGTATGTTCTTGTTTGTTCTGTTGACAAACAGGGCACTCTCTCACATAACGAAGAACATCTTACTTGAGTCCTTTCCAGGTGAATTGTTCCCATATCTGCTTGTAAGTTTTGAAGTACCCGGGATGACCAGTTGTAGGCGAATCATGGAAGGCTCCCAAAATTGTGTTCTTCACATCTGAACTAGGTATCAAGAAAATTCTCCCTTTGTAAATGATTAGATCATTCACAATGGAGTACCTGCTATCCTACACTGAACCATCAACAATACCAGAAGCCCACGGATTCTTGGCATACTCAGCAATTATCAAATGCCTCCAATCCTCTGCAATCACAACCAAGGAGCACAAATGAGGTCTGCAAGACAAGGCGTCAACAACAAAATTCTACAATCCTTTGACATAAGAGATGTCAAAGTCATATGACTGTAATCTGCTAACCCATTTCTGTTGGCGATCATTCAAGTCCCGCTGTCCAAGGAAATGCTTCAGGCTATTATGATCAGTCCTTACAGTGAACTTGCTGCCAACTAGATACTGCCTGAACTTAGCCAACTCGTGCATGATGGCTAACATCTCCTTGTCATAAATGCTGTAGCTCCTCTCTAGAACCCTCAACTTCTTGCTCTCATAGGCAATCGGATGCTTGTCCTGCATAAGTATTGTGCCTATGCCTTCACCAAAAGCATCACAATGAAGCTCAAAGGGTCTCGTGAAATTCGGTAATGCCAAGATTGGGCAAGTAGTCATTAAAACCTTGAACTTCTCAAAACACTCCTATGCCTGAGGAGTCCACTCAAAAGCACCTTTCTTTGTCAAATCTATAAGTGGTGCAGCATGCCGAGAGAAATGTGATGTCCCGATGCGGGCCCCTATCGGAAGGTGACGTAGGTCTGTCCAAGCAGTTTTCCCAGCCACGTGTCCGGGGTCTTCAGCGGGAGTACCTATCCTGGGGGTGCCCCCTTAACACTAAGATGGGTGCTGTTCACTACCAGTCCAGGCTTTTGGTGCAACAGTAACTAACTTGGTATCAGAGCTGGAGGTCTCGAGGTCGAGACTCGCGGAGCATGGTGGGCTGTGATGTCTTGATGCGGGCCCCTATCAGAAGGTGACGTAGGTCTGTCCGAGTGGTTTTCCCAGCCACGTGTCCGGGGTCTTCGGCGGGAGTACCTATCCTGGGGATGCCCCCTTAACACTAAGAGGGGTGCTGTTCACTACCAGTCTGGGCGTTTGGTTTTTTTGGTGTTTTTGTGCATAAAGGTAAAATGCAATTTTGAAAGAAAAATGATATAAAATCTCTAATCAATACGATAAACCCAGATCTAACAATAAAAGACTCAGAAAACCATAGCTACTGATTGTATTATCGTTCCTCAGCTATTACAATGAAAGATGTCTGACATGCAGGCAAAGTTAAGACAAAATATTAATCAAAAACCTGATTTGCAGCAACTGAAACATCATTGATATGGTACGGCTGTAGTAGAAAACACTTTCTCCCTCCGTCAAATGATCCAGAATGATGCCAGATGTAAATACGCCCCTGTTGGTGAAGACAGAGTGCTCAAAGGTGAAGCGCTTTTCCCAAGGTGAAAAGTACGGACTGGTACAAGGCAGTACGGCCCAGCAACAGCCTGGTACGGCTCAGCAACAGCAAATACAAATCTGTACGAATCTTGAGAATAATATCTGGGACTTGGAAAATGGACGCCAATACTGTAAACCCCTTTCCGGATGATTTCCAAACCAAAAACCCTGAAGATGAATCGACTGTGAAGCTCTGTGATAACCTCTAGATGAAGGTATCTCTCTGACTGGCAATAAATCAGCTGAAACCCCTGTTCTAACTGATCTCTGAAACTGTCTGTGTTTTTGCTTGTTTTGACGTTTTTTGGTTTTTTTGGTGTTTTTGTGCATAAAGGTAAAATGCGATTTTGAAAGAAAAATGATATAAAATCTCTAATCAATACAATAAACCCAGATCTAACAATAAAAGACTCAGAAAACCATAGCTACTGATTGTATTATCGTTCCTCAGCTATTACAATGAAAGATGTCTGACATGCAGGCAAAGTTAAGACAAAATATTAATCAAAAACCTGATTTGCAGCAACTGAAACATCATTGATATGGTACGGCTGTAGTAGAAAACACTTTCTCCCTCTGTCAAATGATCCAGAATGATGCCAGATGTAAATACGCCCCTGTTGGTGAAGACAAAGTGCTCAAAGGTGAAGCGCTTTTCCCAAGGTGAAAAGTACAGCCTGGTACAAGGTAGTACGGCCCAACAACAGCTTGGTACGGCTCAGCAACAGCAAATACAAATCTGTACAGATCTTGAGAATAATATCTGGGACTTGGAAAATGGACGCCAATACTGTAAACCCCTTTCCGGATGATTTCCAAACCAAAAACCCTGAAGATGAATCGACTGTGAAGCTCTGTGATAACCTCTGGATGAAGGTATCTCTCTGACTGGCAATAAATCAGCTGATATTTCACAGCCTCTGAACTGCACACACTGAAGATTGCACGTTCTCCAATGCAAGTTGAAAACTGGAACCCTTGGCTCTGTTCTCAGAAGAAAGACTCAACAAAAATTCGATTTCAATCATAATAATCTCAAATCCCAATGAAAACCCTTATATCCCTCAAAAGTTCGAATTTTCTCAATTAGGCATCATTTAAATAAATTCGAACTTTTCTTTTTAATTTTTCAATAGTTTCAATCTCACTTTTAATTATAAATTATAATTAAAAGTGCCCCCCTTCAATGATGGTCGACCCCTTGATACAATCACTTAAGTTATAATATTAATTAATATTATAACTTTATAATATGAGCTTCGATAATTAATATTTAATTTAACAATTAAAATATTAATATCTCCCTCAAAATATGTCCGATTCTCGAATCGTTTGAAGCTGGTGAATAAGTGAGTGATTCTGCACATGACCAAACCATACTGCTAAAAATAGCAGGGGTGCTCCGCTGAATGCCAAATACTGCTAAAAATAGCAAGTCAAGCAAAAGTCGTCTGAATGAACGAAAGCCAACTGGTAAAACTCTGACAACCGAAGCCAAGCCAAGCTCCATCAAGACCCTCTATCCATCTTATCAGCCTACGAGGGTCGCATAATAGGCTAATCATAAGCTCTGAGAGATGTCAACTGGAAGGGGACATTACAAGAAACCACTAACAAACCGACGGTAGAAAGCACACAAGCCAACAAAACCTCTGAGCTGCGTAAGATTCTCTGGAGTAGGCCACTCAATAATAGCTCAGACCTTCTCGGGGTCCATGCAAATTCCATCTACGTTGATGATGTGGCCGAGATATAGCAACTCAGACATACCTAGAGCACACTTGGACTCCTTGGGATACAAGGACTCCCTCTCCAATATACTCAACATTGCATCTAGATGAGCCAAGTGCTCCTCCCAAGATCTGCTGTAGACCAAAATATCATCAAAGAAAACCAATACATATTTCCGTCGCTGTGAATGGAAGACCCTATTCATTGTGGATTGAAAAGTGGCAGGTGCATTGGTTAAACCAAATGGCATAACCAAGAACTCAAAATGCCTACAATGACATCTGAACGCAGTCTTCTCTATATCCTACGCACAAACTCGAATTTGGTGGTACCCTGACCTCAAATCTATCTTTGAGAAGTAACACGCCCCATGGAGCTCATCAATCAACTCGTCTATGCGGGGTATGGGGTACTTGTTTTTGATTGTCCTTTTATTCAACATGCGATAGTCTATGCACATCTTGAGGGAACCGTCCTTCTCAACTAGAACAACCAATGAAGCAAAGGGTGACTTACTCAGTTTAATATGATCCATAGCAAGCAGCTCCTTAATTGTTTTCTCTATTTCATCTTTGAGCCTCTTTGGGTGCCTGTAAGGGGTAATCATAACGGGTTTTGCACCCTCCTCCAACTCAATAATATGTTAAATGCTCCTGTCTGGTGGTCTACTTGGTGGGATGTCATTGAACACCTTAGAATGTTTGATTCTAAGCTCCTGTATATCCGGATATACTCTGATTTTTGCTGTTCCTCTTGTGAAGGCATCAACCTACACTCAACAGCCCACTCAACCATGCCATGTCGAATGAGTCTCTCCATCTGTCAAAGAGTTATCATCTTCAAATTGCCTTCCCATTAACCTTAAACTTCATCACCATCTCATGAAGATTAAGTGTAAACTCACCAATATCATGCAGCCATGTCATACCAAGAACCACATCGGTGTCACCCATGTTCACTACATAAAAATCAGCCTTAAAACTCATAGTTATTAAGGCGCATAGGAGGGTCTGTAATTCTTCTCTCACACTCGAGAGTAAATCCATCAGCTACCTTGACCCTTATGCCTTCAAATTCCTCTGTTTGAATGCCTCGTCTTTCAACCAATTGTGCATCAATAAAATTGTGTGTTGCACCTGTATCAAGTAATGTGGTGACTTGCTGTCCAGCCAAGAGCCCAGGCAACCTAAAAGAACCATCTTTTTGGAAGTTAGATAAACGTGCCTCCTGAAGCTTCATTTCTTCATCACTTTGTTGGCGTTTAAATTCGCACCTCTGGAATGCGGATTTGAAAACGGACAGCTATGCACAGATAAACTGCTCTTCAAATTAGGAGGGGAAGCTCCCTCTTGCTGATGGTGTTTGAAAGAAAGTAAACTAAAACTAAGTTGCCTATCTTTTTGGATCAGCTTAGAGCACAAGGTTTTTTAAACACAAACGCCGCAGCTGAGATTTTCTGATAAGAAGTTCAACTACGACTAACTTAGACTAAAGACGTTCCTAACCTCTCAAGTAATAGCAGAGCAAGAGAAGTTAGAAATTAACAAGGTAGATTCTCTGACAAAAATACTTTAACAATCTCTCTCTCAACAAACACCTACACACTTCACTGTAAGCTGAAATAAAGATCATGAAAGCATAACATAGATAACGGAAATCTGAGATTTTAGACCAAGGCAAAAGAGGCTCATGATTTTATTACTCAAATCTCTAAAACAAAACTCCCTTCTAACATGCCTTGAATAAGAAATTGCAGCTAAGGAGGCTTGCAAACTTATTCTTAACACAATAGAAAACAGCAATCTCACTAACTCCTTGTTGGCTAAAGAGGCTCAACAATTTGCTTATCACAACACAACTGAACTGAAACTGAATAACAAATAGAAGGCAAAATAGGCTCAGCGTTTTGTTATCACAATAACCGTTAAAAAAAATAAATGAGCAAAGGCTCTTATTTATAGAGAAGCAGAGGAGTAGGGAACCCTAAAATCTCCTTGCTTTCACAACCTAGGGCTTGCTCAGCAAGCAAGCTTTATTACTAAATCTAGAAAGATAAAACCCTAAAAAGCAGAAAAAGCGGGAAACGCCAACTATTACATCTTATCTTCTTTCTATCCTCAAAGAATGGATAAGGATGATTCCAAGAATAGAAAGAAAGCGGGAAAGAAAGCTTCTAGAAGAAAGCTGCTTTAAAGCTCGATCACATCCGCTAGGAAGTCTGAGATTGTGTCCCGGTTCGGTGCATCTATACCATCAACAGCAAAACACCGCTTTTCAAGAATATCTTCGGCATCTTCAATAGATCTTAGGAAATCTTCAATCTCATTGGCCGCTTTGTTGAACTTTGCTGACATCACTGAAATATGACCTATCCTTCCGCCAACTGGGCTGCAACTTTGAACAACGTTCTTATGTTTTCTTTTCATTCACTTCAGTACCATCTTCTTGTTGTATTTGTCTTTATGCATGTTCCACATCTTTTCACATTCATCCCTCGAAAGAGTTACACTTTCAGGCCATGGGGGAATGGAAAAACACTTTTCAACCATGTCAGGCTTTAAACTGCAAATCAACCTGCCATCTGCTGACTGGATCTCCCTAGTAGCCGGGTTGTAATGCTTAATGCAAGCGATTACGAACTCAAGGCTCTGATATAGGAATAGACGCTCTGCGAGGAGTCCGAATGACCCAGTTCCCGATTGAAGTGTTGCCTGCTCTCCAAGGCGTGTAGGTCGAACACCGGCTTGACATGATGCAAGTCTGTCTCAGCTGTTTTGATGTAATTGTGAAAAGTGCTGATTTGGACTTGAAAACATTAGGAGTGTACTCCATTTCAGAAAACTTGAAGAATGACTGTAAACTCGCCTGGTTCAGACAAGTCTTGAACAATTTCTATTTTTAGAATGCTGATTTTTGTGCTTCAACGGACGAATTTTTTGAGAATTTTTTCTGAGATATGGGTTTTGTTCAGAATGACGATACAAGACAACCCAGATCGTCCGTTTTTGAAAATCTTGAATTTTGACTAAAAAGCAGCAAACCCTAATTTCTTCAATTTTTTCCGAAAAAAGCTGGCATCTGGGTTTTGTTCAGAATATCGTTAGAAATGGACCCAGTTGATTGGATTTGCAAAACTCTGACGTTTGGTTGAAAAAGCAGCCAACCCTAGGTTTTCAAAAAAGCTGCGATATGGGTTTTCTTCAGAAGACTGATTGGAAAGGACCCAGATGGTTGAAATATGAATGCACTGAGGTTTTCACTGACATGCAAGATAAAAGCACTTGCTGCAACTTGATGAAGTTCTTGAAAAATTCTTCAGAAGGAGCAAAAAGACCCAGATGACTGAAAAATTGAAAGCCTTGGCCTTCTGCTTGAAAAACTTGATCTTCTGGAACAGAAAACTTGAAAAAGCAAGGGTTTATGCTTGCTGGTCTGAAAAATCTGATATAAAACCAGCAACTATGAATTCTTGAATCACAAAAATTCTTCAAACTTGCTGCTCCAACTTTCTCCTCTGGATGCTACCTGCAAAAATAATGAAAAATACATTGAAAAGAAGTGTTAAATAGACTTAGGTTTTGATTTTAGGTTTTGCTTTTTTTTTCTGCTTTTATTTCAAAACCCTAAATCTCATCTTCTCAACTTGGACGCCATCTTCCTCTCAAGCAAATTTTTGAAATTTGAAAATCTTCAAAAATCTTCTAAGGCATGAAGATTTGGGCGCCTTTCTCCAAGAGGGGCGCTCAACTTCACCAGTGTTAGTCAAAATTTCAACTTTTTCAACTTTTCTCCATTTTAACATGCTACTTCGCCACTGATTTCTTGTTGACAGGTGTACCCGACAGGCGAGCTGAGTGGTTCACTGCGGAGCCGGACTGATTCTGAAGAAGATGTTCTGGAGGCACCTCCTGCTAAAAACTTGATTTCGACCTCCGAATTCATGGGAGGCTTTTCCTTCTAGGGGCGCCCAATTTCTTCAGTGTTAGCCATTTTCTTGATTTCCGAGCTCTTCCTTCTCCCTTTGATCTTCTGGTGAATCTTATCAAATTTTGAGCTTCGGACGTCGGATTGCTGAATGTTTGTGCTCATCGCGAAGCTGACTGAAAATGAAAAGGGGTCTTCTGGAGACACTTTTGCCAAAAAGTGAACTTTCACCCTTCAAAAGGTTGGGCGCCTATCTTGACTGGGGGCGCCCAGTTTTCTAACACTTAGTTTATTTTTTGACTTTTTCACTCTTGCTTTGAATTTCTCTTTTCACCCCTCGTCGGACCCTCTGTTCAGCCTTTTGAATCTGACGACTGCGAGCTCCGTTTGTCGTGCTAAATAGCTCACTGCAAAGCCAGTTGAATTCTGAAGACATCCCGTTATAGCTTCGACTGCAAATTCCTCTGTTTGCACCCTTGAAAAGTTGGGCGCCTTTCTCTTCTTAGGGCGCCCAGTTTCTCCAGACTTAGAAAAATTTCAATTTGTTCATCTTCTTCAAGTTCCAGATTTTCATTTTATACCTTGACTTCAACTTGAATTTGCCGGAGACTGGATCATCTGATGCTCTGACGGGGATATCCATCTCGAAGCCGACTGAACAGTGAACAACTTTCATTGGAGACCGTAACCCTAATTTCTTCATCTGATGCCCTAAAAAGGTGGGCGCCTTTCTTCAACTGGGGCGCCCAAACTCAGCAGACTTAGAAAATTTTCATGACTTTTCACTTTTCTTCCTCGATCCTCGTGCATGTTCATCGTTTCACTTTCTGCTGGAATTTGAATGCTAAAACTGACGCCCGCAGTCGGATGACCTCCATTGATGACCTCGGAACTCCAGATATGCTTCAAAATAATAGACCCAGTGAGGGCAAACGATATTTTAAGATTCTGACTGATATAGACACATTTTGAATCAAAATTCTCGGACCCGGACTTTTATTTTTAGAAATTTTCTATTTTGCCAGATCCGCTTCAAAGAAACCAGAAAACCGTAAAACGCTACTATTTCAAGAAAATTTCTAAAAATAGCGCTTTTCCTAAAATTTAGGATGAAAACGAGATCTGGGTTTTTAGGTTGTCGCTCTTAGCGAATCGTGACGAAATTGAAAATTTTGTGTTTTAACCCTCCATGCAAGACATGCACACCCAAATTTTGACCTTTTTGACTGATTTGACAAGACTTTTACTCATTTCTTCAAAATGTCTAAGTGTAACAAAAATTTTAATTTTGGGGTACAACACACTTCCACTTTCACTTTCTGACCTTTTAGACCCCGAATCATCATGATCAGCTTGCTGGTCTGTCATATCAGCAACTCCTTCACCCTCATAAAACCACTTCATTTGCTTGTTTTTCGCCTTGGGTCTTAGAGGAGAATCATGTTTTTCATCATATGGCCGCTTACAATAAAAACAAAGCTTTTTCTTGCGCAAATCATTAAGAGTATCTCGATCCAAAGGTGCTGCAACTTTTTCTTTCGAATCTGATTTCTCTTTCTTTTTGGGAAATGATTTGCTGGGCTTCGATGAAGATGATGATCCAGAAGAAAACTTGTTGCGAGGTGCTGCAAGTTCCATGTTACAAGCTTTCCGCATAGCCTCCTGCAAGGTGGGAGGATTGAAAGCTTTAATCCAACCTCTCATAGGCTCATATAAACCTTCTATGAACAAAATAACCAGTCTTCTCTCTGAAATCCCTGTAACCATGATGGAAAGTCTCTGATATTCACTTATATATGAATCCAAGCTGCCCCCTTGCCTAAGCTGAGCAAGCTCCCTGAAATAGAGTTCTGGATCCTTTTTGTCAAAACGCTCAATGAGCCTGTTGGTGAACTCTTGATAGGTGTTGACCAAATGATGCTATAAGGTGTACATCCCATGATGCCACCAGTTGTGCGCCAAACCATCAAGGTGCAATGTAGCAAACTTTTTAGCCTCATCCTCCTACATGGGTCTTAAAGATAAATAATTATCCAGTTTCTAAACCCAAGGCCTAGCTGAACACTTGTCAGTACCATTGAAGTGCGGCAAGGTAATCTCGCTAACTACCTGTTGGAGTTCTCTATTCACTTGCGGTGGTGGTGGTTGTTGCTGAGGTGCTCTGTGCTCAATTCTACCTCCGCTTGTGGGTCTCTTAGTATCTAGAAACTCATGTAGAGATAACGCCTGTCTGATCTCAGGAGATAGCGTCATATATTCGGCATAGTGTCTAGTCACATCTGCCACTGTAAGACCACGGGGTGTATGAATCTCAGGTTGAGGATCCTACTGCTCTGCTTGTTGGACTGGAGGAACTCCCTGGAAATGAAAGTAGGCTGACCGGGCCTACACTCAGGAATGCTAGACGATGAACTCTGCTGAACTGTCACCTGTGGCTGCTCTACTCCTGCAGTTCCACTATACTGTTCTATTTGAAACACATGGTACTGTGGAATGATTTGCCTCATCGTACCCATAAGCTGAGACATCATATCCATCATGTTATCATGCCTTCTCCAAAACTTTATCTCAGGACTCTCTGCTCTAGCACATTCCTTTCCTGTATCTTTAGGTGACTCCGTAGAAACCTCTCTATTTGCCATAAGTGCTGTAATACTATCCTCACTACTACTGGAGCTAGATTGCTGAATACCCAAAATACGTGAAACTGTATCACCCTCTGGAACTTGTGGTGTTTCCCAATGTTTTGACCTTGTTCCTCTTCCCTTAGTATAAAATATAATATCTCTGCTCATGAAAGCCAAGATTGCATAGGATGGCAGGATTACTGCTCTGATACCACTGTAAGAGGCCTGGTGTCACCAACCCCAGAAACTGTGCTAACTGATGCAAATTTGTTTTTTGTTTTGATGGTTTGTAGTTTTTTTGTGTTTTTTGTTTATATATGATTTTTTTTGTATTTTTTTGAATAAGGTACCACGAATTGAAATTGCAAGGAAGTAAACTATAACTGAAGCAAAACTAAATATTTTGAAGCTGCAAATGACTTTATTATTTCTGCTAAAAATTACAAGCCAAGATGCTCAAATGCAAACTAGGAAAGAGCAGATCATAATTTATTGAAACTTGGAATTTATTGCAGTTGATGTGAGACTGTACGACTTGCCTAGGATATTAAATTCTCCACGTAAAAGATAATTGTATTTGCCTCCAATGATCTAGACACCTCCAAAGAGAAAGATTGGAGCCCACAACTGAAGGCGATTTGACTGGAGGAGAAAACGCCTTGAGGATGAGATGTACGGCCTGACTGCTACAACAATGGTATGGCCTGGAATTGATGATCAACAATGATAAATGCAACCAAACTGATAATCGCCCTTCAATAAGCAAGCTGGTCTCAAACCCTTGGTGAAACTTCACAATGATGCACAAATTTGACCTTTGGAATGAAGCCAACCTTGAGCAAACTTCAACTGGTCTTTCACAACCTGAGATTGCCTAACAATGAAGATTTTCTCGTTCTCCAAAGCTTGAAAATGATTGAAAATCTGCAGAAATCCTTGGTCTCTCACATATCCCAAAGCTCTCAAATAAAGACAAAGCCGACTTGTCATAACATAATGAGTTCGATTTGCCTTGAGCTCCTTTTATACTTCTCTTGAATTGGCTTGACCCCCAAAAAAGCATTTTAATAGCATTTAAATGTTATTTTAATATTCACCCTCTTTGACTTAGGAATATTTCATTAATTAAGGCATACATTCCAAGGGGACATTAATTACACAAGACGACTTAAATGGCCCCACATTATTATAAAGTTAAATAATAACTTTATAATATAAACTTTAATAATTAAATATCACTAAAGGCCATTAAAATATTAATATCTCATTAAATGCTTATTATTTTGACGAGCCATCTGAAATGGAGGTCAACATTGCCAATCACCATGTGACCAGGTGCCCCGCTAAATATAGTAACTCTGGATAGATGACTTACTATAAATAGTAAGTTTGCACAACTGAGTTCTGTAACCTTTGCAAAGGCTCAATCCTAATCTAAACGGAATATTGAAGAGAAGTAATGTCACCAAACGATCGAGTTACTGCCTCTGAGGACCCTCTATCTATAATTGTTAGCCTACGAGGGTCAAGATGATATGCTAACCACTTTGCAACTGGAATTGGCTAAGGAGGGGACATTAAAGTCCTCTTGACCTACTGGGCTTCTCTTAAGTTTCTGGTATCGAGCGAGACTATTCCACCTCTGGGCCGTGCGATAACCACAACCGGGCCCATGGCGTGTGCAACTGGGTGCAACAAGGTTTGAACCTACGTCGATCGTCTGTGTCTTTCAACTGCTCGACCAACCGGTCTACACCTTGGGGGCTACATATCTCTCATCTTAACATGACTTGGCATGATATTTTTGAAAGTGACATTTGAGTTTTGAGAGTTTGTTTTTGACAGAATAAGAATCATTTAGGCCCATCCTTGTAGAGTCCTCCGTGACACAAAATTTGTGCATGGTAGATTCCACAAATCATTTATTGTCCACTCTATGATATTAAACGCAAAAACAATTAGTGACGTGATATTTTAGGACATGACAATTTATAGAACAATTGTCCCCTTTATGACTTAAGATATGTGCTTCTAAGATTGTTCACAATGAATATGACAATTGCCTTCCACCAGTAGTCTTAACAAAGTTAAATTTCATTTTGACTTATGCTCGGTAGTTTTAATATTGTACTAAATTTTGGTTGTTAAAATTCACTTGGACTATGCACCCATCACTTTTGTGACTTTCTTTTGCATGCACCTTTTTCTGCTGTGTTTTATGATGCATTGTGCATGCTATAGTAATTAGCCTTGATGTTGTATATAATTTATTCTTATTGTTTTCCTAAGCTGAATTGTGGAACACAAACAAACAATTTTACATGAATTTTCTATGTTAGTCATTCTCGCATATTACTCATCTCTTCTCTCTTTCATGTGGATATTCTTCTTCAAAGTAGAATGAGCTATTGCTATTCTCTGCCTTGTAAATCAGGAAACAAATTCTATTGTGTGTGCATGACTGTAGATTACAAATTTTAACATACCATAAGTCAACAAGGTAGACTGAACAGGTACTTTCCTTACTCTTGAGAAAGTGAAATATGCTAACCAATTTTTTCGTTGAAATTTTCACAACACAATCAACACTACGCCAATTGAATTAGCGTTAGCTCCAAAATTGAAATCCAAGTTTGAATGATCTCAACGCCAAGAATGCACACTCAATCCCAAGGAAGGAGAGGTGTTGTCATATGGCGGAGAAACTAAAAACAATAACTTGAAATGAAACAAACTCAACGTCAAGAATGTGCACTCAAGATCCCACTGAGGGCGAGGTGCTAATATATGACGGAGTTATTAATTGAAACTGAAACAGTTAGGCGGATAACCAACTATGAAGATACAACTATCTAATTCATCCGCTGCGGCGGGCATCCACTTAAGAGTGGGGATTCACCACTTTGAGAGTGGGTACAAAGAGTGATACAAATTCAATTAGCCACACTGGCGGTAGACCATCCAGGGGTACTTAATGTGAGAAGAAAGAAGAATTAATTGCAGCGATTAAGGATTGAAATAATACTACTGTTAACAGTCTTACAAATAAGAAGAGAGTTGCAAATTACATGTAAATTACAATAGCTTCAAAGCACATGAGTAATGGATGATCCCATACAAATAATTATCTCTCTAACTGCTGATAAATAATCAAAAATCTGAACTTTTAAAGTCTGATAAGAAGAATCAGCAAACCGAAATGAAGAACCAGCAACTGTGAACCCACTAAAATATTCATAACTCATTCAAAATACCTCAGAATCGAATGATGTCTTTTGCAGAGACCTTCTAGGAGGTAGGCGCCCAAATTCTGACCACAAAACAACATCAAATCTTCACATATAATTTTTGGCACAAATCCCAAAGCTCTCCAGAATGGTACGGCCTTCTTTGAGGGCGACTTTGACATAAAAAATCAGAAACTCAAAATTAAAATCTGAAAATCTCCAAAGATGGTCGCCTTGGGTGTAGGAATGGATTGGAAAAGTACCCACAAGCAAATTAAATTCACTCCAAAAGCTGTATGCAAAAACCACCTTCAGCTGTGACTGTATCAGCAACTTCAAAACTGGAAATTTCATCAAAAATCTTCATCTGTTGAGCTCAATCTGCTAGTCTGATTTGAGAAGCAGCAAATGTCCAATTAGGTGTTGTATTTCAAACACGAAATTGGTGAGAGGCTAGGAGGTAAGCTTTCCTTGAAGCAAAATATCAGTTGTCATTTCGATAGCATAACTTTAGCATAAATTCATGGATAAGAAAAGCTGGAACAAAGCATTCATTTTATAGAAGAGTAGAAGACTCTTCAATTTCCCAGGAAGGTATGCCAAGAGTCACCAATGACTTTTCAAATTTCCAAAAAATCTTCTAACTTCTCAATATGGCGTCCACTTTATCAAAGCACATTAAAACTTTATTTTAAAATAATATCTCCAAGAAAAGGCATCCACTGTTCCCAAGGCATTAAAAGACTTAATAATATTTAATTCATCCTCCATGAAGGCGTCCCCCTTCAAGACCTCCTTTTAAGAACAACTTAAAGTTATTTTCCTAGGCCAAGGGGTCAATTGCAAATTATAACATTAATGCCTTGTAATTATAAACATGCCACAAATACTGCATATGGAAGTCTACAACCAAACATATCAACTGCTCCAACAAGAAAAGAATACACTGAAGCATTGCCAAAAGGACCACTGCTAAAAATAGTATTTACTATAAATAGTAAACACCCAGGAAAAAGCCATAGAACCTCCAAACATGGAAACCCTAATTTTACCTCAACCAACCTACGGGCCTCCGGAATAGGCTGAAGAGCGACTGGACTGATCACTGATGAGAAGGGGACATTACAGAAAGGAGCAAGAATTCATTCATAAAATGAATGCTGCATGTCTCATTCTACTTGTCATTTCTTTAGTCAAACCTAATGGTTCCAATCTACTGTCATGACTTTATTGCATCTGAGGATGATTTGGATGAAGTGCGGTGCAGAAAAGCTTCACTAGATTTCACCCAATTCTGTCTACCATCTTTATAAAAACTCATCTGATCAATGCTTGATTTGATTTCCTTATTTCTGTCAAACCTCTGTGCCTGAATACCGATATAGTATCTTTTAGAATCTCCCAGTTGCAGAAGCTTTCCCAAAATCTTTGCCAGTGATCTCCACGGCTTTGGGAATGTAAATAGTGCTTACCTCACCCCTGTGAAGATGTGATTTTCTTTGTAAGTTAAAAGTTTCACATTTGAAAGTTATTTTTATGTCAAATATTCTTTGAAGTCTAATGAGCAATTAGTTTCCTTTTAACACGAGAGCATCATTTGGTGGTTAGAGGATGGTATAAATCTAACATTCAATTTTGAACATTAGTTGGAAGAAATCATGTGGGAAGCTATCTGTTTGAAGTTTCAAACCTCATCAGGTCTGCCTGATTTGTCATTGTCAAATCTGGAAGCTTATTGCTATCCATTCTAATAGACAGAAATAATATTGAATTTCCCTTCTTGATCTTTCACATACTGGAGCGGGCAATCGATTTTGGATGATGAAGACCTCCCATTCTTAATAGCTCAGTTAGGATATATTTGAGTCTCTATTCAGTTTCCACTAATAAATCCCACCATCCTTCGATAATAGCAAGAGGAATTCCTTTGGGAAGAGACATTGCCTCAGCCATGTTATTGGTATCTTTCTTGACATCCAATGCATAGATCAGCTTTGGTTGGTCTAAATGATCTTTGAAAACTATCCCCCTAAGCCCACCCCACACCCTCCTGCTGGCCATGTATTGCCTTTAACTTCATCTGTAAAGTTCAATTTAATATTGCCCTCCCCTGGTGCTGATCATCTTGCCTTAGGTTAATGCCTTGTTCTTTTTCAAGGTGGTCTTTCTGGTTGTTAATTTGATGTGTTGCACCAAGACACAATACATCCATATTTATACATAGTGATGATGTCAATTTAGCATGACTCAACATCTATAGCCAAATTCACAGTATTTACAACAATTAGTCAGCCTACAATCACAAATTGAATAAAGTTTATTCACTAAGATATTGATAGAACTTTAGTGTCATGGCCTTCTAACTCATCAAATTGATTGCTATCTACTTTGTGTGCATTAAAGTAATCTTTCAGTGTGACAGTAGTTGCATGGTCAATAGGTTCTAATATCTATCCTTATAAGTTGGTTGCATGATTGGATCGAAGAGTAATATTCATTGATCCATTGATGTGTTTGTATTTTGTACATGAATCAAATTATTTCTGTTACATGGTTATATAAAATTTCATTTGATATTGTGATACCTTGATATCTATACTACTCTAAATGTGCAAAATAACTTAAGAAATGGAAATGACAAAATACCAAGGACACCTCAAGATTAGCCAAAAGAGTGATATAACGAAAAGGAACGTGAATAAAATGAAACACAAACAATTTTACCTCCCTTGTTGTTGATACCTCTTTGATTGGCCCTTGCTTGGACTGGTTGTGTGCTCCTTAGATGATTGCTTGAATGTCTAAATGCAAGATTAGATGTGCAAATGATTAAAAAGATGGCTAGATGATAGTAAAGGATTGTGGATTCAAATTGGTAGCATGTAGTTATGAGAATGCAAAGTGTTTGGAAAGACAAATGGGCAGCATGTAGTTGCTCAAATAAAAAAGTGTTCTAAAAATGCCCTTGAGGAGGGGGTATTTATAGAAGAATTTGAATTTTCTAGAGAATTCAATGGTCAAGATGGATTCAACAAGGCCAAGATGAAGGGCTATAGTGGGTTGAGAACCCACAAGCCCTCACATCTTGACATGTGGAGGGTGAAATGGACAAGAGGATATGAGATGGAGATGAGTTGTCAAGAAGGTACATGAGGTGGAAAAGGACATGCACCTTGGGGAGTGAGGAGATTTCCAAAAAAAGGGATTTCTTGTCCCCAAGTGGGAGTGAAAGAGACATTTGAGGAATTTTGGAATTCCTCAAAAATCTACATGGGAAAGGGAAAGGTGGTTGGGGAAATAAGTGTGAATTAAAAATTCACATTCTTAGGAAAGTCTAAAAGATAAAAAATGGGCTCCAAAAAGGTGGGACTTGGTCACATGTGGAGATTGTGACAAGTCCAAGGTTGGTCACATGTGGAGATTGTGACAAGTCCAAGGTTCTAGAAGCCTTGGAAGGATGGAATGTGAATTAAAAATTCACATATAAAAGAGGGAAATCTAGGAAGAATAAAAAGGAATTAAAAATTCCTTGGAGAATGATTAGGCTTAATTAATCTGTAATTAGAGGATAAATAAGGATTAGAAGCCAACTTGCAAAAGTTGGAGGATGTGACACATCCTAATCAAGGATTAGGCATGTGCACATCCCTAATGAAAAATTAGAGAGATTAGGATTAGATGAAAATGACATGTGAAATTAAATAAATGTAATATTTATTTAATTTATTTGATGAAAAGAGGATTAAAGAGGGTAAGGTATTTAATTATTAATTAAATACCTTAGGGATTTGGCAGAATTAAAGATATTAATTAAATAATAGTAATATTATTTAATTAACTAGGATAAGAGGATGTTTAGACGAAAAGTGATAAATTTGGATAAATTAAGTGTCCAAATTTGGATGTCTACAGATATATCTGTGCTTTTCTGAGATTCCAGGTCTGAGGGATGCTGGGACAGAGTTCAGGATTGGCAAAAATCTTCCTAAATTTTATGGACGGCTAATAAATATCTATATATAAAATAAAAAATAAAAAATAGTTTAAAGTACTCAAAAGAAGAGATCATTAATGTGTGATGGTTTGTAAAGCATAACATAGCTATTGGATATTGTAAGAGCAGATTATATGTCAGCTGCTAGAAAATTGATGGCTACCCAGACTTATGCTGCAAATTCCAAGCCCTGTATAAATATCTCAGAACCAGAAAAATGAGAATTAGGTCATCTAATTATGTTTTGAATTGTCACATCCTTGTCAAAAATATTCGAAGTCTTCACTCATGCTTATCAATCATACATCTGAATCAGACAGATTCATGGAGTCTGATGTAGAAACACCACTTTATGTCATTCACAACCTTTCCAAGTATCTTATACATAGAGCTGGGATTTCTGCTAAATGAATCAAAGCTGCTTCTCTGCCCGACAAATCTCATTTTGGTGGCAATTCTATTATCAGAAAAAAGGTCTTCTTTCTTTATATGAATCAACATTTCTAAGTTTGTATTCATGTTGTGCTTGGGAATCGCAGGTGGTAGTGTGCTAATAAATAACATATATCAACAAAATATGTCTAGTTTATTTTTAATGGATCAATATGCAGGATCAGGTGATTAGGATCTCTTATGGTGTTTTTTTAATAAATAACATATATCAACACACTGCAGATTTTGCCATTTATGTCTGGAATCAAAAGTGGTTCATCTTGTTTTGTTTCCAACAGTGTTGAGGACCATGGTCAAGAAGTGGACTATACACTAAAATCAACAGTAAATGTACCATAAAGTAAAGTTTTACTTTGGATTTATAGTTAAACCTTGTTCCATGGATCTTTATCTTGACCCACTTGCCATTTATCCAGTCTTGACCCTGCAGTCCCTTGCTGGCTGCTGCAGACTTTAGCTACTAGATACTCAACCATGCCATTTTTTGCAACCCTATATGGCTCCTGTTGATGAGTGTTTTGTGACACACCAAACACCTTAGAATAAAGAAAAGAATGCCCAAGGGCGGCTTTATCCTCTCTTGAAAAATTACCTCTTATGCTAAGATTGCCAGAAAGGTCATACGGTAATTCCAATGTTCCGGTTTGGGGGATGGACAAGCTCAATGGATGATGTGATATGCTGGTTTCACAAAGGGACCTTAAAATGATGAACTCACTCAAAGTAGGGAGTTGGATTGATGTAACGTTGAACGCTCTTATGTTTTTTGGAATTTTCGGTTTAGGACAAAAATAAATAAAAGGGAATGGGGGTAAAGGAACTAGATTTACGCAGAACTAAACCTATGAACTTCGGAGACAAATGCTGGATAATGGAATTTAAACCAATCTTTGCTTCGCCAAGCACGGCACTACAACTAGACAAAGACGGTGCAATCTTCAAGGGTTTGCGAAAGATATCTTATTACACTATATCACCATCAATTCGACCAATGCATATAGATAATAGAATTCAATTTAAGCAGTTTTAATGTTCAGACTAACCTTACACATCAAATTGAAAATCATCCAATTGAAAAAGGTATGAACTAATTCCACTTTTCCAACACTATCAATCTTTCATTCATCTAAATACTTGAAAACAAATTTACTCTATTTTGAAGAAATCAATGAAACCATGCGGGCTCATAGAAATAATAAATGCTCAACTCTGAATCCACTTATTATTTAAACAGCAATATTGCAACAATCTCATCAGTCTCTCCCTGAATAAATGAAATGAATGGGGTTTATATAGGCACCCCAATTACAAAGCAATGGCCAAGATTAAATTTGAAATCAACGGCCAAGATCAAATTTGACCAACCCTAACCCTAAAAGCATAACAAACTCAAAGACACGTGGCACAAGCAGAATACGCCATTTGGAGCATGGCAAATGATGACACCTTGCACTTCATTCGAGCAGGTGGGAATCCAGAATGCAATTCCCTTTGGATCGCTCCCTAGCTGCAAATGCAAGAAATTTGGCTAACACAGAATCAAGTTCCTCCATCGAGATACTCGGCACAGAATCCAGTTAGGCAATAAAATAGGCTTATCTTTTTCTTGTTCAAATTGAGGATGGATGTAGTCCCCGTCGTCTTTCACTTGGTCAGGTATAGGGAACAAATCGCACCTTTTCACAAGTTCAACTGGAATTCTTGACCAAGCCTTCTTCCTTACTCCATACTCGTCCATCAGGTTAGACCAGTAATCTTCGATCTGCATAACATGAAGGGACTTCTTCCCATGTATTCTCAGGTATGGGTCATAATCGGACCTTGGATTATAGGTGCTGAATTTGTAAAATTGCAACTCTACCCCTGCTGTTTTGGCTGACTGTAACGAAGGACAGACTTCTAGCATTTTTCCAATTGCAACCGGAAAATCCACTCTTTGTTTGTTCTTCTTCGCCTGAATGGAGTCTACGCATGCTAGTTGCCTTGCTACCTCAAGCATAACAATTTTGTCTGTTGGGTATCGAGGAAGTCGGTACGGAGCATCAGAGAATCCATGAATTCTTATGTAAGTAAATGTCGGAAACTGGATAAACCAAGACCCGAACTTGTCAAGCATTGCCATAGCTTCTTTAGATAGCCTTCTCTGTACTGTTCCTTGAAGAACTCGTGTGATGTACATAAGGAAGGCATCATTTGTTATCTTGAAATTGTCCCTGTAATGTAGCTGGAGCTGCGGGTAACATTCATATGATTTGAGTTGATCTTTCCGAAGTCCCACTTCGCCTTTACAAATCAGTCCTCTGTACTTAGTGAATCTTGCCAGAATGTAAACCACATAAGAACTCATGTAAAAGGTTTTAGTTTTTTCAAGGTTTCTCAACTGGGAATCGATATTATCACTTATTAACTTGGCCCAATTTATAGCCTCCATTCCCAATACGATTTCCTCCACGTATGAAAACATCCACACCTCAAAGAAGGCTCCCTGAGAAGTTCCCATAACTCTGTTCAGCATGTGAATCATATCACTATATTCTATCTTAAAATCTGTGCAAATTAGTCTCTTTGGCAACTTGGAGCGATGCCTTTTGGGTTCTTTAATCCAGTTGGAATTGATGATGTCCAAACAGGATTCCTTGGCTTGATCGAACATGGCCTGTGATTCTTGCTGAGTCCTGTTTAACATTTTCCGGCGATGGGGAATACCAAATACCTCCCTGACTGAATCCTCTGTGAAATAGGCCAAGGTGATTCCATTGGGCGTTTTAATTGATCTTGTTTGAGGATTGTACCTTCTGGCGCATTCAACCATTAACTCACTGCACTGAACTGCAGGCGGAAATCCTGCTGCTTGATGAAGTCCAGACTTAACAATATTTGAGGCGATAGGTGTAGGCATTTCGTTTCCTGTGCCAAACATCCTTCTCTTGTGCTGAATCGCATTAAATTGTTCAAAATTTGTATCTGTCACTTTTCTCCACTTCGAGGACAACTGGGATTCTGGATAAAATTCCTTCAGGACTTCCTTGACTTGAGCCTTTCTGACTCCACCTCCCACATTCTTTGGAGAAGACATTACGCCTGTAAGAAACTCGAAGTTAGAGAATTTTTTAATAAATTTGCAAAAAGGCGATTTCTTAGCTGGAGAAATTTTTTTAAAAAAATGATTAAAAATCCAGAACTTGATTAAAGGATGCATAAAGAATAAATTCTTAAATGAAATCGATTTTCCTTTATTATTTTCAAAAGCATTCATGGAATTTTAAATAATCTTCTGGATTTTTAAAGGTTTATATTGAAGTTCTCTCCAATCTTTAATGAAAAAATCCAATTCCCTTCTCAAAATCGCCAAAGATAACCTGCAGTTGTTTGAAGAAAATCCAGAAAGGAGGAGAAAAAATTCAATTCAGTGTTCTGGAACTCAATAAAAAATCCACTTGCAGCTGAAAAAGACGTCTTTTCTTGGGAGAGCTCTGCCTGTGAAGAAAGTCGACTTTGTAAATAATAAAATAATGAGCTCAGTAGATTGTCTTTTATAATAAAAACCTTCCCAAATTGTTTTAGGTCGATTTCTTTCTCTCATTGGTTGTATTTTGCTTTAAAAACGAAAAAGCAATCTTATCCATATCTTTGACTTTTCAAACAAGGCGTCCCTTTTGGCTTGGTGAAAGAAAACTTAAGTTTTTCTTTATTTTTTTTGCCTTTAGCAAAATTCGACCTTCAACTGGACTTCTTGACTTTTCAACTGGAATTTTAACTTCTCAAAGTGACTTTGCCTTAGAAAAAATTCGATTCTACCTTGAGAAAATTCGACTTCCAACTGGATTTTTCACTTCCCAACTGGAATTTTCACTCCACTCAATTTCCTGAAGTCCAGTTCAATAATTTTGATGCCTTAGTCGATTTCTTACTTTGTCCAACTGGAATTTTTCACTTCGTCCAACTGGATTTTCTTGAAGAATGCGAATTTCCTCAAATGAATTTTACTTGGATTTTCCCTTTGATCACTGGATTTTCGAACTGGATTTTTAAAGTTTCAACTGGACTTTTAACTTCTCAAGGGCGTACCTCTTCCAGACTTAGGCGAATTTCACCATGAACTGCCTGCTTTTTAGTTGATTTTTAGTGATTTTCTCATGATGGCGCGATTTTATCCAGTTGATTTTTTGACTTTGCATGCGCCTTTTCTCTGCTTTTCTCATCTTGCATGCGCCTTTCTCTGCCTTGCATGCGCTTTTTCTCTGCTTTTCTCATGATTTTTCGATTTTTTGCTTGCTTTTTAGTTCCAAAAATAGAAACTTTTGACTCAAATGCTAATGACACCCTGTACTTTCTAAAAATAGAAACTTACTAAAAATAGAAAAAAGCAAAAAGCAACTTTCTAAAAATAGTAAATTCCAGATTGGGCTAGAAATGCCAAAAACGAAAAAAGCAAAAAGCAAAAAAGCAGAATCCCTAAAAAATAGGAAGTGTCAGAATTGAGCGAAAGCACAGGCGATCCTCGTCTGCGAGGCCTTCTAAGCACTTCCATGACGTTTACGTTCAGTTTCGGGCTAAAACTCCCAACTTGGCTCGGATGATGACTCCAGACCTTGACATGAAATTCCCAGATACCAGAGACTATGAGATTGCTACTCAACGCAAAACCCTAAGAGCAAACCAGTGAGGGTCCCCATTTGCAATGGGGCGATGTGTGAAAAAGGTCACAACAGCTCCAAGATTTGGTAGATTGCACGGACTTCCAAGGAGACATCTTTAATAGGAAAATGATAAGCAAAGGAACAAATGCTTAAAGTGGATGGGGAGGGGACATTCTATGCCTGTCCCTAAATGTCTCCCATCTCCAAAACACTAGGGACATGCTATATATCATTATTTTATTCATTTCAATGGTTGTTAGCCTAGTTTTTTAGGTTGCTAACTGCATAGCAAGTCCTAAAAATGTTTATATAGGTCAAACGGTTGTTATGAGTTCCAATGAAATTATAGTTTTTGCTAATGAACTTTTGGGGTTTTATCAAATTAAAAGAGATTCTAAACTTTGCTATTTTTTTTCCTTTTGTTTAAAAAACATTGAACAAGCATTATGTTTTATGTGATCAGGACATAATTTTAGTTTGATTCTTGTAATTGCAGGTTTGTTGTATCCTTTTGTGCAGATAGGGTTCTTGAACCAATAAAATGCAAGATCGAAAATGCTATGAAAGTTGCAAGATAAGTTGTAGGAATTAAAAAATTATAGATGATTTGTAATTTTGTACTTTACAGTGTTATATAAGACCAAACATAATTTATTTTCATTATTAACTCCAGGCTATGACCATTCATTCAGACTACTTAGAGAACCATATTGCCTCTCATTTATCATTGAAATTTTTTCTTCTGGGTATAACACTTGGATAAATTTGTTCCTATTAACTGGTATAGATGTAATATTTGATATACTTTATGAAGAAAAGCATGGCAGCGTGATACATCTTCCCTTGAGAGAAAGACGGAATATTTTGAAGAATATTGTTCAACCGTTGTCTCCTCAAGTTATCTACATTGAAGAAGGTATTCATTTTATTTTGAAAATAGGATTAAGAAATATTTTACTTGTAAGTTATAATGAGACACGTTTTTGTAATTGTTGAACCTTTCTCTCATATCTCTAGCTTAAGTTACTTGAATTAATGAATTTATACTTTACTTGAAGGTTACATTTCTTAATCCCCCTTTCTTGCAAGTAGTATTTATTTTGTGGACTCCATTGTCTAATGGTTTATTCTGTTATTGATTAACTCAATCAAAATGTTAGTTTTCATTTTTTTTTTAGTGCTTTTATTTATTATTTGAATGTTGTTTTACCATGTTTACATTAGTATTTAAATCAGTTGGGTTTTTATTCTTCATTTAACACAGAAATCTCAAGTTTAATACCAAATATTTTGTTGAGTTACTTCGACTATGATTGAACATTGCATCAATCATGCTACCAAAATCAACACTCATCCCAAAACTATTTATAAAAGGGTGGGATTTTCTCAATTTTTCTATTCATAATAAGAATTTTTTGTTTAGTTAATTCCTCTATGATTGAATATATTATTAATCTTGCCACCAAAATGAACAGCCATGCCAAAAACTAGTTACGATGGGTAGAATTCTAGCAGGGACTTTTTGTTAGTGTTTATTCTTATTTTGGAAAAGAATCAAGAAGAAAATTCAATATTTTTGTTCTTAAGGATAAATAATGAAGTTGATATTGTGGATAAGTATGAGAAATTGTGAAACAATAGGAAAGTGATCAGGAATAAATATATGATGAAGTGGGGCAGGAAATTGGAGACTTGCCATTTGACAGTTTTTAAGAAGGATTCAATGTGCTTGCATCCTACACAACCATACTTGCTGCTTGGAAAATGGGATTTAGCCTTTGACTATGTGATAATTTTTAAGCATTAAAAAAATTAAGATACAAATATTTTATTTCAGCCATAGATTAAGTAATTGAGAAGGTCAAAGCAAAGGCCTTACCTTATAGTTGTACAAGGGTCAAAATCAACACTATTTATCAATATATTAGGAAACAAGCTTGGGTACATGCAAGAAAGAAATGGAGGAGGAACTTGAACAAAATGATTTGGCATTTGGTGAAATGATTAGAGATTACTTACACATTCTAGTCACTATGAAGTACATGACCTTTCTTCCAACGGTGAAGAAGAGGGTGGCAACAAATTTTTTGTATAAATATTCCTGAATTGTTATGAGTTGGGTGAAAGACACATTTTGGTCCTATGGGACTATTCAACTGTATATAGCCTTATTTTTCAGTTTAGGCAAGTTGTCATGGTACTTGAAGTTTTGTTTCCAAGCTTATGCATAGCAACAAAGAATTGATTTGAAAACAAGCTCTTGGAACATGGAAGTCACCCATGCACACTGTAAAACACATGAAGTTCATGCCAAGGGCCTTTTTAGCTTATTGTTTAATATAAGTAAACTTGGTAAAAGTTGGGGATTATTGTATTAGGATATTTGTGAGAAAAAGGGATGGTTTTTGATTCAAAACATAGGGAGAATATCAAGAAGTTCATGAATGCATGTGTTTTGAACATGTTTTACCATGTGATCCCATATGTTCCTAAGGAATGCTTGTCATTATAGGAAGTATAAGTGATACTTAGGTGCATCTTGCATATAGATTAGCATCAAGTGCAAAAGTTCATTATGTTGCTGGTTTTTAAGTATTTAATGTTATTTTATAAAAGTATCATGAAAGGTTTAACCTTTGGCATTAAACCTTTCACTTTTATTGTGGACATCTTTGATGTAATTAAATCCATAGTAACGAGACTCGGACTTGCCTCGGACTCGGCTAGGGTGACTCGACTCAGGACTCGGGACTCAACGCCGGGACTCGGCAAAATGAAAAAATTCGAGAAATTTAGAGATTTTTAAGGATTTAAAACTTGTTTCAAGCACCCTTTATTGAATAAACCTTAAAGACACAATAACATCATTAAATAGAAGCAAATTTGATCACATACACAACTATACATCTATCACATAAGTATAAAGTACACAAATTGTAGCTGAGCTGTTGAAGGAAATAGCACACTTAGATATATAAAATTATAGTCAAATGTATACAAAACTCATGGAATATGAAATCCATGACATCAAATGTTCCAAAGAAATATGAAATATCAAAACAATAACTACAAGTCTATGGCTCAAAGGAGTTTTCATCCTTCCTACGAAGGCATCTAAGGTGGGTCCAAGATGATGTAGCAACTGCAGCCACAGTCTCTGCTTGTGACTCCATGCCACCCTCACCAACATTAGTTGTGGATGTGTTTGCCTGTGCTTTAGCCTCCTCCTCTGCCATGGCTATAGCCTCAACCTCTCTATCTGCCTGGTCAACCCAATCAAGGTCCTTGTCACTAACACAAGTATACATCGATCATATAAGTATAAATACAAATTGTAGTTGAGCTACTCAAGGAAATAGCACACTTAGATAAATAGTCAAAGACTCAAGTGTATACAAAACTCATGGAATATGAAATCCATGACATCAAATGTTCCAAACAAATATGACATATCAAAAGATTCAAAACAATAACTAGAAGTCTATGGCTCAAAGGAGACTGCATCCTTCCTACGAATGTGTCTAAGATAGGTCCTGAATGATGTAGTAGCCATAATCTCAAGTATCAGGGAAATTGCCCTAATGGGGTTGAGGGGTAGTGCCCTTTGTGGGGGTCTAGGTGCAGTGCTTCTAGTGGGGTTGAGGGGTAATGCCCCTCATGGGGGTCTGGGGGCAACGCCCCTAGCAGGGTCAAGGGGTAGCGCCCCTTGCGGGGGTTTGGGAGTAGCACCCCTAGTGGGGTCAAGTGTCCATTATGGGGGTTTGGTGGTAGCGCCCCCAGTGGGGTCAAGGGGCAATGCTCCTTGCGGGCGTTTGGGGGCAGTGCCCTTAGCGGGGTCAAGGTGCAGCGCCCTGGGCGCACTCCCTGTCGCGATACAAGGTTGGGTTGAGGGACGGAGCCCTCGCGGAGCCCTCGCCACCAAGCCCAAATTAAGACCTCAAAAACCATACAAACCTTCATGGCGTACATCATTTTGCATTCACAATAAGTAACAAAAAAAAATAAAAATAACTGGGTTTGGGGGTAGCGCCCTGGGCGTGGGGCGGGGTCAAGGGGTGGAGCCCCTGCCACCAAGCCCAAATTAAGACCTCCAAAACCATACAAACCTTCATGGCGTACATCATTTTGCATTCACAATAAGTAAAAAAATAAATAAAAATTAATTGGGTATGGGGTAGCGCCCCTAGCGGGGTTGAGGGGCAGCGCCCCTCGCGGGGTCCCGAGGCAGCGCCCTGGGTGCCCTCCTTGTCGCGATACAAGGTGGGGTCGAGGGGCGGAGCCCTCGCCACCAAGCCCAAATTAAGACCTCCAAAACCATACAAACCTTCATGGCATACATCATTTTGCATTTACAATAAGTAAAAGAAAAATAAAAATTAACTGGGTTTAGGGGCAGCGCCCCTCGCGGGGTCCCAGGGTAGCGCCCTGGGTGTGCTCCCTGTCGTAATATAGGGCGGGGTCGAGGGGCAAAGCCCCCGCCACCAAGCCCAAATTAAGACCTCCAAAACCATACAAACCTTCATCGCGTACATCATTTTGCATTCACAATAAGGTAAAAGAAATAAAAATTAATTTTAAATTTCATGTAATTTTTTGCACTTTTCAAACCCTGCCTGTTGCCAAATCCTGCTGATTGGACTCGGCTGGACTTGGCGAGTTTGGCGAGTCTACCAGACTCGGCGAGTCCAGCCAGGACTTGGCAGGACTCAGTCGAGTCTAAGTCTGAGCCCCTAGGACTCGGCCAGGGTGACTCGACTTGTGACTCGCAGTCCTGGCGAGTCTTGTTACTCTGATTAAATCGTCCATTAGTTGCAATATGTAGCTATTATTTATTTTTAGTGCTATCTATTGTTACTGTCATAAATTGTTTTTGAATATGCTCTGTTACTTCACATATTAGTTATTACTGCTAAAGAATGCTAGCATAGGCTGTATATATGCTATTATCATTGAAAAAGCATAGCAGCATGAAAATATTTTGTTTGTGCCATTACATGTGGAGAGCAGTTTTGAGTGTGAAGGAAGTGATTTAACCCCACAAAGCAAAAGCAAAAAGAAATAGAGTCTGAGAGATAAGGAGCTCCCCGATGGTTGTGGAAAAAAATTGTCCAGTTGTTATAAATATCCACCACATACTTGTTTCAAAAGTGGTAGTTGTATTATCTAAAACCTTAAAGACACAATAACATCATCAAATAGAAGCTAATTTGATCACATACACAAGTATACATTAATCACATAAGTATTATGGTGCAGGAGCACCTGGTTGAGTTCATGCCTCCATGAGGCAACTTTGGCTTTTTGATTTAAGTTTGATGTTTTGTTCTTGTAATAAGGTCTTTAGACCATTTTGAACTTATTTGAGTCTAGTTTAAGTCCTAGGAGTTCATTTTGGATTCATATTGCAAATATTGTAAAAGTTGTCATGTTGTAAAATGCAAAAATTCAACAAAAGGAAGATGAAGGTCAAAGTCGGTTGGAATTAAAAGAAGTTGGTTTGTAACTGTTGAAACTGGTTGGGAAAGGTTAAAAAGACCTTTGTATGGTTGAACAAAGGGGAGAGGATGGTGGCAGAGGATGTATGTGTGAGAATTTCAATAAAAGACCTTTGTTTTCTGCAAATTTAAAATGTTTTTTGCTGTTCCTGAAGTTTGTACAGCCCTGTACGGTTAGTTCTTGATTTCTAATCGTGTGTAGATGATAGTGCTCTAAATCTACTTTCATTTGGTGGTGGTTTCATGAGATTTCATTGGGAAATAAGCAAGATATGGCCGTTTTCCTCCAAACAGTCTAGAAACCCTAGGTAGGGTAATCTTGAGCAAACAAAATGCAATAACTCCCATTCCAACCGGTGGAAAATTCTTAAACTTGGTGGATTAGCTTTAAATAGGTTGTGTTCAATGCCTACAAAGTTGCAGGAGCAGGTATGAGGGTTTGTGTGAATATGATGATGCCCTAGGCTGGAAAACACTAGTTTTTGAGCAATTTTGATGCATAGAGGTAGGGTTTTGTTGAAGAGTTCTTCAGAGGCCATTTTAGATGATGGAATTTGGTTGTGCAGACCTAATTGGACCTATCTAAGGTTTTGGAATAGAGATTTGAGGTTGGGAGTGTGCAAAATCAATAAGTACCCTGTTGTAGGAGCCTAATTAGGCCATTCTTCAAGCGTAGCAGCAGAAAATAGAGGAATATGATCCAAAGTGACCACCCTTACATTTGAGATATGTTATAAAAGAGGAAAATGGGTATCTAAAACAAGTTTTTGATTGTGGGTTGGAGCTGTTCTCTGCAAGTTATGACCAAAAAATGGTGAATTTTTTCTCTTTTAGGCCTATTGGCAAACATAGCAGAAGAGATTTGATGGAAATGTTCTAAAGAAACTTTATGAGCTTTTGAGATATGTTTCTAAAGGGCGTAATGGGTATCTAAAACTTGTTTTGGTTTGTGGGTAGGAGTTATTTTCTAAAAGTTATGTTGAAATTTCACTATTTGGAATGCTATAATCAAAATTGAAGAAACTGTGAGAAAGTACCAAGTTGGGGTTTTCAAAATGAAAAGATCATTCAAAGTTGATTGAATTGTGTTTGTTTAAACAATCTCCACCCTGCTCTGCATCATATTAACTTTAAGTATAAACACAAATTGTAGCTGAGCTATTGAAGGAAATAGCACACTCGCCTGGACTTGCCTAGACTCGGCCGATTCCGAGAATGAGCCCCCTGGACTCGACGGGTGAGTCGATCTAGGCTTGCCGAGTTCGGGCGGGTCTGGGTGAGTCTTGGAACTATGCTTTTAATATTTTTCGATTTATTTAAATTTATTTGTAGTAACATAGCAAAGTACTAAATGAGCTGACTAGTTTGAAACAAGACAAAGAAAATCAAAGATTGTAATAAAAAACCTATTCGAGAATGACATAAAACAATAGTATTTGCAAATAGAAAGAATAGTCATGTGGCAATTAAAATACAAAGAAAAAGGGTATAATAAAGACAATGGTTGTGAAATGTTGCATCATTTGTTCGTAAAAATGCATGATATTATTGAATGCCCATTCAACATGCAAAACTAAACATAGAAGCAATGTATGATGGTGCAACAAACTCCTTCAAATGGAGGATAAAAAAATTCAAAGAAACTAGATGTCATCAAGTAACAACAGTGATGGTAGAGGACTAAGGATGCTACTTGTGGGGTAAAAAAACCAGACTCACAGTACGAGGTGTAAAATGTAATAACTGGGACACTTTTGAAAGTTATGTTCTAACGTACTGGCACATGTTTACAAACCATGCACAAAATATGGTCCTACAAACCATGATGTTGATGTTCAAAGATGAAATCATTCAATATATTTGAAAATAGAATTTGAAGAAGATAAATATGTTTTGGTAGTTATAAGATCATTGAAGAAGATAAATATGTTTTGGTGGTTATAAGATCATTGAAGAAGAAGATAAATATGTTTTTGGTAGTTATAAAATCAATGAAAAGAAGATAAATATGCTTTGATAATTATATGATCATTGAAGAAGAATAATTGGACATGTTCATAGGACAACAAAGCATGTGAGATACAATTTAGGTTGCCAAAGGGATCAATGATCAATTGAATAACATCAGGTGACGTCCAAGAGAAGATCGATGGAAACTTTGATAGTGACGAAGTAAATCATTTGCAACAATAAGTATCTCGAATGAATTGTCCCATCCTGAAGTTACTCTCATCTTGATCCTATCATCTACTCTATGGCACCTGCTTCATGCACTTTCCAGAGTGCAATCATAGCATGGTGGTTCCCGAAAACCAACTGCTTCAACACCTGAAAACCAGCCTGAAACTGGTACTATCTCTTTGTTATTCAGTGTGATAGTGCTGGTGCCATTTGGGATCAAGTAAAGTACACGAGAGGCTTACACAACCATTTTATGGAAACCAATTTGCAAAAGTTGTTGCATGTGGTGGGAAAGCACAATGGAAAAATAGACACTATGAATAATAACATCGATAAGTTCAATATTTTTTTTTCAAAACCTTGAGGACACTCTGCAGGGCATCAACTCTTTGCTGATATTTGAAAATTCTAGTTGTTCCATCATTGGAATAATTCAAGAATAAGCAGAGCTCTTAGCCCCTCCCATGCTAGCTTTTTTATGCTGACAGCTCCTACAATGCTGTTGCAAGATGACTTAATTGATCTGCTTGTGCTGGTCATTCATTGATGATGATTAACCTCTGACAAGCTCATCAAGAGGAAGACCATCTTCAGTAGGTGTCCTTTAAAGCTCATTCACTGAATTTTGTCTTTCTGATGTAAATATTTGTGTTTTATATTTTTGTAAGTCCTTGGATTATCTTTCTAGCAGCATTTTTATGCTACATAGCTGCTTGCCAATAGAAAATAAGCAGGTGAAGTACATGCCCTTTACATTCCAAGCAGCAATTTCGTAAAACTTGAAAGGTTGGACAAATTATATAATTTCCTCCCTTCAAATGCCTGCTGTCATGAAGGTTGCCCATGTAGATATTTCTTTCTATTTCTGCACATTTATCAGGAGCCATGTAATTTAATGTCTAAAGCTCTAGTTTCTTCCACCTCAGTCATTAAGGGGGGTATTAAATTATTAGAATAATGATATAATAAAGTGTATGTTTACACTTGTATGTAATCAACTAAATGGCTAGTTCTAGGGCATTAATAAGCTTGTTGAATTTCCATTGTTGAGGTTGTTGTAATAGGAAGTTTCATGAATCTATATAAATGCAATATTCTCTCAATGAGATGCACGCCAATTTCTCTCTTATTTTTGGTTTCAGTATGACCATAGGCATTGAGGCCACAAAATCATAAATGACAAAATGCCCAACCATTGGCATAGCACTAAGTTTAAGATATGAAAAAATAGTACAAAATATAGCTATGCCTTGTTTGGGTTCTATCAATATCAAAATTGGCCTTCGACTCCAAGTCACTGTTTATATCAATTTGTGGCTCATCTAATTTTATCCCATCAAATCTTTGCTGCACAAAATGTACACAATTGAATATAGAGTTGAGAACACAATTGATAATATTGATAATGCAATGACAATTGTCAAATCATAGATGTTAAATATAAGTCAAAATGATCTATATCATTGTAGCGTTACTTAGGCTCAAGATTTTTGGTAAACCAAAAGTATAAATGGAATTCAATTGCTTGTGATTTAATTGGAAAAACTTTGGACAAGAATGTTGCGTTTCCATTCATTGCAGCCCAAAACAATTTTTCATTTTTAAAATGAGACTAGTGGTTTTGAGGCAACTTTTTTCATAATTTTATTGCTATTAACCAAGCTCTAAATCATTCAAATAATTCTAAATTCTTCAATTAGTGTTTTTGATTATGGGAAAAGTAGGTTTTGAAGGGACCTTGAAAACCCTTTACAATACAAGACATCCAACCAAAAGCCAAAAAAACAACAAAAACGTAGTCAAACATGTCGGCTATTGCAAAACAATGTCCACGCTGACACAAACCAACAACTAAACCAAGCAACCAACACAACTGCTAAGGATGGCCAACTACACCACCCCTGGCCCCTTTCTATTGGATTGAGTGCCCTTGATCTAGGTGTAGGAAGCACAAGCCTATTTTGGAAGATTTCTCTTCCTTCTTTGAACAAATTTCCACAAAAAAACAATGTTAGCCCAAGTTTTTGGGACGGGGATGACAGGGGATGGTGGGACGAGTCCCCAAGTCCTTGATTTTTCAAGCCAATTTTGGGGATGGCTAGGGGGCGACTATATAAAATTTAGGAAAATTTAAAATATATTGGGAAATTTTAAATATTCATATGAAAACATGGATGAAGCATGCATATATACATTATAGAAACTTAGCATATAACATTTGTGTTAAGAATTCATTGTCAATACTCAATATGCATTCAAAATTCAAAATTCATTGCCAATATGCATGTGATATTAAACAATAACATACAAGTTATAAACGTATAACAAAATGCGCGAAGGCAAAATTGCTGCCATATAGTTTTTTTTTTCAATTATGATATGAAAATCAAAATAAAAAATACATAGTACACTGTTGTTGTCCCTTGGCCGTCCCCTGTCCTCGGGACGTTTTTGGGAAGAGGATGGGGGGATTTAGACCAAGGGACGCGTCCCTAGGTAACACTGCAAAAAAATCATCCTCCAAAGGCTTATAACAAGGGGAGAGAGGAGGGACAACTTCCATTGTCCACAATGGTAAAGAGAGGAGTTGCATGCTTAACCAAAGTATCCACTGACGCAAACTTTGAAGAAACCACTCTTGGCACCAATGTAACCATCATTGGTCGATTGAAATAGGGCCCAAAGAGGACGACCCATCAGTAGTCATTGAAGTAGCGATCCTCGGAGCCAAGCCCAACTCCAACAACTAATCGCCAAAATAAAAAAAATCACCAACAATAAGATGCTCATGATGTGCATTTTTCAACCAAGTTGCCTCACCTTTCTTATGGCGAGAGCTAGGGAAATTCGAAGCCAAGTGTCCAATAACAAAGCATCTTTTGCAGTGAAAGGGAAGACCCTCATAGTCTGTAGTCACCTGTAAGTAATTAATCTTGTTTTAGTCGGCCAAATAAGTAAATAAATAAATATTATTATGTGCAACAAATGGTATTTATTATGTGTTGTAATCGGGAGTTAAAGTCCCCGACCATGGATTAGTTATATCGGGTAGTTATCGATGGTTGGTGTCCTCAACCAGTGTTGGCAACTATATATGTCATAATTTACTTGTAGTCGGCGACAACACAAACTTTGGGCATATTGTACTTATTGCTATTCAATGAATGAAGTACTACTTTGTTTTGTGCATATGCATTCGTTAGTACTTGATTTGTGTATCACTGTAAGTTTCTATTCTTGTTTACTCTGTCAATTAGTCAAGTTACTTCTGTGAGTAAACATTTGGCACCCCTGCCGATACAAACTCTCGTACACAACACAGATTGGAATAATGGCGTCGTAATGGGTCAGCCAACCAAAGAGCTGGTACAAGCAAATGAGGAAAGGGAAGATGTGTTGACGAAAGTTCTAATAAACCCATTGGATATCTCGTTGAAGGAACACGTACGGAGGGAGGCTCTCAGGCGAGAGGTCCCTCAAGCAACTATTTGGGATAATCTCATCGTGAATCCAGAGGTCGACTGCTTTCTCGATAGATTGTTGAGATTGATCGCATGACACTACATCATACTTAAGGATCTTCAGGTCGACAAAGATCGAGAGCAAGGACAACAACAAATACTACAACGGTACGAAGAACGAAACAAACGGGAGGAGGAAGAGCGCGACACTAGTCGTAGGCATACTCCTAGAAATTAATGTCTGTACGACCAAATAAAGACAAGAGTCAAATCCTAAGCGGTCAAGAATCATCAAAAGAATGGGTACGAAGATCCTTGAGAGTAGAGGAACAAGAAGAAAGACAAAATTGATTGAGAAGAATCGTCGAAGAAACAAACCAAGACCTTGCTGAAGAAACAAACCAAAATCGTGTCAACGAAACATGACAAAATCGGACAACGAAGAAGAAAAAGACCATGAAAATGAACTAAATAAAGAAATCAATAATAGCATATTATGTATCCGAGAGTTGTCCATATTGGAAGAAGAATTGAGAGTTGGAGGATCGGAACCAAAGACCACCAGGCAAAGGGAGTGCAGGAACAACCCCCAAGATACTCAGAGTGTGGAGGACATTGAGAATGAACGAGTGGAGAACTCATACGTGGCAATGAGTGCAAGAGGCACCAAAACGTATTGAGCGAAACAATCCAAATAGGTCCAACGCATAGGGAGAACATTAGGGAAGGAAAATGGTGACTTCGCCAACCAGTTCAAATGTGGAAAGGCAGAAATTGCCAAAATTCACAAGGAACGGGTTAGAGGATCCAGTGAGACTGTAAAACATGTGAAACCATATGGATAGCAAATGAGCAGGAAGACAAAGATTACCAGTTGAGAGCATTTCCAACAACTCTTAGAGGCATAGTGATCGATTGGTATACAAAACTAGAAGTAGCACATAAAGCCACATGGGAGGCACTAAAAAGAGCATTCCAAGAAGAATTTAGGCTTCTAAGAGATGATAATGAGTTTGTAGACAAAATATACAACATGAAACAGGGAAAACATGAAAATGTACGAGCTTACAATCGTAGGCTCAAGGAATTATTGGTAAAGTTGGATAGCCAGCCAACGGATAGACCAAAGAAACGATGGTTTATTGAAGGATTAATCCCCTCGTTGTGCAAGAAAATGAAGGTAGTAACTTCATCTTTGTATGCTGATGCTTACAATTGGGCAATGGACATCGAGAGCGAAAATAAAATATCCTCCTGAGGAAAGAAAAAGACAGATGACGACAAAAGTATGAAGGAGGGTAGCGATGATGAATAAAAAAGAGCCCAAGCCTTAAGGCGAGACATGATGAGAATGATGAAAGAATTGAAAGCGAAAAAGGAAAATTCAAAATAATCCAAAGAATTGTGGTGTATTGAATGCAAGATAAGTGGTCATACCAAGGCAAATTTCCCAAAGAAACTATTTTGTAACATCTACCAAGTCATGGGACACTCTATTAAGGAGTGCCCATTCAATTTGAAGACAAGAAGCACTCAAGTGCTCTTCGCACAAGGGGAATAATCAACCCCTCCGATCACACCTCTGCAACCTCAAAACAATACCAATGCATCCCTTGGAGGATATCTAACAGAAGAGGCAACAATAATTAGTTCAACAACAGTAGATCGGGAAGCAAAATACAGTACGATGCTGTAGAGAAGGGGGTTTGCTACTCCCAAGGCTTTACGACCAAAGAGCCTAAAGGGAGTGAACTGCCTTTAACTACCTCAGACTACCTAATAAGTTTAACAAGATGAAAGAGATTGCAAAAACGTATTAAAAGCAAAGTTTCAAGAATAATTATATGTAGACAATTTCAAGGATCGAAAGAGGAGATCATTGAGATTTTTGAGGTAGAGGGAGAATCTCTTGACCAAAGGATGATAACGCGGGAGTGGGACTTTAGCGTGTGGCGCTGTAGTCCCAGGGATGCATTGGCGTCTCATACAAATGGACTAGTAAGTCCTCAGGTGCAACTCACAAGGATCTGCTAACTATCTAGAGTCCGAGGTTTGTTTAACCCACTAATTTAACATAAAGTGAGAATGAGGATAAATGACAAGGTGTTAGCTCTCAAAAACGCAGGCAAGGATAGCTCAAGAGGTTGCCAATCTCTTGGTACGTTTTAGGGTAACAGAACAAGGTTTGAAATAATTAAACCTTCTACTCTTCAGGTGCTGCTAGACCTAGGCGGGTGTACCTATAATGGATGAAGCAGACTTAACCTATGATCTTCCTTCCTATAACAATTTATCCACAATGGCATATGGAAGTGGACAAAAAGGATCAAACTTGGAATAAAATGTATACTAAAATGAAGACTAAATCCTAATATGCTCGACTAATAGATGTAAAAAATATGAATGAAACTGAATGGTGAGACCAGTGCCTTATAGGGTATGCGGAGTCAAGAGAAATATGAGATAAGTACTCTGTTCTGGCAAGAATTCAAGTTGTTCAGCATATGATTTGGTTTATAGTTTATATAAACATGCAAGGTTATGATTACCGAGTTCTTCTTAGTGATCCAATTGATATTTTCTAATTACTATGATCAACTCAAAGGATTTAATCTTTACTGGAAAGGACCAATTAATTGATCATATAGCTACAGCAAATGTGCACTGACAAACTGGAGGTAAACTTGTTACACCAATTTAAACAATTAGAGAACATCACATTGGAGACAACTTCGATAATAATTTCAATAAACACGATAAACAACTGATACCAGAAACAACTGCAACATATCAAAAAATTTCCATTGATATTTCCATGATTTTACATATGCAACATAGTCTCATCTCTGCGGAACATTGTGTTCCTCTGAACTGTATCTATTCTATCCTACTGTTTTACCTACTTCTCTTTTTTCCTTCACATTTGCGAATGATTATTTATATATCAGTATCCGAACAGGCACATCGTTTCGCATTCCAATGTCAGCAAGCAACCGTTTGTATTTGGGCTTTTCATGTCGGCCATAGTGCATAAGACTTCATTAATCATTCGTTGTAACACACCCGAAGGTATGCTGAAGGCAACAATATCGCTGATCATCCCTTTGGTCTTCTGTGCCTCGTCGTAACACATCCGAGTCATGAATACATCATATCGAAAACCCCTAAAACCCCATTTGTCTCCCGCGCATCGCTGAAGCATTCCGTTTGTCACAACGAAGCCATATAGTATTCTTTTATTCTCTTTCAGTTTTGTCTTCGCATTCGTTATAGCTTATCTGGGTCGGTGAGATATCACAGAGATTTCATTATGTTTTGCCGATATGTATTTCATGTGCCTTCCATTCGCCGAGACCCAAGGAACCTCTCACCGAAATGCACCTTGTTCTAACTCATTGTTGCTGTAACTTAATGGTGTTAGGAAGACCTTATAGAGAATCCACCTTGTTCTGCCGAAAGTTCCTTTATCTCCCAAGTCGCCGAGACAACAGCAAACTCTTGCCGACAAAGTCCCCCTATGCTCCATCGGCGAGACCGGGCACCTCGCCAAGACATTTTAGAAGCCATTCAATCGGCAAGACAATGAGCCTTCGAAGAGACTCATACCAATGCCAAAAGTTATACCAAACTCATTCCTTCATCTCATTCGCTGAGACTTATCCCAATGTGCTCTATTGGTGAAACACCCTGATTTTGTTGAAACTCTTGCTGAAGACCACCTCTCCATAGATCGCCAAGACATTTTGGTTTTCTTACCGATTGAGTCCACCTGTCGCTGATGACCCCCTTCACATCTTATCGGCAAGACTAGTTGTCTTCGGCAAGACACTACTCCGATATACTTTAGTCTCATCGATGTACATTCCTCGTCGCCGGTCGGTAAGACAATGCTCAATCGCCAAGACCACCTGCCAAAAACCTTTAGCTTGGCCGAAACATTTCCACATGCGCCAGTCGGAGAGACAAAATGTTTTCGCTGTGACCCTACGCCGATACTCATCAGTTTGGCCGAAATGAATACTTGTGCATAGTCGGTATGACATGTGGAGATCGCCGTGACGTTATATCGATGCCTCAACAAACTCGATGAACAAAGAATATTGGCACAATGGGCGATGAAGGCAATGCAAAAGAGAAGGAAGTATTGGCACGACAAGCACCTTCGTTGAATGAGATTCCGACTAGGCTAGTTGGTTTTAAAGTATAATGGTCGTAACAAGATTAAGCTAGGAAAATTCAAGGTTAGATGGCTTAGACCTTTTAAAATCAGGGAAGTTGGCGAGAATGGAGCAATCAAACTGGAGAATTTAGACAAGACTCTGTTACCAGACTCCATTAACGGATCAAAATTAAAACCGATTCAGGAGAGAAAGGAAGCACCAATCGGGATCAATATGTTGGGATATGCAACGACAGGAGATTGGAGATTAAGCGAAAGCGAAACTTGGGAAGAAGATTGGGGAGTAAGTGGAAGCCAGTTTGTAAAAGAAGAAGACTTGACAACACTAGGAGGCGAGAGAATAGTCAAAGGAAGACTTGCTAGGAAAAGACTGGAAGGAATTTGATGCAAGGGCATCAAGCGTTTCCCTTCAATTTTGGTCTTAGTTTGTTATTGGTCGATTTTGTTTTCCTTCTTTGAGACATGTGGCCGGTTTTGGTTGTCTACAAGATCCTTGAATCTTGTCTTTCCCTAATCCCTCGGAGGGTAGAGATAGTTGTAGTAGTTGGTGCATGAGTTTGTTACATGTCGCCTCTTGAATAGGTTGGGGGATTTTGCCTGAAACAGAAAAGAAAGGTCGACAGTTTGGGGAGAAGCCTGATTGGCTTTGGCAGAGATAGAGTGTCTAGGTACTGGGTAGAAAAGAATAGTAGGAGGGGCGACGCCAGAGAAGACCATGTGGCTAGGAAAGATTCCCAAATTAGTTTAACTGTAGAAAGCAAACCAGATAGAATAGAGGGTGAATCGGGTTGATGGAGAAAGGAGTCGATTCCTCCAAGTATCGGCTGTCATTGTAATTGATTTGTTTCATAGATCAATACACATTTGGTGGTTCCTTTCATTGTTGTTTATAAGCTTAGGTTCTTGTCGCTTTGTGTGAGGAATGTGTTTTGCCAATGTTCTTGTTGCCCTTGGGAAAAGGATTGGTCTAATCGATTTGGGGCAGCATTTGGTAGTTTGCGATTGCTGTTTATTGTTGTCTATTATTACTCGAAGTGTTATTGTTTTGTCTGTTACTACTTGGGCTGCCATTAGAATTGTAGTACCTCGGGTACACAAACACTTATTCCCAATGCTCTATTCAGAACACCTGCGCTATGGAAGAGAGTATGGGGTCATTGGAAGTTTCATGCACCCTATTCAAAGACACACAAAGTAGAGAATGTTAGTGTTTTGTAGCGTTGGAAGGTATTTTTCTTAAAAAATAATTTATTCAAGGCAAGTCGGCCTTTCTACTATAAAACAAATAATATTTCTAGGTTGGCTCAAGATGAGAGCTTGGCTAGTTTGGTATATAATGGAGATAGAGTCTCCACATTAGGCAATCAATTTATTCCATTTCTAAATTTAATTTCCTTCAGCAGCACATTCGCATTCAAGAGGAGCAAATTAACTTCAAGGAGAAGAGTTGATATTTTGTGTATCTAAGGAATTCACACTATCTTTAAGTGCCGAGCTATTAAATGAGATTCGGCCTTTCTAGGGCCTGATTCTGAGTGCTATTTCTGCACTTATATTTCTGATTTATAAGAGAATAAATTGCTGCTGGGTTTTTCTCCCTTGAGTAGGAGGGTTTTCCCAGGATAAATTCTGTGTTCATTATTCTATGTTTACTTTTTTGCTTTCTATTAAATTTGATCTAAAACTAACAGAGAAAAGACAAAAGAAACACACAAAACAGAGATGAACATGAGAACTTAGAGAATGAAACCTGAGCGCTGCTATCCATAGGCTCATTTGATAAATTTATAGATCAAGTAGCATTAAATCCATTACACTGTAGTTAGTTGTGATATTCATTAGGGGCAGTTGAAACAGATCTTCTCGTGAATTATCTAGAAGAGAGGAAAACTCTTGAATTCAGCATGTGGTCTGAGATGGCTTTGGACGGTTCTGGATAGACTGTTTGCTGACAATATTGACACATAATTAATTTATTTCCGACAATATGAATTAATTTTAACGACTTTTCCCATTGAAACAAACAATTTTGACTCACCTTATACACTTGATTGTTCTTTCAACACAACAATTTACCTTTCCTTCAGCAGCTACATGTGCCTTCAACCTTTCCACAATTTCAATATCTATAATCTCTTTCTTTCACCAGCTTGACTATTTTAAGTCTTGTCTTAGCACCTGCAATTCTTTACATTTTCACACTGCTTTTATAATATTTCATAACTTAAAAGAAACTGATCTTCAAACACTTCTCTTTACTATTAATTCTAGACTTTTAAATTTGCAAGCCAATCATCATATAACACCAGTAAAATATGTAGCCATCAGCCATTATGAACTAGAACCACAGATTTTAATCTCTCTATAAAAATTCCTCAATATAACCAACCGAAGTACTTTACTCAACAATATCAAGCGAAGCCCTTTGTTAACTGTAAAAATAGAACCTGATCTTTTATAAACATCCCTTAAAGATCCATTATACCAACTTCCTATGTGATAATTAGAACTAGCAGCTTCAATATGTAATGGTGCCTTTGCTAAACAAACAACAACCTCCAGTGATCCTCCAACAGACAACACCTTTGTATCTTGGCGGTTCCTCTGAAATGCTGCGATCAATATTCCTTGCCTAGTGCCTCAAGAACAACTTCGACTTCCTTTGGACTGGAGCAGCTACAACAACCACAATCTCCTTTTTTTTTTTTTTTAAACAACAATCCTTACATCTATAGTCTCCCGTAACAGAATCTCCTTTGGCAATGGCTGGAAGTTAGGATACACAGCCACCCTTCAACATTTATTACCTCTGCGATCTCCAAACAGGGCAATTTTCAACATGCAGTGGCTTTGGTGATCTTTGACTATGAAAAGAACAACAATCCTTCAGCTCTCCTCAATTGCTACGTGATCTGATGATTCCAACAACAACGATTAGATTTCCACATTATCTATTTTGCAACATTAACTCTGATGGCCACAATCTACTCTTTCTCTTGCAGAAATTAGACATAGCATTATGCTCATGGCCTACACAGCTCAAAGAAGGCAGCTTAGACAAAGAACCCACGCCCAAGATTCGCTTACTGCTCTAATACCATATTGAAAGACACACAAAGTAGAGAAAAGACAAAAGAAACACACAAAACAAAGATAAAACACGAGAACTCTGTTGGCGTTTAAATTCGCACCTCTGGAATGCTTATTTGAAACGGACAGCTATGCACAGATAAACTGCTCTTCAAATTAGGAGGGAAAGCTCCCTCTTGCTGATGGTGTTGAAAGAAAGTAAACTAAAACTAAGTTGCCTATCTTTTTGATCAGCTTAGAGCACAAGGTTTATTAAACACAAACACCGCAGCTGAGATTTTCTGATTTAAAGAACTTCAACTACGACTAACTTAAACTAGAGACGTTTCTAACTTCTCAAGTAATAGCAGAGCAAGAGAAACTAGAAATGAACAAGGCAGATTTTCTGACAAAATACTTAGATAACCTCTCTCTCAACAAACACCTACACACTTCACTGTAAGTTGAAATCAAGATCATAAAAGTAGAACATAAATAACGGAAATATGAGATTTTGGACCAAGGCAAAGGAGGCTCATGATTTTATTACTCAAATCTCTGGAACAGAACTCTCTTCTAACATGCCTAGAACAAGAAATTGCAGCTAAAGAGGCTTGCAATCTTGCTCTTACACACTAGAAACAGCAATCACACTAACTCCTTGTTGGCTAAAGAGGCTCAACAATTTGCTATCACAACACAATTTGAACAATACTTGAGAAACAAATAGAAGGCACAATAGGCTCAGCGTTTTGTTCTCACTAGCACGGTTCCAACAAAGTGAACTGAAACTAAATAACAACTTGCTGCAATACAGGCTTGCAATTTGCTAACACAATAACCGCTAAAAGAAACTAATGAGCAAAGGCTCTTATTTATAGACAAGTAGAGGAGTAGGGAACCCTAAAATCTCCTTGCTTTCACAATCTAGGGCTTGCTCAGTAAGCAAGCTTTATTACTAAATCTAGAAAGAAGATAACATCTAAAACCCTAGAAAGCAGAAAAAGCGGGAAACGCCAACTATTACATTTTATCTTCTTTCTCTTCTCAAAGAATGGGAAAGAAAGCGGGAAAGAAAGCTTCTACAAGAAAGCTGCTTTAAAGCTCAATCACATCCGCTAGGAAATTAGAAACTATGTCCCGGTTCGGTGCATCTATGCCATCAATAGCAAAACATCGCTTTTCTAGAATATCTTCAGCATTTGCAACAGACCTAAGGAAATCTTCGACCTCATTGGCCGCTTTCTCGAACTTTGTTGACATCATGGAAGTGTGACTTGGCAGAGTCTTATGTTTTTCTTTCATTCACTTCAGTACAATCTTCTTGTTGTATTTGTCTTTATGCATCTCCCATATTCTTTCATATTCACCCTTTGAGATAGTAATGCTTTCAGGCCATGGGGGAATGGAAAAACACTTCTCGATCATATCAGGCTTTAGACTGCAAATCAATCTGCCATCAACTGACTAAATCTCCCTTGTAGCCAGGTTGTAATGCTTAATGCAAGCGATTACGAACTCAAGACTCTAAACTGATATAGGAATTGACACTGCTGCGAGGAGTCCAGAATGTCCCAGGTTCCTGATTGAGGTATTGCCTGCGCTCTCCAAGGCGTGTAGATCGAACACCGGCTTGATATGATGCAAGTCTGTTTCAGCTGTTTTGATATAATCGTGATAGAGAGCTGATTCAGTCTTGAAAACATTGGGAGTGTACTCCATTTCGAAAAAACTTGAAGAACGCCTGTAAACTCGCTTCGGTGTAGACAAGTCTTGAGCAATTTCTATTTTTAGAATACTGATTTTCTTGCTCCAACGGACAAATTTTTTGAATTTTTTTTTGAGATATGGGTTTTGCTCAGAATTTCGATGCAAGACAACCCAGATCGTCCGTTTTTGAAAATTTTGAATTTTTCCTGAAAAAGCAACAAACCCTAATTTTTTCAATTTTTCCCAAAAAAAGTTGGCACCTGGGTTTTTGTTCAAAATATGATTAGAAACGAACCCAGTTGATTAGATTTGCAAAACCCTGATGGCTGATCGAAAAAGCAGCCCCCCCTAGGTTTTGAAATTTTCTTGAAAAAAGCTGTGATATGGGTCTTCTTTAGAAGATTGATTTGAGAGGACCCAGATGGTTGAAAACTGAATGCACTGAGGATTTCACTGACATGCAAAATAAAAGCAGCTGCTGCAACTTGATGAAGTTCTTGAAAAATTCTTCAGAAGAATGAAGTAAAAAGACCCAAATGTTTGAAAATTTGAAAACCTTGACCTTCTGCTTGTAAAACTTGATCTTCTGGATGAAAAAGCTTGAAAAAGCAAGGGTTTATGCTTGCTGATTTGAAAAATTTGATGAAAAACGAGCAAACATGAATTCTTGGATCATAAAAATTCTTCAGACTTGCTGCTCCAACTTTCTCCTCTGAATGCTACCTGCAAAATAATGAAAATTACATGAAAGAAAGAGGTTAAATAGACTTAGGGTTTTGTTTTGTTTTGCTTTTATTTCAAAAACCCTAAAATCTCAACTTCATTGAACTAGGACGCCTTCCTTCACTCGCAATTTTGAAACGTCTTTGAAAATCTTGAAAATTTTCTAAGGCATGAGAAGTTGGGCGCCCTTTTGCACCAGGGGCGCCCATTTTATCCAGTGTTAGCCATTTTTTGGCATTTTCAACTTTTCTCCATTTTGATCCCCTACTTTGCCTCTGATTTTCGATTTGCAGGCTGATCCGACAGGCGAGCTGAGAGACCCATCGCGGAGCATGACTGATTCTGAAAAGAATGTTCTATAGGCGTCTATGGCTAAAAGCTTCATCTCGACCTTCGAATTCATGGGAGCCTCTTCCTTCCAGGGGCGCCCATTTTACCCAGAGTTAGCCATTTTCATGATCTTCAAATTTCTTCTTTAACTCCTCTTCTACCGATGATTTCGTTGAATCTGGAGACTCGGGCGTCGGATTGACTGATGGTTATGCTCATTGTGAAGCTGACGGAGAACTAGGAGGGGTCTTCTGGGAGAGATTTTGCCGAAAAGTGAATTTTATCCCCTCAAAAGTTTGGGCGCCCATCCTGGCTGGGGGCGCCCATGTTCACCAGACTTAGCTTATTTTCCACCTTTTTGTTGTTTGATTCTGAACTTTGAAATTCAACTCTCGCTAGACCCTCTGTTCGGCTTCTTGTATCTCGCGACTGCGACCTCCGATAGACGTGCTGGATATCTCATTGGAGAGCTGGATCGACTGCGAAGAGATCATATTAGAGCTTCATTTCCGGATTCATCCGTTTGAGCCCCTAAAAACATGGGCGCCCTTCTTCACCAGGGGCGCCCAAAGTCTCCACAGTCAATTTTTGATATTTCTCTTTTTCTCCACTTTGACTTCTGTGTGAATCCTCCCTGTTCAGCTTCGAATCCCGGATGATTGGATAATCTGATAACTACACCGTCGAACTCGCTGCGGAGCTGGCATAGAACTGAGCAACTTTGATTGGAGATGTAAACCCTAATTCCTTCGTCTGGTGCCCTAAAAAGATGGGCGCCCTTTCTTGGCTGGGGCGCCCAAAGAAAATTTTCATCATTTTTACTTTTCCTTGTTCTTCGTGATTGCTCACCAATTCGCCTTCTATTGTATGCTTTGAATGTTGAATCTGACACCTGGCAGTTGAGTGACCTCCATTAATGACCTCAGAGCTCCTGGTATGCTTCTGAAAAAGCAGAGTAGACCCAGTAGGGCAAAACTGATTATTTTGAGATTCTGACTGCACCAGCCTGATATGGACGTATTTTGAGCCAATCAAAATCAGTTTGGACCCTAACGGACCGACTTTCTATTTTTAGAAAGTTTTGCCAGTATCCATTTCCAAAGAAACCCAGAAAAACCCATAAAAAAGTTACTAATTTTTAGAAAATTTCTAAAAATAGCAGTTTTCCTAAAATTTAGGGATGAAAAACTGAGATCTGGGTTTTGTTGACTAAGCTGCTCTTAGCAGACCCAGATTGTCAGATCTTGACAATTTTGCGTTTTAACCCCTCATGCAAGACATGCACACCCAAATTTTGACCCTTTTTGACTGATTTAACAAGACTTTTACTCATTTCTTCAAAATGTCTAAGTGTAACAAAAATTTTAATTTTGGGGTACAACAAACTTAGAGAAAGAAGCTTAAGCGCTGCTATCCACTGGCTCATTTGATAAATTTATAGATCAAGTAGCATTAAATCCATTACACTATAGTTAGTTGTGATATTCATTAGGGGCAGTTGAAATAGATCTCCTTGTGAATTATCTAGAAAAGAGGAAAACAATAGAATTCAACACATGGTCGGTTGAGATGGCTCTGGACGGTTCTGGAGAGATTGTTTGTTGACAATATTGACACATAATTAATTTATTTCCAACACACCCTACGAAGGAGAACAAAGAGGGTATCTATCATACGAACTGGATGAAGAAGCTGAGAAGGAAAGAAAGGAAAATGCAATCCAGAATGAAGGCGATTGGAATGAAGATGATTGGGACAAAGATGACTGGGAAAAATATTTGGGAAAAGAAGGACCGTGCCTGAAAGCCTTAATGATGGTGGAAGACATGTTCATCGCCTCCCAATTAGATGAATACAATGATGAGGTAACCAAGTATGCCAAAGAAAATAATCGAGAGACCCCTACACTGGTGACCTCGTATGGTCTGTGGCGGGTCATACAAAATTCAATAGGTTCGTCGATGGTAGAGGGAGAAAACATCAAATGGTACCAACAGTACGACAGGCACTACATCGATGGAAGTTGTAAAGGTATGAGTCTTGCTACCCTAGTATATCGGATTTTTGGCTTAAAATATTTGAGAACATGCTACGATGAAGAATGCTACAAAAGATTGCCTTTTTCCTATAAGGGGCGATACATGTCGAAAGTCAAGGTACGAGGTGATGGAAGAAAAGCACAAAAAAGGAAAATTAATGATGAGGATAAAAAAATGTAAAAAGCAAAAAATTGAGTTGGCAGAGTTGAAAAATGAAAAAATTGAAAAGCAAGGGAGAAAAAATCAAAAAGTGAGATTTTTTTAAAAAAAGGATAGGAGAAAGAATTAAAATAAAAAACATTAAACTAAAAAATATTACTAAAAGGGCAAAAGAGGTCGTACGACCAAAAGAAAATAAAAAAACCTCTTGATAGAGAGAGGAAACTCCCAAAATATTTTGTAAGATTCGATCGTACGAATTGAAAGACTCATAGAAAGGTTCAGTGTACAAAGGTGAAATTTTGTACGACGACGTCAAAGAAACCATAGAGAATTTGTACGATGTGAGATTGTATGACATTTGGAGGTAGGGATTGTACGAGAGTGACATGAGGCGAAGGTTGTACGACAAACTCAACACCAAACACATACAAAAAAGGAAGGGAGATTTGTACGACGTACGACATAGCCGCTAGAAGACAACGTATGATGAGTAGAAACCAAGCCCATACAGACAATGAAAGAAGTCGGCATACGAGATACATAAGGAGACAATGTACGACTGAGAGTAGTATGGCGTGAAAAGGAGGAAACTGTATAGCTGAAAGTAGTATAGTGTGCAAAGGGGGAAATCGTACAGGTACGACTGCATCCAACAAAGAGGGAAAATAAGTATACCATATGATCGAAGGGGGTAACAAAGTACAATGCAAAAACAAATTGTTAGTATGGCTAAGGTGACAAGTTAGATGCATACGAAATAAGGAGGGCAATGGTAGATAGGAGAAAATTGTAAACTGTCACACAAAAGGAAAGAAGTTGTACACCGTACGACCCCTCATCAAGTGGAGAGTATGGAGGAGCTGGCAAGTTAATAAATTTAGTTCTTGGAATGGTTTAGGGCAAAGACATTGTCTATTTATATCGAGAGTAGCAAAAGTTAGTCAAAGAGACATGGCCACTGCTAGCAGTAGCAAAGGGAAGCAACCACCACCATTCTAACGTTGTATTGCAACAGGGAAAATGTCGAAGGGGAGGGACGATGATACAATGACTGCAAGTAACATTACTTGGGAGAGTCTCAACCATAGAAGCAAAAAACTACAAAAATTTGCGATTTTATTAAAATCGGGGTGTTTGTTGATTTTTTCCCCAAAAAATTGTGGATAAAATCACATCTTTTCCCACAAAAAAACCCTAGAAACGTGCCAGTTTTTTTTGAATTCCACTGGACTTATTTGAGTTTAATTGAGAATTTTGAGGGTTTAACTCGCGATTGCTTGTAAAAAAAATATGTATGATTTCCAACACAGTTTTTTGTGATTTTTGGCAGGGAGTTTCGTGATTTTTTTTTAGGGTTTACTTGTATAGTCCCGTCCCCTATTTTTCTTTTGCACCTTATCGGACGACGTGTATATTGCTAGATCTTGGCACAGGGACGACCTCCAAAACAACTTCGGGGAAAACTTCTTTTTGCGAATCGGAAGAAGGGGCCTGCAATGAGTGTTGTTTATGTGTCATGCCCTCTTTTTTTTTTTAATATTTTTATTCCTGCAATTTCGATTTGTTTTTTAATTTTGTTCACTTTAAGATTTTTAATTTTGTTCACTTTCTTAAATTATAATTTTTTTAATAACTATACTATAATATAATAATAACATAATATTATAATAATAAATTTTATAATATAATATAATTATTATATTAGTGTATTATAGTTATATTATTATAATATAATAATTATATTATTATAATATATTAATATAATGTAATTATAATTATTAATATAATAATATTATTATATATAATATTATATTATAATTATATTAATATAATTATAATATATTAATATAATATAATTATTTAAAAAATAATATAATATAATAATTATATTAATATAATTCTATAATAATTATATATTAATATAATTATATAATAATTTTATATTAATATATTAGAATTATATTATATATATAATTATAATATATTAATATATATACTAATATGTATTAATATAGTATAATATATATAATATAAGTATAATATATTAATATAATAATTATTATATTATGTATAATATATAAAGATGTCCAAATAATTGAAGGAGAAGCTCCTGGCGAGAGTGTGTCAAGCGGACCTCACACAACAAGAAAAAGACAATATCTAGAGTGCGGGGAACAAAGGTTTACAAAAGAATTTTTTCACCACCATTGAATTGAATTGCCTACTAGACTTGATCAAGTGCAGGCTGACATGTGCTAGTAGAGCGTCCGACATTGCCATCTGGATGATCATGCTCATGATGGGGTTGAGTACGGGTAGAGTATACAATTGGGCCAGTTTGCTCTTAGGGAGGATACAAGAGTTTCTGTGCTTGAAGCATAAAGCCTTTTACATGACGCAACATGCCATTAGGTTACTACTGGATGCCATATACACATAGGTGCCTTCAAATAATTGGTGGAGAATTTAACAAGTCGGCCAATTGGATGCAAGATGGTCGATGGTATTTTACTGGTGAATTTGGAGATATGGATAGCAAGAGAAGAGACCTCATCTGACACCACTAGCAAGGAAACAAAAGCACAAAGACACTTCTTTGCCGAGTGGAGATGATCGAGAGGCCATTGAGTTGTCATCCTCTTCAGAGATGAGTACAAAGGAGGTGTCCCTAGTGGGGGAAGCTGGCTCATAGGGAGATGTGGAAGAGGCCATGCTAATACAACCAACAACGCAACCACAACTAGCCATACACATACAGCTAGTCGTCACAATAGCCCTTGCTATACTACCAGTGGCACAACTAGCCGTCACAATAACTCCAGTTACTTTACTAGTGGCAACACCACTACCAATGTCATCACCATCTGTAGTTCCGCCAACAATGCCAACTCAAGATACTGCAATGGCAGAGGATGACGATAGGGACATAGATAACTAGCTAGGTATGATGGGAGTACCACCCAACGCTTTGACACCCCAGTCACTCGAGCTATTGGCCGAGTGTGTCGTAGCAACATCTTAGCCAGAGCATGTGATAGTAAACACATTGAGGCCTTGAAATCACTCACGGCTGGTGCAGTCCTTACTTTCACAGCTTTCACGGTTGATACTACTACCCACCTAGTCAACAGCTATACCTCCCAGACCCTCATGACCAAAAAGAGAGAGACACCCCAATAGAGGCAGTGCCAGATTCATGCAGAGGAGTCCATTGATGAATCCGATAGAGTTTTTATCGAGATTAGTTGACTAGATGCCCATGACCCTGTCGGTAAAGTCCAAAGGTGTTTAAGCGAATTGTAATCGATGGTGAGAGTTATGTATGAATTCGGTGAAATTAGATAGCAATTGGACATGGGACATGACCCCTTAGTGGCACACGAGGCCAAAAGGATCTTGGCGTTCATGCAATAGGGATGCAAAGGCGAGTTCTTTTGGTGTTTCATCTCACATGGGTGGCTTGTAGTGGAGATGGTCAAGATGTTGGTTGCTTGGCAGCTAGATGTTATTGTTTGGTGAGGAAGCCAACTAGGGTTTCTGCCATATCCAGCCATTGGGAACGAAAACTCTCATTGGTTATGCAATTTTGAGGCTTTGAAACTATCAGCTGAATTATTGCTAATTGTGGGCTTCACTTCAGGGGTCCAATCTGTGCTTACATTGGAGAAAACTTTGTGGCCTTTGGCCATGTTTTGAGAGATTTGATTTGTGCTTCATTTTAGAAATCTAAGAGGAATTATAGATGATTATTTCAGTTGTTTGTCATCTGATTTCAGGGGTTTCACTTTCGGCTACAGGAGTTCGAATTTTGCAGTCATCAAGGGCAGCATTTAGCAGGGGCCATTTTGAGTAAGGAGGCTCCCAAAAATCAGAAATAAATTAGAGAAGAATCACTGGTTACCAAGGAGTAAATTCGCTGCAACTTCAGGCCCAATCATTGCTTGAGTAAGGAGAATCAAATTATCTCACCCAGCTGCCAGGCGTCCCAGTTATTCCATGACAGACTCATGTTTACACTCATAACCAGCCGAGGAAGGATCAATTTCATTTGGGTATGAGGGCTCTGCCTTCCCAAGAGTAGGGCAATGGTATTTGGTATTGGAGAAAGGAGTTTGTATCTGCCAATTATTTATTTCACCACTTTCAGTCCAGAACAGGGGCAGCACCATTAGAGGCATAAAAAGGCATGTTAAAGGATCATTTCCAAGCTAGCAAAGGCTGCCATGTTATCTCCACTGAAGGGCGCTTCATGTGAACAGGTTCTTCTATATCATTGCATCAAATCTAGGCATTTAGAAAAGTATTAGTTGCTGTCTTTTTATCTCAGACTTTAGGGGACTGTATTACATTGTAATGCCAAGAGTCTTGGATCATCATTCATATCAGCATTGTAATTCTCTTTCTATTCTCAAGGTGTTGGAGCATAGTTTCAAACATTGTATGATAGCATATTGGAGAATTAAAGTCATTTGCAGCTTGCTTACAAAAATGTTTGATGCAATGTGTCATGGCTGTTTCATCTTGTTACATAATTAGTTTGCATGACAATTGTTTGCATTAATGCCTAGTTTCTGTAAGTGCATATTGGCTGTCTTAGGATGCATGGAAAGTGTTTGACAATATGTCAACTAGCTGTACAAGTTAATTTCAGTCACTTATATGTATGAGAAAGGCCAAAAACAGTTAGCATATCATTGCTATTACATTGTCAATCAATCATGCATCATTAGAAGCATTCAAAAACATCATTTGCAGCATACAAACTCATAACGAGGCAAACATAAATTTTAATCAGCAAGATCAGACATTGTGTGCAAAGTGTTTGACGATATTCCTTGAGCCTCTAATCAGCAATTTGAGGTCAGATTAGGCAAGGGATATTACAAATTCGTGTTTTTATTGCCTTTGTCTCACTTGCCTTGTCTTTTCTGATTGCCCCATACTTGTCACGACTTCTTTTAAACTCTGATCTCTTTATTTTTAAATGCCATGAGTCTATCATGAATACCATTCAACTTGTATATTGGACTACCAAAATATCATACGTGCTCCATCCATAAGTTAAGGTCGACACAAAAGAAATTTTTAATCGTCCCTTTTTTTCTATCGCACCCCCTAGGTCTCTATTCAAATTAATACGGCTTCATAAATCTTCATTGTTGAATCCTTCAACTACTCAGTGATAGCTATGACCACAACTCCCTCTATAATCTTTGGCAATGATCGACGACAAAGGATAAAGCGATTCCCTTCAGCCACCATTTCTTCATTCAAGCGGCCATGATCAAGATGATATGTGACTTTTCCCTTTGCAAGCGATGAGCTTCCAATGTCTCAAGGAAGCCTCCACGTCAATGGTATGAGTTTCCTACATAAACTCCAAACCTGGTGGCCTATTTACCTTCATGACTTGGCTTTACTAAGCAGCTCCCGAAAATGCTTGAGGACTACGTGGTAATGTTGAGTCGACTAGCTGATGGATAAATGGGTGATCAAATATTAATTGTTGCTCTTTAATTCAAATGTGGACAAATACATGGCTGATGTTACAATTATTTTATTCAACCTGCCATGTCCTCAACCACGAAAATTTCATCCTATAGATTTTCCAAAGGCTCAAATTACTTAATGAAGCAACTCTCGGTTTCGTCAGATATAATGCATTCAAAGAAATGCGATCCCTCTTTTGTCTTATCTCCGCATTGTCTTTTCCTGCACTCAGATTTTTGACTTTAACTTCCATGTAGACCTCCCTAAATAATCCTTGGTCTACCACATAAGACAAATTTGTCTTATCTGGGGTTTAGAATATACAAAATAGTCCACTGTTGATCTCTTGGATATTGAAATGTTAATTTTTTCCTCTGATCAAAAATTACCCTAAAAGTATATTTAAACAGCAGAATATAAACCTGAATATCTGAAATCCTTTATAAAACCTTACTCTGAAATTTTTCTTTCGGAAACCAACACAAGATGGCAGGAAACCGCTTTGATACCACTGAAATATCCCACCTTGATCTGAGATATTTGCTAATTGATTTCTGCTGTTAAATGTTTGTTTGGATTTGTAGTTCTTGAACAAATTGCCAGATAATGCACAAAATTGTAGAAGAAGAAATGCTGAAGCACAAATATGTTATTGTATTAGATTAATTAATGTCATGAAATTTTTATTGAAAGCATTCATACCCGGATGACAATTGCTGATCTCGAAAGCTCTATCAAAACCCTGAAGGAAGATCTCCAGGAAACTGATGAAGCTCTGTGATAACCTTTGAAATAAGATTATCTCTTAGAATGCCCTTTGTAATGTCCCCTTCTCAAACCTGATCTTTCCAGTGACCGTTGGCCTTTTTTTGGAAACCCGAAGGCTAGTCGGAGGGTAAAATTAGGGTTTCCTATTTTTAAGGATGTCTTTGCTCTGAGTTGGTGGATTCAATGGCGGATTCTTTCTGGGTTTTCAGAGAGCTTCGTAGTGGTATGTTCATTTCGGCATTCTGAGCATTTTCTGGAATTTACTATTTTTAGTAAATTCTATTTTTGGCAGTATTCCTGTTGAGTTCGGCATGGTTGACTCTCTGATTCAATTTGATCTGTTGACTTGCTCTTGCATGGCTTCGGGGCACAATTGGAGAGATAAGTTGAGAAATTTAATTAAAGTCACGTTTTAATATTATATTATAACGTTGACCCCCTTGGCCTAGTCTGTTGACTTCAAGTTGTTTTGAAAGGTGGTCTATTGAGGGTGGCGCCTTCATAAAGGATTATTTCATAATTTTCTAAAGTCAAACCAAGCTCTAAAGTGGATGCCATTATTAAAATATTGAATTTAATTAAAAAGGTCAATATTGAGCTTGAAGGAAAAGGACGCCATTTCTTGAAGGGGATTAGGGTTTTGACTTGAAGAAGAGTTTAGGGTTTCGAGAAGTCAACAGGAAATTATAAAAGGAAGACTTGGTTCATCATTTGAGCATCTTTTATCTACAGGAATGTTATGTTGCCGGATTGGCTTTGGGATTGCTTCGAGGAATGAAGGCCTCCTAGCTCGGGCATCGCTTCTTGCTTGCAATACAGCGACTAATGGTGATTTAGTCTAGTTTGTGAGTGCATTTAGTTTGTGCATTGTTTTCAGTTATTTGCATTGCTAGATTTGTTTTGGCATGTTCGTGGTTTTCAGCCTATTGCATTATTTAATACAGCAGATTCATGTTTGTAATTGTAAGTCAAAAAATATCAAAAAAAGTGTTCTGGGTGTTGCTCATATCTCATTGTCTAGGAAGGGCGAATCCTTAGTTCAAGTTTCAGATTTTTCTGTTAAGTATTGAATTTTTAAAGAAGGGTCGAACTTTTCAGCAGGGCCGTACCTCTTAAGGCTGTCTTGAATTCCGTGCAAATTGTATTTGAGGCATTTGAGTCTGTTTTAGTGTTTGGTCTTGGTCGCCCTTATCATTAGAGTGCATTGCATCTTATTTCACATCGTTTGGACATAAATTGAGGAAGTTATGAATAATTCTCTAAGATTGTAAGCTGCTGGTTATATGATAATAAGTGCAGATCTGTTATGTCAACTTGAGAAATCTGCATCTACCTTATTGGGTTGGTGTGAGGTTTTCTTGTATACTTTGCAGAAGCTTCTTGTTGAATGTATTATTTGGAAGAGCATCTTACGTCTTGATATTGCAGGCAATAATATCTTTGTTAGCTGGCAGTAGTACTGACCAGTTGTTCTTAATATTGCTTCATCGTTATCTGTAATAATCATTCTTCCTTTAGTAATTGTTGTAATAGTTAAATCTCCGCCCTATGGTAGCTACTTTCCCATTCTGGGTTAGAAAGCACATTCTGGGTGTTGAGTATTTCCAGCTTTCAGCATTTCTTTCAAGCATTGCATTTTGTAATCACTCCACCATATGGTCGCCCCTCACTCCATTCTGGATTGGGTAGCACATACTTGGTGTTGAGTTCCTTTCCAGCACTTAGAGTAGAAGATCCTTTGACCATATGCTCGCCATCATCGGCGCCATTCTTGGTTAGAGTTGTTTCCTGCATAAGCATTTTGTTTTAGATCCTCTGACCAATGCTCACACCTTGCCCACATCGGGATCCTGATGTACATACTGGTTAGAGTTGCTTCAGTACGTTTTGGTTTATCTTCTAACCTTAACGGGTGCACTGATTGTAATCTGTAATTGAAAAAACGAAAAAATTGGCTCGGAATATTTCACCCTTGGGTGATCTTCCACACCTGTAGACATTCTTCTCTCTGAGGGTTTCGTCCTCAAGAAAGCCAAAATCTTCAAACTACAACAAACCCTTGCTGAAGCTCTTCTCCAAAATTCTCTAAAACAAAATAATAATCCTGAATCCTCCAAAATGACCTTCAAATGCCCTTTTACAATGTTCAATTTGCATTTGGCTTCATCTCATGTAATTTACTTTAATTTCATTTCCTTTTCCCGCCTTTTTGGTGCACAACTTTATAATATAAAATATACTTTAATAATCACTTATATCCTTTTAATATAAAGTCCCCTTTTAATACACTTTAATAATGCACTTTATTATTTGGCGTTATTAATAAAAAATGCACAGGACCAATATTACCAATATGACTCCAGGATATAATTATGCCACCATGCCAGATATAGACACACTGCCAACTGACCATACTAGTGACTTACAATAAATAGTAAGTATGCAACAAAGTCTCCTAAATGGCCTCCGGAAGGCGCACCACCAATAAATTGGGACGAAGAGCTGAAGATTACTGAAATTAGCACCAAAGGGTCTGCTGTCGAACCAAAGACTGCCCTCAAAAGGGTCCCCTGAACAACCTGTTAGCCTACGGGGACCAGTTGGTAGGCTAACCACTGCATCCAATCACAGCTCAAGAAAAGGGGACATTACAGTAGTACTAGTCTGAGAAACTCATGTTCTAATCCATTTGTGGATCAATTTGCCTCTACTATAAATGCTTAATTGTTGATTGGCTTTTTGACAAAACGGCATTCTTTTGATGCTTGAAACCAAAGAGAGGATTCCTTTCAGAGTCTAATGGGTTTCACAATGACCTATTGCTTCACCTGCCCTTGAACTAAATTATTTATTATTGTTATGGAATTAAATTCCACAACAAGATTAAGGTTAGGCAGTTTTGAAGTGCATGACATCCCTTTCTTTATATTCAGGGTCTTTGCTAAATTATTAGAGAAAATTCCCAAGAATCAGGAAAAATATGAGATAATGTGGCTATTAGCAGCCCGAATGATCCCTCCTGTTAGGATTACTATCCAAGGCACCACCTGAAGTTAGTTTAACCTAAATCCCGTTAGGCAGACTAGTTTGGTTCACTTAAACCTTTTTGTCAGGACTTTCCTATTTATAGGGAAATTAGTCATGTGATTTTAGTAACTATATAAGTTTCTTATATATCCCTATGAGGTTGATTAGTTACTTGCCACACACAGGTACCTTCTTCTTTGCTTATTTGTTTACAACTTTACTCCTCTTATTGTCATTTTGCATGATGTGTTCTGCTTGAAGATCTTGTTCTTCTGAGTTGGTTTTTCTATCTTCTTTGCAGGTAATAACAGATGGTCCACATTACCGACATCAAGGGAAGAACTTGCTGATTTCTTTGCCCGTACTGTTCAACATGGGTATGTTGTTTATGTTAATCTTTTTTTTTTTGTGAGTGGAAAGAAAACACACACAAGGTTTTGAGATTTTAAGATTTAAATTTGGGTAACTAGATTTTTATCTGGTTGGTCTGCTCCTGTACCTTTTAATAAATTCATATGATAGTAAGGTGAGATTTGCCATTATAATCATTTGGGTTCCTCATAGTCAACTTTATACTTCAGCGATGAGGGTATTATTGTGAAAGACCTTGGTTCTCAATGGTGTCCTGATAATCGTGATGGTCGTTGGTGCAAGATCAAGCCAGACTATATTTCAATGGGCAATGATCTTGATCTTCTGATAATTGGTAAGTTTTTATTTACATCAATGATTGCATCGAGTTCTTATTTTTGAAATTCTTTAGATTGGAAATAGGCTTTGAGATTTAAGCTTAAAAATCTCAATAAATTTGACATTATCAGGGAGTTATTTAGTTCCATTCCTCACTTTTTCTCCATTTAAGAATAAATTATGAATTATCACTAAAAAAAAGTATAAAAGTTAGAACTGTATAGATATTGCTAGGTTAAAATATTGTGTTTATATTGTTATTTGGGTCCAATTAAGAAATTAACTAGCAGAAGGGCTTATATGAATAATACCATGGAGAAGACTGATAGATACTATAAAAGCAAGTAAAGTCATGAAATCAAGCTAGTTGCATGTTCTGTAAAAGGCTGCAACCTATCTGCAAAAGTGAAGACAGAAAATATCATTTTGAGGATTGTGGGTGATACTGATGTTTTGTCACACTAAATCTTCACTTTGCATTGTGGTTTGTTCCATTCCAATTTTTTTTTTAAATAGAAATTTAAATACATCCTACAAAGTCAGTAAGCACCATTTTAGTGATTGGCCAAGAAGTGTAGTTCTCTGGATGACTATGTGTTATGGTAAGGGGGAGCAAGAAGTGTGTTGATGAGGTCTTTTAGATTCTTGCAAAGTTCATCAAGGCATGATGAACCCATTTACAGAATTTGCAACTGTGGAGCTGTAGTTGGGAAAACATTGCTGAAGCCTATTGAGCTGCATGCCAACATGCACTTCAAAATCGAGATGTTTAATCCATTCAATTAAGTTGGGAAAATAGGTGAAGTAGCAACGATGAGCAGAGGGTATGATGTGGGGCATTTTGTCACATCCCTTTTGTCTTGAACAAGATTATGGCAATGGAATTATGGTCGCTATGTTAGTTGTGATTAACTACCTTTCATGAGAACGTGAAATTGGAAAAAGAATTTTTAATTTAATTGTTATTACTGCAATTATGAATGATTTTCTTATATTTGTATATAGTGAATGTGTTGATGAGATTTTATTTTAAAAATGATACGGAGAACGGTCTAACCCTATTTCTTTGTCAAGTCGTTGCAGGACTGCCAACACCTCGAAGGAAAGGGGAATATCATCAAGGAGAGGTCGTAGTCTATTAAGGATCAAATTACCATCGAGTCATGAGTTGGTGTAAGGTGGCGTCATGAAAGTCGTAACCTTGGGATATATATCTTAATAAAATAATTATAAAAAAAACAAGCAGTAAATATTTTCAACTTTGGGTGTAAGAATAAAACAAGTCAACTTAAATTGTGTATCATCGTTCTCCTCTTGAAGTCGAATATATCTAGCTCATAAACGCATTTTGTAGTGTAAAATGAAATTAAGTAATTATTCAAGCATTTGAATATCTTTTAAAGTTGTGGGTTTGAGAGGAGGCAAGAACCGTTTATGTTATGTGGCAGTAACATCCGCCACCCTAGCCTCTTTTCTTGATCGAAACGTTCAAGGAGGAATGCATGCAGATTCATTTCGGGGAAGTCTTGTTTTGTCTTGGCATTCTTTTTGGGGTATTCATCTCTTTTGCAACTCACTTCCTCATTTTGGTATCTGCATTCTTCTTGTTTTGTATCCTTAGTCAGTATCTGCAATCATCTTGTCTTGTTTCCTCATTCCCATTCTCTTTTTCTCCTCTCTATCAGTCGGCATTCTTATCGGGTGACATTCTTCCTTTCTCTCTTTTCAAACGGTTCGGCTGTTGCTTTCACCCTGCTTGGTTTTGCTTGGTCGAGTGCCAATCTTGTGCATTTGTCACTTAGACATCAGGGGAGGGTTGCCATTGTTCTTTCATCATCTGTCAACTTTACAAAACAAACGCCACTGTCGTTTTAATCACTCTAGTTCTAGAATTCGAGCTCTTGAGAAATCCACCGCTGCATCATCAATCAGGCAGTGAAGAAACTCGTAAGGTGGTTGCTTGTCTAGTCGTGGGAAGAAGTCAAGAGAGTTAAATTGAGCTTCTGTTCTGTGAATTTCAAGCACGTAATGAGAGTCATTTAATTTGTTAAAATTATAGCATTGAAAAGTTCTATACTCGTTCTGATAACCACCATGCATTGGAAAGTAAAATCAATGAATTTCATCATCTTGTTGAAAGTATAATGAAATCGGTTCTTTGCTAAATCTCTGAAACTAGTCCGATGGAAGACTCTTTCTTACTTGTCATGAACCTATATAGTTTATTTGATCTTGTATTCGAATTGCTCTTCATTGATTATTTCTGAACTTGAATGTTAGTTCGATCTCTCATCAAAATGCTCTGTGAACTATTCTGCCATTGACTAAGCCGTAGTCTTCTCTATACTCTGTTCTCTTAACTTTTGAGTTGGAATCGTGTGTATTTCTCTTTCCACTCCGAGTCCATTATATGAAGTATAAACGTTAAAAATCTGAAGAGTTTCTCAATGTTGAACAAGTCTCTCTCTATATATGTTTAAAGTAAGTAGTTTATTTTTAAATGAACTGGAATGATATTGAGCCAAGTCATTGTAATATAAACCCAAGAGTCAAGCCTCATCATGTCGAGCAAGGGTGAGAGTGCTGATGGCACAGGTGTGCCCATAAACAATAAATCCTTGGCCAAGGTTACGATGCTTGCAAAAGCAATAATCAGCTTTCAAGAACCAGATATACCACCATGAAGAGTGGAGTAATAAATGAGCAATTAATGTCCACCATCTTCTAGAAGATTCCTGTCTGGAAACGCGTTCGCATTGTTCTTGTTCTTGTTCTTGACTGCAAACTGGATGAGTCTGGTCAACACTGCTTCAACCTCTTCCTTAGTCTTGAGGGCATTTTAGTGCTTGAGGATGATCTTTAATGCTTGGGTCTTCATCATTTCTCCATCCTGATCCTGAAGGATTTTTTTTTAATCTCGGATTCAACCCGTTTTGCCACCGACTTCCCTGAGTTGGGTGCATATTAGGTCTTTGAAGAGAAATTCCAACACTTAGCTATTTCTTCCAACATCTCCCCTTCACGGTTTGGGCGCCACTGAGACATCGCAGAGGAGCTTGAAACACGTAACTTTTCCTCCTCCAAGGTTGTAATATCGTCTTGGATTACTTGCTCCATCACTTCAAGTCATCATGCTTTGGCCCCGACGTTCATCCTGCAAAACAAAAGAGAAGGGCATCAAAACACTTTATAATATAAACTCACTTCACTTACCTGATCTCCATGTTCTGATCTCCAAGGTCCGAGTGATCTCTGATAAAATTCATCATTTTTCTCTAGCACAACTTTTGCCTCCATAATTTTTCATTGTGGGCGCATTTGACATTTGTGCTTCATGTTTCAGTGCATCTCCAGTCATCTTGAGGGCGAATATTGCCTTGTCTCCACCTCATCTTCTGTGCCTTGGACAATTCTTATATCTCCTCTTCTCAGGGCGCATTTCAGTAGTCCTAGTCACATTTCATTCCCTTAGGAAATTATCTCATTATCTCCTCCTAAGTTGGGCGTATCTTGACCCATGTTGCTCCATCTTCACGCCTTAGACGATTCTCTTCATCCCAAACCCCTTTGGTGCATTTTGGGGGTGCTACTTTTATTTTCCATACTTAGAAACTTTTTCAAGCTGTGTCTCCTTGAAGAGCGCATTTAGGGAGGGCTACTATCATTTCCATGACTTACACAAATTTTCCATCTTGAGATTTTCCACTTCTTGTGTTGGCGCATTTGGACCCTTAAGCTTTCATGTTTACAACACTTAGAACTTTTGAAGTCACCCTTTTAACTTTGGGCGCATTTAGAGGGAGTAGCTTCCACTTTTGTTTGCCTTAGACGTTTTCTAGGCTTCCTCACAAGATAGGCGCATATGGGGTGTTGTGCTTCCAATTTCCATTACTTAGAAACTTTTCTCACTTCATCCCAAGGCTTGGGCACGTTTGATACCTTGAGCTTTCATTTCTCCAGACTTAGAAGATCTTTCTCATGGCCTCTCCATTTTGGGCGCATTTACCTAGGTGAGCTTCCATTTTCTCAGACTTAGATGATTTTCAAGCCTCTTCTCTTCACCTTGGGCGCATTTCACTAGCCCAACTTTCAATTGACTTGCCTTAGCAAAATTTCCATGCTCAACTTGTTCTTGGGCGCATTTGGGAGCTTGTACTTTCATTTTGCAACACTTAGATTATTTTCCCTCTCCTCCCTTAAGTTGGGGCACATTTAGGGTGCTGAGGTTTCATTTTGAACACTTAGTAAATTTTGATGCCTCCATTCCTGCCAAGGGCGCATTTGACCCTTTGAGCTCTTAGTTTCACTCACTTAGAAATTTTCTTCACCCAGCCTCCTCTCAAGGGTGCATTTGAGGGGTGGTACTTTTGATCTTGCAAGACTTAGTCAAATTTTTATCAACCTCTTGGACCTTGGGCGCATTTTGGAAGTTGAGCTTCCACTTTTCATACTTAGAGATTTTTTTGTGCTTCCTTGATAAGATTGGGCGCATATGAGGGGTGGTTCAGGAATTTTCACTGCCTTAGAAAGTTTTTTTGGCCTCCCTGATGCCTAGGCGCATTTACAAGGTGCTCTTGCCAGTTTTGGAGACTTAGAAAATTTCCAAGCCTGCTTGCTCCTGTTTACTATTTTTAGAAAATTCACTAATTCTCAAGCCTCTGCAACCCTGTCTGATTTGAAATTTTTTCCATGGGATCCTCATAGCATGACCAACCTGTTCATACTGGCCTTATGTGCCGACCTACTATTTTTAGCCATGTTTTGGAGGTGACTTACTATAAATAGTAAGTACTAAGAATGAGCTCAGATTTTACTAGTAGATAGCCTGAAGGATGCTGATCGCAATGGGATACATATGTTTTCGAAAATTCACGCGTTTTGCCCCTCATTTTAGGCGCCAAAGTTGGAAACCCTAATTTGACTTGCATGTGCCTCAAATGACCTCCATTTGACCCCATTTCTGTTGCATGTTGCTCTGTTCGTGAAACTGAAGTGCTGGGAAGTTGTTGGAGTGATCCTGCTAAAAATAGTAAGTGTCTGAAAAAGTGACCAACCCGTTGCCGGGTGTTTGCATGTCATATTGCCCGAGAGATCTCAAAAAACCCAAAAAAACCCAGTAAACTGGTCTGCATGTGAGCACTGGCTAAAATTAGCAAGTTCCTGAAAAGTGACCATCTTGTCTCGCATGTTACCCCGTTGCGTAGCTCTCAAAAAACTCAAAGAATATCCAGACATGCATCAAAAAATCCTGCATGCAAACCCTAAAAATAGCCTACGAAGCCAGAATTGCTGAAAATCAATATCTCAGTTTGCATGTTATACCATCGCGAAGGCCTCAAAAAACCCAGAAAGATTCTCCAGACATGCATTGAAAAACCATACATGCAAAACCCTAAAAATAGCCTTCGAAGTCTGGACTGCTAAAAATAGCAAGTGATCAGATTCAACCCAAAATTCGTAGGCAGACAGCTTAGGGTGCTTTGAACGCAGTGTCAAGCTCAGACTTCAATTTGCTTACTCGAATCAACCTCAAACTGGTATGAAGAAAGCAAACCCTAAAATTCGCAGACTTAGCCAAAATTTCAATTCAGACGGGCACATCCTCGACTTCAATTTGCTTACTCGAATCAACCTCAAACTGGTATGAAGAAAGCAAACCCTAAAATTCGCAGACTTAGCCAAAATTTCAATTCAGATGGGCACATCCTCGGAAAGACAGACAAAACAAGAGAGAGACAACAGGAAAACCAACCAAAATCGAGCCAAAAGACCCAAACAAAGCAAAAATTAGGGGGTCCCCATTTGCAATGGGGCGATGTGTGAAAAGGTCACAACAAGTCTTTCTAGTTAAGAGTACCTATAGTGAGAGATCGACCGGGGTAGTATAGGTTCTTGACACGAGGCTCAGATGGCATGATGGTATTTTTGTGATCCTTTATTGACTACCCTCGTGAAAGGTCAGGTTTCTTCAGTTGAAGAAACATGGGAGACCAGTAGGTCTTTGGTTGGGCAGAAAAGCCCTTGATGATACTTCTTTTTCCTTTGAAGATAGGGTCCTGTACAAGCATTCTAGCCTTCAGACTGTACTTTCTTGTAACTCTTTCTCTCTCTCTTAATTTCAGTTATATTTACTTTAACATGTTTATTTCATAGCTGTAATAAATGCTCTTTTCATTTTGAAAGTAATGGAAATGTTAGATATTAACCTACTGTGGTTTTCCGTTATATAGACTGTTAATTGTTTTCTTTCAGCTGAAATTGAAAAACTAGAAGTTAGTTGATGAATTGTTTATGTAGTTATTGTTCAGATTGTTTATCTTTTTCCGTTCGATATTGCAATGGAAACTCTAGTAAGAAAACTAGTTAGTTGCACTTTAGTTGAATCTGGTAGTTAGTTACCATTCTTAAACTGTAGATTAGTTGGAGTGTTACACATTTTACTCATAAACCACTGTTCACACAAAATATATTTTGAACATTGCCATTAGGAGAGGCTTATCAAAGGTATTTTGATTGGCAAATTTTGTTCAAGTTTGAAATATTTTTAAGGGGCTAACATTGGATGCCTATTGGCATTTTTTGAGAAGTTCAGTAAAATTATGGGCAAAGTTTAAGTGGTTCTAATCCTCATACAAGTGCCACCAACATCCAACTGAAAGGTAAAGCATTGAGTGGTGACTCTATTAGCCATGGATAAGCCATGAACAAAGTTTGTCATGCAACCATGCCAGATGGCTATGTGAAAGATGGGCGGCATGTAATATTGTAGAGAACATGTTTAAGAAAACAAATTTTGAGCTCAAGTCGAGAATGCTTGTGATGACAAGTAGCATGGAGGAGAATTATGAGCTAGAGCCTAGGATGAGATGGCGACAAGCAACATGAAATTCCTCGATTAACTGGTGTGTGAGTTGTTCTAGAAAAGTTGTGTGAGAGTAAGTAGGGTTGTAGGGACATGATTAAGAGTTGAAGCTAGCAAAGGTGTGGTAGAAACATGTTGTACCCATAAGATTTTTTCATATTGTGTCAATTTTTAAGCTAAGGTTTGTTGTTTTCTCAAGTGTAATTCATAGTTCAAAACTTGTTGGTGTTTTTTTGTCTTGTCACCTTTGTTGTCCTTTTTTAAATATTGTTAGGATCATGGAAGAAGGTTCTTGAAGACATTTGTCATGGTGGAGGAAAAGAAGTTTTGTTGAAGAAGTTTCATTAGGCATAAGGGCAAGGGTGCACCTTTGTAAAAGAAAGTAAAAGAAAAATCCAATGGAGAGGTGTGCGCACTTGATAAGGGCAAGTTTGAGATCAAAATTTCATGCTTAGGTGTGTGTGGAACAAAGATGTGCACCTCATAAAGGAAAAGGGGATTTCAATCTTCAAATCGTCAATTTGATGTTTAGGTGCACACTTGCATTGTAAGTGTACGCTGAACAAAGGGAGAAATTTTGGTTTCGAGCCCAAGTTACAAATCCAATTCATAGGTGTGCACTTAGGGGATAGAGGCCCACCTCATTGAATGGTATTTTGTTTTCAAAATTAGTTCAATAGATTGCATTATTTGGTGCATTGAGGATCAAAAGTGTGCACATAATAGGGAAAAATGTTAACAAGTAGGAAATTCTTTCAAATATAGTTGTCAAGTGCACTCATAGGTAGGGAAATGCACCTAAACGAGGACATAAGGGTGTGTATATAGATTGGTGCATGCCCAATAGAAGCATAGATTAATATCAGAAACAAATTCCAAATGACCTATTCCAGGTGTGCACTTGTGAAAGAGGCAGATGTGCTGATTAAATCAAAGCATTCGGTATGCAAGTGCACACTTGGTGTTCGCTGATGCACTTGTTAAAGGCTGGATTCAAAATATGCAAATTCCTCATATAGTTGCACACTATGGGGACAAACTCACACCATTATACATAAAATGTCCACGTCCACAAAATTTCCATATGAGGTACACCTCTTCAAAGATGAATTTAATGCAAAGTATTGAATTAAGTACAAAGGTGTGCACCTCGATAGGGAAAATCACATGTTTCAAAATTGTGGTTTTAATTCCCCTTCTTAGGGTTGTGTTCTCAACAATCTTTTTTAGCGCACATCAAAGTTCGAAAATCCCATTGTTTTATTTTTGTGGGAGAATGAAATGTGCACCTATTTAAAGGAAATATGGAATGTTTAAAAATCATAGCGTGCATGAGAGCATATTTGAAAAACTTGGACTTAGCAATAATTCGATAGGCCCAAAATTATTAAAAACTTGGGACTCAGCAAAAAATCGGGGAAAAACTCAGCAATAACTTAGCAAATTTATCGAACATTTGAAAATACATAATTTTTTCAATATTCTTCGAAAACATACATATATACTGAATTTGTAGAACATATTACTGATTTCATCATATATAAATCAAAATTAGAGTTTAATACATATCATAGACCAAAAAGCGAGTTCAACTTCTGAATACATATCAACTTCAAGTTTCGGTATCAATGAAAATTGTATATCATAAATTTCTTCTATGACTAAAACATTCAGAGTACATGTTTTGTTGTGCTTTTTTATCTGTTTAAAATTATATATGATCCACAAATTTACCACCTACCAAATATAAATTAGGTGTCATGTTTTCCTTTTCTATTTCTATATGATGTAAAAGAAGAGCATCCTATTCAAGCACTTAAAGTAACTAATTGAGTATCAACTTCTAAATTACAACAAATTGCAGATGGCACAAGAATTCAAATGAAAATTTGGAACATGAGTCTTTGTGGTGAATTGGCATCTGGTTATTATTTTGTGCAGACATCAGAGCATCTACTGTAACAAAAGTATATCCATCCATAATGTATGCTGCTCACAGACATCTCTATAAGATGGAAAATATAGGAATTGAGTATTATTAAAGGGTAACAAAGTACAAAAGTTATGTAAAATTAAGGACAAAGTATCCAGTTCCAGACACCATGCTGTTGGGTATTGATTTTAATGCTTAAATAATATGAAATATAATCAATCAAGAACACAACATACAACAAAGTTAAATGGCCAATTAAATAAGTCAATCAAAAGTCGTATTTACACCTTTCTTTACCAAATGGATTCATTGTGTATTTTGTCAAAAAAAGGAATAACAAGGGTGGTCTTTTTATATTTGATTTTGAATTTTTTATGTCATCTGTGCCTACTGTCTGAATGAAATCAATGGGAGTCGGGACAAACATGGTTGAATATGAGTCGGGACAAACATGGTTGAATATACGTCGGATGTATGATAAATTTGTTTAGGAAAAAACCTTTGAAAACCCTCGTTGCTTTTCGTGCCCTCATCGCATCCCAAAATCGCATCATGAAGGTGCAAAATGAAGTAAAAAAAATGTGTTTACTTTTTTTTTAAACTTATGGTTGAATCTCAACGAGTTTTCATTCAAAAAATTCGCACATTTTCACGCTTTACCATCAAATAATCGCAGCGAGTTTTAGGCATAACTTGGCCCCGAGTTATTAGGCGAGTTACTCGCCGACACTCATGGCTCGTGAGTACTCGTGCGTCTGCTGAGTAGTCGGCAAGTTTTTCAACCATGCATGAGAGAATTAGGTGTGCACTTGATAGTGGACATCATAAGTCTTCAAGTTTTATATTATGATAGGTGTGTGCCAAGAAGAGAAGTGCACACTTGAACAAAGGAGTGATTCAAAATGCAAACATACAAAAAATGTTAGGTGCACATTTGGAGTGTAGGTGCACACCTCATTGAAGGGATGTTTAAAATTAAAAACATTGTTTTGACTTATGTTCATAGGTGCACACCTTGCGATGAAGTGCACACCTAGTCAAAGGAAATCACAAGTGCAATTTCAAAGTTTGTTTTATGGTGTGTTCTCACAAATATAAAGCACAAATTTGCACTTATCAAAGGGATTCAAATTGTCAAAGTGAATTTTTAGGAGGTTTCATGTGTCTTTAAAGGGTTAACTGTAGCTAGAGGAAAAATTGCAAAATCATTAAAGTCATCTAGAACCTCTTAACTAGAAGTCTGTTTTTAGGTCACTAGCCATCATTGTTTTCAAGGATAAAAGCATATTCTGATATTTGCTATGTTTAGCTGGTGCAATTTATAGCCTATTCTATTTTTAGTTGCCGTTATTTTTTGAGTTCATGTTATTTTTAGTAATCTCTATTTTTAGCCTAGGGTCAACTAGTATTAGGTCTATTTTTAGATCTCTTGTTATGTGAGAGTTGGGAGTTCTAAGTAGGAGTTTGTAATAATTTCTACACTTCTGTCTAACTAGTAATCCCATGGGTTTAGGTTTAACATTGGTTGATAATGTTTTGTAATAATCGATTCGGAAACTAGAAGTAGCAGTCAACTTTTTATTTATTTTCATGCAATACCTTTGTAAACATCAATGCCTTTCACTTCTTACATGCTTTACATATGGACCTTTTGATGGGCTGGGTTATTCTGCCTTCCCATGTGGACATGTATCAACATCAAATGTATCTTTTTCTTGCTTGTTCTAACAATTTGTTTCTAGTTCTTTATGCTCATCATAGTATAATATGCTATCTTTTGAATCTTTGTATTGATAAAATCATGATGTTTTTTTGAAATTTACATGGCTGATTTGTTGTCTTTGCCAATTGCAGGGGGATACTATGGGAAATCTCAATATGGAGGACAGGTTTGTTTCTCATGCTTGTTTTGGCTCTATGCAGAACTAGCGGAATAGTCAAGGGAAATTCTGTAATGCCTGTATTCTTTTTTGGTCGAGTCAATGTCTTTTGATATGGGATAAGTTTAAAGAAAATAATTGGATGGAAAGGAAATTCAAAAGAGCTTGACATTGAAAATCAAACATAATAATATTGATAGGAAGATCAAAATGTGCTACTTTGTCCATTTTAAGTTTTTAATCCATAGATATTATTTTGGCATAAGCTGCCACCATTGACAGACAGACATGTTTAACAGCTAGTGGACTCACAATGGTTTGAATTGCCAACCAATATTTATAAATTTTTTCTGTGTTCTAAGCATCGTTTTTCAAAACATCAGTCATATACATATTCAATGCATATTGAGGAAATAATGGACTCTTTGTCTTTAAGTGGATCTTGTCTGTATGAGCATATTTTATTTTTACTTATAAAACCATAAGATGGTTGATGGTGATAGGCCTCCCTGATCATTCTTGCCCTGTTAGGTGATCATTTGTTTGAGAAAGAAAATTAAATATCACTGTTCAAAAATGTGCAATTATTAAATTGTTGATTGGTTAATTAAGAGTTATATCGGACCCTTAGCCTCAATCTGGGTTAACGTTAACTGGGCCTAGCTGATGAGACTACAAACCGGGGATCCCAACCCTATAGAGACAAAATCCAAACTTGTGAGCTCAAAGGCCCAGCTAGGGTACAAAACCTGTGAATGTACCAGCCTAGTGGGCATTTGAACACATGTGGCTATTAAAACAACACCACACCTTAACCATCACGCCATAGTAGCATTCTATTTACTGACATTGACATAACATGGCAGATGTGTAAATGGGATACCATTCCTGTGGTTTAAAACAGGAAAACTCAGCAAAAACATGGGTAACTAAAAAGTGAATATTATTTTTGTAAAAATAGAGAGAAATATGATTTTATTATTTCATGTCAAATATCGTGCATATAGATTAGAGATAAAACATAAAAAAATAAGTATGGGTTTTAGAAACAATTATTTTACTTTTACTTAAGAGGGTATATTTAAAAAATATATGGTTGGTCCTCAAAAAGCAGGCAAGTGCCAGTCATTGAACATAGCCTATTATTTGAGGGACAATTCAATGTTTTATGCCAAATTCTCTTTAGGATATAAGTAAAAGAAAAATCCTCATTAATCTATTTAAAGTTAAACTTGAAAAGTTAGAATGCACTAGCTGCAATCCTGAACTAAAAATTTCCAATCTTCCATTGCTTTTATTTTTCCTCTCATAAAATGATCCACAGCAAGGAAAGGTTTGCTTACAGAACCACTTTTTGATAAACTCAGAAAATCCTGTGTAATGGGATGTCAAATGAGGTGAGGTGATCACTTGGGGTCAATCATGAGTTTGGGGAGTGTAACACTACTACAAATCATGATATGCCCTTAATGGTGTTCAAAGATGTGTTTAGTCATATTACTAGATTAATTGTATTAGGTTGGAAAGTGATTGATTGCCAAGGAAATACTAGGTGAGAAATAACTTATCAAGAATATATTATCTGAATTTGCTTGCAGAAATGTAAGTTGATAGATATTCTTCAACAACAGTTTCATTCGTACATCTTTTATCATTGAGTGAGAATAATTCCCTATTGTCTCTCACAATAAAAATCAACTAAAGTGCGTTGCTCTCACTCTATTTCTTGGCAGATGTCTGGTGGTTTAACAGCAAAATTATACCAAGATTTTGGGATCTAACCTTGTGGTAGTCAAAAAATTCTTCAGAATTCAAGGTACTCTTAGATTTAGCATTGTTTAATGTTACTCTTTTAGTGTTGATTGCTGAAAGGTGTGAAGCAGAGTTAGTAGAGTGGTACAAAGCCATTTTTCTGTATAGCTTTGTGTATAAAATTATCACTGAAGTTAAGGATCGATCATCCCATCCTGGAACAACATAAGAAGCACATGGCATACAAAAGGTTAGAGTGCAATGTAATTGTAAGCAGACATAGGGTATTTAAGCTTTGTATTTTCCAAATCCTACTACAAGTGTTAGGAGTTTTAACCCTTGACTTCAAACCGCAACCAACATCAAATCAAAAAGGATCTATAAAGGAGAAACTAGAATTTGGTAAAGTTCAAATATAAGAAAGAATTAGGAAATTGGAAGCTATTGCTGGTTCTCGTGAAAGTACAAAAACATTGTCATGTGCCCCAACTGTGACACTAAATAGAAACCATGAATACGAATAAATAGACAAGACATATAAATATTGACAACTTCATTACAATTATGATTATCAAAATAATATTATTATGAATATAAACTACCTTATATATTGTAATATTAATGTCATAAATAACAAAGATAAAAATAAACATAGGCCAATTCATAGATTGAATATAAAATAAACAAATATAAAATATAAAATAAACAAATAACAAATATAAAGTAAAATAAATAAATAACAAATGCAAAAGCCAATCCATGAATCGGCTCTTAAAATAAAGCAGCGATTATGTTTGTTGAGACACGGGATAATGTTAATTATGAATCGGTGCAAGAGAAACAGGCAATCCCATAAAGTCACATCCCTAGTCAAAGGGGCAGGTATGACTCTTGGAAATCGATCTATAAAAAGAGATCAAGCCAAGACAAAAGGAGGGGAAGATCAGAAAAGAAGGAATATAACAAGTAAAGCACGGGCTGCATACATATGGGAGAATATTTTATGAATTATGATCTGCTTACAGCATAAAGTAGGATTGCTTATTGTTATTGGGTTCAAATTATAATAAGTTCAGATCTCATAGAGTAGGAATAAGTAAATGTATCTATGTTTGCTGTTTATATTATAATATGTTCACAGTTATAGATTAGAGTCAGTAAATGTATTTATGTTTGCTGTTTATATTATAATATGTTCATAGTTCTTAGAATAGAAATCCTTTTATCTGCTCGAATGCATTTATGATAGCTGACCATTTACAATAGCCAACTGATTACATGTGTGTGCCATTGATATATCTATAACAATCTGACTTTTACGTAGACAATTGACTGCTTAAGTACATTGACTTGTGGATCCTTTAGCACACTAACCTATATATATGTATATGCATTGAATTGATAATTATTGAAGTGTCTATATCTAATTCTGTATGTTAATACTTGAGTGTTTGAAACTGATTGTAAAACCTGCTTAGGAGGAAGAGTCTGAGAAAGTGGTGCCTAGAGATCCCGCTTAAGATCTGCCTATTCCCAATGCAAGGAAGGGTCATGGATGAGTGGAGAGTCCACTTAAGATCTTCCTTGTTCAAAGGTAGGGATAGGCCATGGATGGGTGGGGGTCCCACTCAAGTTTGCCCGAACCAAAGAAGGGAAGGGCGATGGAGGGGTGGTAGGCCTAGACCACTATAAGCTTTGTTGGCTTCCTCTAGTAGGCGAAGTGTTTTCTTAGTACATAATAGTTACATTTGTTATGTATAGTTGCTATTACATTTTTATGGCTAAAGATAAATTGTGTTTGAAAACCTGCTCAGGAGGAAGGGCCCGAGAAAGTGGTGCCTAGAGACCTCGCTTAAGATCTGCCTATTCCCAATGCAAGGAAGGGCCATGGATGAGTGGAGAGTCCACTTAAGATCTGCCTTGTCTGAAGGTAGGGATAGGCCAAGGATGGGTGGAGGTCCTGTTGTGACCTTTTCACACATCACCCCATTCAAAATGGGTACCCCCTAATTTTTGCTCCATTCGGGTCTTTTGGCTTTGGTTTGGGGTGGTTTTGCGGCAGTCTCTCCTAGTTCCTAATGTCTTTCCGGGGATGTACCTGTCTTTGGGCCCAATTTGGAATTTTGGCTAAGGCTGGAGTGCGTTTTGTCAGATTATGGTTTTCATTCTTCAGGCTTAGTTTGGGGTCAAATTGAGTAAGTTGATTGAAATCTGAGCTTGGTATTGCAATCAGGAGGCTTCAGGCAGGTTCCCATTAAAATTTCACTGAATTCTGACAACTTACTATTTTTAGTAAGTACTCCATTTGGGACCTTTTTCTTAGGGCTTTTGAAAATCTGATTGCTAAATCATGTTTAGAACCCTTTGAGCAACTTACCTGTCAAATTTGAACGAATTCCGAGAACTCACTATTTTTAGCAGGCCCATTTTTAGCAGGTATGATGTCACCCGAACAACTCCAGATCTTCAGTTTCCAGAGCAGAGCAGTACGTAATAGAAATGACGTCAAACGAAGGCCAACAAAGTCACATGCAATGAAATTAGGGTTTCCTACTTTTATGCCTAAAATGAAGGGCAAAACTTGAGAAAAACTGATAACAGGTGTATCCCACTACGATCAAAATTTTCGGACGAGTCCACGTGAAATTTGAGCTCGATCCGCACATTTACTATTTTTAGTAAGTCATTTCCAGAATAGGGCCCAAAATAGCAGGTGAGCATAAAAGTCAAGTGTGAACAGGTTAATCTAGCCATGAGGACCACGTTGAGCGAATATCAAGTCTTGAGAAGTTTCAAATGATTGAAAATCAAGAGAACTTCAGAAGTTGCTAAAAATGGAAATATGAGGGCAAGGTTGGCAAATTGCTTAAGTGTTCAAAATCCCCTTTATACATGGAAATACTCTTCACAAAAAATGGTTAAGTATAAAAATCTCCCTCTCACCACTCAAATGCGCCCAAGGGAGTCAAATATTTTCTAAGGCATGAAATTGAGGTGAACCCCTCTAACATGCGCTCTAGAAAGGGGCAAGGAAAATGCTAAGTGGTGAATGTGCCTAGCGCCCCCCCCAAGTGTGCCCAACGCACAAGGCCTCAAATGCGCCCAAGGAGGAATGCATGAGAAATTTTTTTTTTCTAAGGTATTGAAGATGAGGAACAACAAACACACAAGATGAGGAATACGCCCAAAGCACTAAGGTTGATATGCGCCCAAGTATAAAATGGAGGTGCACCTAAGCCTAAGGTGGAAAGGCACCCATGAAGGGAGGTCTAAAATGCGCCTAGAACAAGATCAAAGTACGTCCCTGCCACACAAGGTCAAAATGCGCCTTAGCTCAAGGTCTAAAGTACGCTCAAGGATAATAGGCTATATGCGCCCAACACAAGGAAGTTAGAATGAGCTCAAGGCAAGGCTTGAATGCGCCCCAAGAGATGATGAAAATGCGCCCTAGACACAACTCTAAAAACGACTAAGGCATAAGATCAAACACACACACAAAGCTCAAAATGCATCCTTAGCACATGATGAAGATGTGCCTAAACGAGGAGATGGAGATGCGCAAAAGGTAAAGGGATAGAAATGCGCTCAAGGCCAAGTGAAATGCGCCCAACACAAGATGAATTAAATGCGCCCAAGGTGAATGCGCCCATGATTTGATACACAGTGAAATGCGCCTATGGAAAGTTGCAAATTTTAAATGAGTTAAATAATTTCCCCACGGATCTTTGAAATAACTAAATGTTACATGAAGTTAAAGGGGAAAATTCAAACTTAGCAAAGGAAAGAATCTTCAACGAAGGCAAGGTTTATGACGAACGGGACCCTCTTTGGTGACAACTCGCCCATCACCTCTCCAAATTGGAAATTGCCAAGTGGTGGGAAGAGAAATTTAATGAATTTGCTAAAATAGACTCCCTCACGAATTAGAAATATTCTTTGACACAATTATTTAAGCCACAAAGTTTTCATTTCTTCTCACCATTTGCAAGTACGAAATTGTGGCTCTGAGGGTGGGGAGAAAAATGTTGAGGTGAAGCTGCTGAAGTGAGCAAGTCAAATCAGCAAGCTAGGTGCTAAGGGTGAAAATTTTAAGTGCTAGAAGTAATACTACTGGAAAAGTGTTGAGGTTTGGAGTTTGAAATTTTAATGCTGAAGGTCCATATTTTCGAAGTTTGCTCCACATTTTGGCTATCTCGAGGTTATTTATTTTCTAAATTTAAATTTTAATACTTATCTTTCATTTTGCAGGATGGCTGAAGCTGGTAGAGGAGCAGCTGCAAAGGCCAACAAAGCTGCAGGCAAGGCTGCCAATGCTGAGTCAAGCAAGGCCAATATATCTAGGTAGGCGGTGATAAAGAAGTTGAGCAAAACATTTCTTCCAGAATCCAAGTTTACATCAAAATTGGGAGAGCTGAATGATACGAATCTCGGTTCGTACAATCTTGGAGCACTTAGAGGTCGGATGTACGGGATAGGTGCCCATCCTCCATCAATCACGACACATCAAATTATGAAGAGTGGACTTTATGCTGCTGCTGGTTTTCCACTAGCTATCCAGTGTCTAGAGTTAATCCTGGAATGTGCCAACTGCTACAAGCCGGAGCGAAGGACTATTGTTTCCTCTGATGGCAAATTGTTTGCCAATCTTACACCCGAGGCCATCAGAGAGGTGTTTGGAATCCCCACTTTCGATAGGATGGTATACAAAACAAGGGAGAGGGCTTAAAGTATGCATGCCTCTACTTTTGAGAGATGCACTCGAATGATAAATTCTGTTTGGATGTAGAAGCCCAAGCCTCCTCGCACCAAGCTCCCCAAGCAAATTATTTTAGATGATGTGAAGCAGGAGTATCGTGATCTAATAATGATGCTCAGCCAAGTGAATGGAAGCCCTCAATCATACATCTTCGAGTTGTGGATGTTCTTCTACATCGGGATTGTTCTAGAAGGGAAGGACTGTGTGGACTGGGCTAGAATGATAAGTGATAATTTGGATGAACAGTTCAGGAATCTGAGGAGAACTAAAACTTTTTACATGAGCTCATATATAATCTACATGCTAGCTCGAATGACTAAGTACAGGGGAATAACTTATAAGGAACCGATTGGGTGTGGTCCTGAACAGTTCAAAATTTACAAGGCTTGCCCACAATTGCACCTAAGCAACACCACCAGCTACAAAAGAGCGAACGATGCGTTCACAATGCACATAGCTAGGACTCTTCAGCGAAGGACTCAACAAAGGATATCAAAAGAAGCTCAGGAGTTGATCGAGGAATATGGGTATTGGTTTATCCAATTTCCAAAATTCACTTATATTAGGTTGCAGGGGTTCACATCATATCCTTATAGATTACCAAGGTACCCCACAGATAGAATGGTGATGTTAGAGATATCTAGGCAGCTCACTGTCTATGATAGAATTCAGAAAAAGAAGAAGAAAGGAGGATTGGACTTCCCGATCATCATGGGGAATTTAGATGAGGTTTGCCCCTCCTTGTAGGTAGCCAAAGAAGCTGAGGATGAGCTACAGTTTTTCCACCTCTCATACCACACCAGTAGGCAGGATTTTGATCCTTATAATAATATCAGAATGGTACAGGGTGTGGAATATAGGCACAAGGCGCATATTGAGGACTTCTGGGCTAATGTGGTGGATGAGGCTGAGGTTAGAAGAAGAATGTTTTCCAGAATACCCTTGAAAATGATTAGAGAATGTGAGATTGTTCCAGTTCTGGATCAGGTAGATGAGGATGTGAATGTTATGCAGCCGGACTAGGAAATAGTAAGAAACACAGCAGTCCCACTACTCGATTGGTCATAATTGAAAATCATGGACCTAGATACATTATGCATACCGGTTTTGAAATTCACTAGAAATTGGGTAGAAAGGCACGCAAATAGACTTAAAAGTAGATCAGTCCCCCTCACTTACAATTTGATGGGTGACCAAAGGCCGTCGACAACTAGAAAAAGGAAACAAATCTCCCGAGCTTCAGAACAACAGAGGGAGGTGCAGGTTCATCAGGTGCCTTAGAGGGTAGAGGAAGCATCATCCACACCATCACAAACTTGCTCTTCAATTGTGCAGGAGGTCTCATTGTTTGTAGACCAGAGAAGCAGATTGAATGAAGAGCAAGAGTTTTAGGAGGTGAACCAACCACCTTTTAGATTGATAGTCAAAGTGTCAACGCTCCTAGAAAGGAAAATCAATAAGGAGAAGAAGTGGAGAGAAAGATAGACACCCGCTTCCAACAATTGATTGAGACGACTTTGAAGGAAGAGATTGCTACAGGGCAGGAGGCTCAAGGTTTAGGAGAAAATATTCAGCAAATGGAGACTAATGAGCCTCAGTAGAATAGTGTTAGAGAAGAAGTACATGGAGAGGACGCGAGGGAGGAGCCGTCGCTTATTATTTGTGACCCACAACAGGCAGTGCTAGACTGGCTCAAGGAAAGAATGAGAAGGGATCCTATTGAGGAGACTGACCCGACAATTGAAATGGAGGAACTCCTCAGCAGAATTGGTAGATCGCCAAAGAAGAAGAGGGCTAGAAAGTTCGCAAAGATATCTACAGATAAGTTTGGTTCTCGCACACTCCATGTGGCTATTCCCAAGGTAGAATGTGACTGAGATAAGGCAATCCCGGAGAATTATGTGGTCACTACTATGGAGTTGGGCCACCCTACAACAGCTCAAATAATAGAAGAATGTGATAGCTCCTATTAGACTTTTAAAGATAGATTGCTCCAGACAGAAGGGAAGTGTAAAAGATTGAAGAAAGAGCATAAGATGTTGATTGGCTATGTGCAACACTTATCCCATCCATGTGGACAAGAAAATCCAGCAGTTGATCTTCCAGCTGAGCTTTTGAGGGAATCAGTCAGTGGCTTGGAAGATTTAAAGAAGATGGCTCAAGAAGTAGATAAGTGGTTTGGCAATATTCACATATAGACAAAAAAGTTCATGGAGGATCTTGCCCTTTCTTTTTAGCAGGCCTCCGGTATTTTGATGCGCATGGATAATGTTGATCAGGCTTGGAGTGAAACCCACATTTATCAGAATAAAATTGTTCCTCGCTTGGCAGCCTTAATGCATATGCCCATACAAACTCTGGTAGAAGGATGAGTGATTCAGGAGGGTGATAGATATGACTTCCCCAGTTGGTATTCCTTGGTAGTCACAGGCCGAGGCTTCTTCGATGTAGCTTAGGCAGAATCAACTAGAGTTAGAAAGGCCATGGGAAATATGTAGGAAGGAGTCTTGAACACGCTTGAAGCCTTATTTGCTAAAAGATTGACTCCAGAAGAAGTGACTGTGGATGGCCTGAAGAGTAGATTGGAGCCTTTCTTTTCAGATGTAAGATCGTTTGCCCAAGTGGATTTTGAAAACATTTCGACCTTCTCCAATATCATTCAGAACACATAGGATGCCTTAGTTGCTTGGGAAAAATCTTGTACTCAGCAGGGGCAAGCGGTCACGGTGCTTGAGTTTCAGCTTAATCATATTCCACCCATCTCAGTTCAGGAGGTTGAGGTAGTGTTGGCCAGATTCATTGAGTTTGTTGTTAGACATAAAGAGAATGGGAACGTCTTCTTGGATGATGACCTTCTAGATGATAGTGGGCATTAAATGCTCATAGTGATGAAGGGAGAGAGTGGGTATCATGTGCTCATTTATTAGCCCCACTCCACTTTGTGGCCTTTTTTAGGTTAAAGCTTGTGTAGGGCTTATGTGGCTCAATCTGAGCCATTTATTGTAGTTGAATCTGAGCCATCCGTTGGACTAGGCCAGCTATAAAGGGGGCATTTCCCCTCATTTATACAGAAGGAAGGAAAGTTTTCAACTGAATGCTTTGTAAGAGACTGTTGTGAACACTACTATAATAAAAAGAGTTGTCATTGCTTGTGATTTCATCTTTTATTGTGAGTAGCTAGCAAGGTTTCTTCATCCTTCCAATTAGCATAAAATCTTAGAATAGAACTTAGATAGAGTAGAATAGATTTTATTTCATGCAAGTAGATGATTGTGGAATGTGGTGGTTGATGTGAGCAAGCTTCGCTAGTCCATACCAATAGCAAGCTCATTGATGGTGGGTTTACCTTGTGTGGTCAACTGGAATAGTATGGACCTAACTTCGGTTATAATTTACATGTTGGTATGCATCGTCGTGATGTTGTCTTCATGTTAATTTGTAATCTGAATATCTTTAGTTCACCCCTTTGAAGATTGCACCGGTTTTGTGGAAGCTGTCCGAGGTGAGGCAAAGTAAAGCTTGGTTGAAGTTTGTGCGATTTGATTGCCACGTCCTGCGCCTAGGGTAGATTAGAGCTTTTTTTTTTAAAAATCTCTGCAGCCATTCAAATTCCGCATTCTGTGGTTAGTTTAGGAAACTTGAGCTTTATTGGTAAATCTTCCGAATCTTGAAAGTCCTTTTCTCTCGAGTGAACAATTGTGTAAGTCCCCTTTGAAATACTAGCAAATCACATCAAACCAACTGAGTCTACGTCCGTTGCATGAAAGAACCTTGGAGTTGAATGCATGATCTTTTGCAAAGAAGGAAACTTTATTCTGTGTTGGTGTGGTCATAAAACACCTATCAACAGGTCCCACTCTAGTTTGCCCGGACCAAAGAAGGGAAGGACCATGGAGGGATGGTAGGCCTAGACCACTATAAGTTTCGCTAGCTTCCTCTAGTAGGCGACGTGTCTTCTAGAGTTGTGACATGGCTGGGGAAATGTGAAGAGACCAGCTGGCTCTAACTTAACCTTTGAACAATAATTGTCTTTTTTTGTGTTTTGTTTGGTTTTTGATGAATTTTAAGCAAGAAATGCAGAGTGCGCCAAGCATAAAATGCACATTAAATTGAAATACAAGCAAATTGAAGGTAATTGTAATACTATTGCGGATCTGACAATTTATCCAAAGAGATTGCATACAATCAACATACTCGGGAACCTCCAGAATAATTAAATAAAGCAGATTTATGCATGCCAGGCAAGATATGCTGAAACTGATGAAATGCAACGCCTAGGCTCTAGATTTGCTTTCTCCCATGCAAAAACTGGATAAAAGTTATTGAGAGAGGTAGGCGCCAGAAATGGAGCAAAGAAATGGCCAGAAGGAGAGGCGTTTTTGTCTCTAGCTTCACATGCCCTATCCCAGGTGACACGCCTCCCAATGGAATGGTACGACCTTTGAATGCTGATGAAGATTCTCTACTAAAAGCTGGAAAATGGTTGAAGATGGCGTCCTAGATGTGTAATCCCTCTTCTTCACTATAACCTATAATCTTCTGAATAAAACTTTGATAAAAGCACAAATGAACTCCTGTATGAAGCTCCCTTAGTAGCAACCATTTAATTGATATTTCACAGTCTCACAATCATTGATCAATGAAGAATTGTCGCTTTCCAATGAATAATTTCTTGAAACACTCGTCCTCAGACAAAAACGATAGAGAAGAAACAAGATGCAATATCGAATGATCAAAAGGTGAGGTCGACTTGCCTTTTTCTCCTTATATCACTAAAAAGTGCAACTTTCAAGAAAAGTACGACTTTTGTCATTTAAATACATTTAAAATGTTTTTAAGCCTTTTCAATAGTTTGCTTTTAAATACTTGAGCGAACTTTTTGACTTAAGTGATTAATTTATCACTTTGTAATATATTATTTAAGTGGTGTCACTTTATAAAGTCAATTTGACTTTATAATAAATCATTTAAGTTAAATAATTAACTTAACCACAAAAATAATCATAACTCTGTCCAAACTCAGTATTTTTTGTGCTATCAGAAGTTGGTGAACATTGAACGACAAACACTTGTACTGAAACCAATACTGAAGTGAAGGAGTGGGAATGACAATACCCACCAAAATGGCCACTGACCCCCTAACTAGATCCTGTCAGCCTACAAGGGTCGAAGAAATAGGCTAACTCAATTGCTCCTGAAACTAACTAGAGTGGGGACATTACAGGAAAGGAGATACAAGTTGCCAACAGGGAGGGTTGTGGTATACAACCTCTTAGGCTTGGCAAAAGGCTTCAGGAAGATCCACCATGTTGCTCCTCCTAGTTCATAATAGTTGCATTTGTGATCAATCTATAAGTGTGATGCCATAAACTAATGCTAACAAATGTATATGAGCATGTGTGGAAATATTGTTCATGGGGTGAATGCATGTTTCAATCAAGGATTCCACCCATAAAGAGCTATTCATTTGATAAGATGAAAACCCTAACCCTAGTTTGCGGCAATTTGTGATCAATAGGCGAATTCTAGGGAAAATTAGGATAGGGGACATTATAGTGCTATCAGAGCATGTTCCTGCCACCCTGCAAGACATTCCCACTTTAACTACCATACAATTAGAATTAACTATTCAACCTTCTTAAGTAAGCCAATAATGCATGCGTGTGCCTTCTATGTGTATACTTTGTGACCTACATTTATGCAACTATGTGTATACCTTGCATATACTTTGTGACTTCAAGTGTATATTGTGCACTCGTGTATATTGGGTGACCTTGGGATAGTGGACGGATCCGCGGTGTAGTATGGGATGCATCGAATCCCCTCCCCAGTGTCAAACTGTATACTTAGCTTTGTATGGTTAAGCTTCTTGCCTGTGTGCTTGAGTTGGTTGCTTGGTTGCTTGAGCTACTTGCTTGTGTGCTTGAGCTAGTTGCTTGCTTTCTTGAGCCACTTGTTTGTCTACTTGAGCTGCTTGCTTGTGTGTATGAGTTGGTTGCTTTCTCACTTGAGCTACTTGTTTGCCTACTTGAGCTACTTGCTTATGTGCTTGAGCTAGTTGCTTGCCTACTTGAGCTACTTGCCTGTGTGGTTGAGCTACTTGCTTGTGTGCTTGAGCTGGTTGGTTGGTTGCTTGAGCTACTTGTTTGCCTGCTTGAGCTACTTTCTTGTGTGCTTTAGCTAGTTGCTTGCTTTCTTGAGCTACTTGTTTGTCTACTTGAGCTACTTGCCTGTGTGGTTGAGCTGGTTGCTTGCTTGTTTGAGCTACTTGTTTGCTTGTTTGAGCTACTTGCTTGTGTGCTTGAGCTAGTTATTTGCTTGCTTGAGCTACTTGTTTTCCTACTTGAGCTACTTTCCTGTGTGGTTGAGGCACTTGCCTATGTGCTTGAGTTGGGATACAGGTTGCCTTGAGCCACTTGTCTGCCTGGCTCTTGAGCCAATTTGGCTCCATGTGGCTTGGAGTCGGGTTGTCAGTTTGCCTTGAGCTAATTTGTTTGCCTGTTTGAGCTACTTGCTTGTGTGCTTGAGCTAGTTATTTGCTTGCTTGAGCTACTTGTTTTCCTACTTGAGCTACTTTCTTGTGTGGTTGAGGTACTTGCCTATGTGCTTGAGTTGGTTGGTTGGTTGCTTGAGCTACTTGTTTGCTTGCTTGAGCTACTTGCCTGTGTGCTTGAGCTAGTTGCTTGCTTGCTTGAGCTACTTGTTTGCCTACTTGAGCTACTTGCCTGTGTGCTTGAGTTACTTGCTTGTGTGCTCGAGCTACTTATTTGCTTGGTTGAGCTACTTGGTTGTTTGCTTTAATTTCTAATTTATGTGGTTTTAAGTTATAAAGTGTATATTATGACTTGTGTGTACTTATATGTATACGTGTATCCATGTGACTTACGTGTATTTATATGTATACTTCGTGTATTATGTGTATTCCGTGTATACTTCCTACTTCCTATGTACACTTGGTGTGTTATGTGTATTCAAGTGCACACCTTGGTGATTTATGTATTCAAGTATATTCAAGTGTGGCTTATATGTATTCAAGTATATACCTTGTGATTTATGTATTCAAGTGTATTCAAGTGTGGCTTATATGTATTCAAGTGTACCCAAGTGTATACCTTGTGACTTATGTATTCAAGTGTGGCTTTTATGTGTTCAAGTGCATTTAATTGTATACGTTGTGACTTATATATTCATATTCAAGTGCATTTAAGTGTATACCTTGTGACTTATGTATTCAAGTGTATTCAAATGTGACTTATGCGTATTCAAGTGTATCCAAGTGCATACTATGACTTATGTGTATTCAAGTGAACACTTTGTGGCTTACATTATGATTTATGTGTGATCATGCGTATAGTTTGTGATTGGTATTCATTTGTATACCTTGTGCCTTGTATACATGTGTATAACTTGTGACTTGTGTGCATTCACACTTTGTGACTTATGTGTATTTATGGGTATACCTTGTAACCCACATGTATTCTGGCATATACTACGTATATTTATGTGCATGCTTCATTAAGTATATCCATGGGTTTGCTTCATTCCAGATATGCCTTCAACAAAGATTACTCCATGGGTGTTTATGATTGCTACATAGTGTAAGAACTGTGTCTATCAAAGTACCTCTTGAGTTGGGGGATACTAACAAATTAACTTATCTGAAACTGAATTATTATTAGTATCCAAATGCAATAATGACAAATAACTATCAAAGCGAAAAGTGGGATTCCCTCAAGCTTGGGATACAAAGGGAATTGAAGAGACCAATTAAGAATATGACGTTAGTTAATTTTGCAAATCAGGTTGATGTGTGAAGGGACTCAATGTTACGTACCTTGAATAAATTTGATACGAAGCAAGTTTAAACAAAATTGATTACATAAGCACAAGTTAAGTTAAATCATAGACCCATAACCTACAAAACCTAGGATCATTCTTCCCTCAAAATTGGTTTAAAGTAATTGCTTGAGAACAAGCAATCTTTGGGTGGGGTGGACTGCCATGTCCCCAAACTGTGACACTAAATAGAAACCATGAATGTGAATAAATAGACAAGACATAAATATTGGCAACTTCATTACAATTATGATTATCAATAATATTATTATGAATATAAACTACCTTAGATATTATAATATTAATGTCATAAACAAAGCCCAATTCATAGATTGAATAGAAAGAAAGATAAAATAAACAAAGCCCAATTCATAGATTGAATATAAAATATGTTAATTTTAGGATCAGAATTTAAATAAGCAGAAATAGAACAATTTCAAACAATAGAACACAACATATACCCTTGGAAAACCCTCCTTCTTGAGGGAGAAAAACCCAACAACAATATATCGCTTATATATTGAATATAATAGCAACAAAATGCTTTACAAGGAGACCAATCACAAGGCCGATCTGAAGCACCACACTTGATGCAAATTACAACCAATAAAGAAAGTCAAAGTCCTTGATTATAATATTGATCTGCTATTAAAGATGAACTTCTGCTGTAGATAATGCAAACTTGTCTTGAATAATAATGATGAGTAAGAGAGAGCAGTGCCATCTATTTATACATGTAGACAAGTCTTCTCTCAAACATGATGACCTTTCACGAAGAAGTTGACCTCTTACAAAAGGTGGCGATCATTTCATTTAAGTCAGCTTCTTCATAAACCAATGTATCTCTTTGTTCAAGGCGATTTAGTTAAGTCAGCCTTTATTTGGATAAACCAAAATATAAAATACAAAATTAAATAGAAGTGCCTCTTCTCTTGGGCCGCACACGGAAATAAATAAGTAGTCTCGACTTGATTTATTTGTTCATCAATTACATCAGGTGAAGGATGAAACCCATAGCTATAACATCAACACTTCCTCTTAGCTAGGGAGGAATCCTTCCGAGTATTCAATGTCATGGAGTCTCTCAACATGACACCCACAATGGCTACATCCATTTGTGGAAAAGAGTTCATCACGGAGTCACTCAATGTGATATCATCATGGAGTCACTTAACATGACGTCCACCATGGCTACACCCATGTATGGAAAGAACATGTGCACAAGTGCCCATCACGGAGTCACTCAACGTGATGCTATCATGAAGACTCTCAACATGATGCCCACTATGGCTACTCCCATGAGTGGAAAAGCACAAGTACAAAGAATTCATCACGGAGTCTCTCAATGTGATGTTGTCATGGAGTCTCTCAACATGACATCCACCATGGCTATTCCTAGAGGGTGGAAAGAACCACATCTCTGTCTCAGAGATGGACAAGCGCTTTCACCTCAAATTCCTCCGTCTCAGAGAAAAATGCATTAACAAGGGCTTTCACCTCAAATTTCTCCGTCTTAGAGAAAAATGCATTAACAAGGGCTTTCACCTCAAATTTCTTTGTCACATAGAAAGATGCATTATAGCAAATCACAAAAGATCACTGATGCTGAGTTTCCCTCTCAACAAGGGCTTCATTCTCCACAACTCCAAGCTTATCTCGAAAATGCACAAACTTCACTCTGGAGAGAGGCTTGGTGAGAATATCAACTATTTGATCATCAGTGCAAATATATCTCAATTGAATAGCTTTCCTTAGTACCATATCTCTAATGTAATGGTATTTGATCTTAACATGTTTTGTTCTGTTATGAAACACTGGATTGACAAATAGCTTCACACAACATTGATTGTCACAATGAATAACAGTTGGCTCCAATGATTTTCCAAACAATCTTGCAAGGAGCTTCCGAAGCCACACTGCCTCTCGAGCTGCTACAAATGCTGCAATATATTCGGCCTTTTTAGTGCTTAGTGCCACTGAAGACTGTTTCCTGCTACACCAAGAAATCGTTGCAAACCCCAAGCTAAAACAACATCCAAAGGTGCTCTTCCGATCAGCTACACTCCCTACCCAATTAGAATCAGAATAACCTTGCAACTTTAGATCTACACTGGAAGTATATCTTAGGCCATATCCAACTGTACCACAGAAGTATCTCAGGATATGCTTAGCTGCAACTAGATGAATTTGCCCTGGTTCACACATGAACTGACTGAGGGCACTCACTGCATAGGAAATGTCTGGTCTAGTATTGACTAGATACACCAATGATCCAATCAACTGCCTGTACATGGTGGGATCAACCAGATCTGAACTAGCTGCAGACTCACTGAACTTCTTCAAATTTGTTTCCATCGGTGTGGACATAGATTTGCAATCTATCATTCCAAATCTCTTCAAGATGTCTATGGTATATTTCCCTTTACTTAGAATTATCTCATTGGGTCTCTGCCACACTTCCAATCCCAAAAAGTAATGCATAAAACCTATATCCTTCATCTCAAATTCAGAAGCTAACTCCTTACATTTGACAATGAGATATTCTTCTCTAGTAAGAAATAGATCATCAACATAAAGAACCAGGATTAAAGCCTGACCATTAACTACCTTGAAGTAAAGATTTGAATCAACATCATTCTCGGAGAAGCCTAAGCTCATCAAGTATCGATCAATCCTCTCATACCAAGCACGAGGAGTCTGCTTAAGGCCATATAAAGCCTTCTTCAATCTACAAACATGAGACTCCTTCTCGTGAATCACAAAGCCATTAGGTTGCTCAATGTATACTTCTTCAATGACACCATTAAGGAATGCTGTCTTCACATCCATTTGATGTAGCTTCTATCCCTTAGCTACTGCAATAGCAATGATAGTCCTGATGGATGTATAACGAGCAACCGGAGCAAAAGTTCCTTCATAATCTATTCCCTCTTTCTGAGAGAATCCTCTAGCTATAAATCTAGCTTTGTACTTCTCAATACTTCCATCAACTGCATGCTTGATCTTGAAAAGCCATTTAGAAGATACAACTGATTTCCCTTCAGGTCTTGGAACAATATCCCAAACATCATTCTTGATAATAGATTGATATTCTTCAGCCATAGCATCTCTCCATACTTGTTGACTTGATGCTTCCTCAACACTGGAAGGCTCAGATTGAATGATATGACTCATTAATGCTACATAGCCTAGAAACTTCTGTGGTTTTTTACTTTCTCTAAATGTGCCTCTAGGAGCTACAAACTTTTTTGCCTCTTGCATAGTTTGCATAGCCCATAGAGGTCTCTTTCGACCTATGACAATATCTCTTGGCCCATCAGTTGGTTCCAAAGGCACAACTGGATCAATATCCTCTTTTGGTTCAGTAGACTCCCTCTGAATCTCAGGAGTATGATCAATGTCCATGTCCTGAGGAGTCTCCTGGTCTTCATTATCTATCTCCATGTATGAACCTTTAGATCTTTTGAATGCAACATCTTCTTCAGAAGAGACATCCCTGTTGATCTCTATCTGTTTTTGTCCTAGAATGTAAATCCTGTAGGCTTTTGAAGATTCACTGTAACCCACAAATATTCCTTTCTTGCCAGATGGTTCTAACTTAGATCTCTTATCTTTAGGTACATGAATATAAACAGGACAACCAAAGATTCTCAAGTGACTAACCTCAGGGTTCACACCTGTTAAGGCTTCTTCAGGAGTCATATTTTCCAAAATATGACGAGGGCTCCGATTTTGAACATACACTGCAGTTCTGGATGCTTCTTCCCAAAGGAAGGTTTGTAAGTCTTGATCATGGATCATAGCTTTGGCTGCCTCTACTATGGATCTATTCTTCCTTTTTGCAACTCCGTTTTGTTGAGGATTGTAAGGAACACAAAACTCCCTCTTAATCCCCGCCTCAATGCAGAAATTACAGAAGCCTCCAAAAGTGTATTCTTCTCCATTATCAGATCTTAAAACCTTGATCCTCTTTCCGGATAAATTCTCTACTTGAGCCTTAAATTCTTTGAATTTCTCAAGTACTTCTTCAGACTCCTTAGACTTCAAGTACTTGGAGGGTATTAGATTTTTGAGCTATTTAGCCATTCACGCGACATTGTTATCTTCATATTTCCAGTCATATATTTGTAGCAGACCTGTTTTACTACAACAGATTATATTCTTCATATTTGTGTCATGTTATCATTGGTTTTGTATGGAGATGTTGAATATTGTCTTCACACCTGGGCATAATGAAGAAGTTGATTCATGGAGGCATGAACGAGCTATGTGTGGGCAACATCACTTGGAGGAGAAAATGAAGATCGAAGGACAGGACGAGCACTTGAAAGAAGTCCTCTACCTCACACAATTTCAAGAGTTTCAAAGGACCATGCCTATGATGGAGGATGTCTACTTGTAGCCCCTTATGGATAATAACCATCTCTTGAAAATGTGCAAGGTATATGTGCGTGCTTTGAGAAGGGAGGAAGAGCTTGAGGCATCCTACGAGGAAGACATGCCGACTGGAGAAATGATTCTTCATTGGAGATCATTGTTTAAATGTTCGGTCTAGATTGCCCAATATTATAACCACCACAAGATGAGTAAAGCACAATCCAGGTTTTAATCGCCAATATTTGTAAGCTTTTGATCGACTAAGGTGTTGAAAAGGAGATAATGGCATCATAGCCACTGCCACAATCCACATTAGAAGCTATCATTCCTTTTTTTAATCGATGGTTCTGCAGAAGGAGTTGTAGATTTATTGCAATTTGTAGCCGCCAGCCAAGAAGAGTCCATCTAAATTCATAGGTTTAAGTCTGAAGAAATCAAGGATATGCTAGTTAAAGGTTCGGTGAGAAATATTGCAAAGGAGATCGATAATAGAGGAAAGCCAAGAAGCAGATTGGCACATAAAGGTCAAAGTTAAGAGCAGATAGAGGGAGTTCAGGCGCCGATAAATAAATTAAATTTTTTTTTTTACAAATGTGATTGATGTTTTGAATTTCTTTGTGTCAATGAGAAGCTGCTTGAATTGAGGTCTTGTAGGTTTCATTAAAGCTGCCCCTGCCAAGTGGAAGGAGATCGATTTGTGAAGATGAGAAGATCGCTAGTTTGTCGCCTATCTGAATGTGAAGGTTGTCCTGTTGCAATTAAGGAGATCGCTGAAATTGTCAAAGTTGCTGTTGAAGCTACCATTTAGCAGCTGAATCTAAATGCAAATAGAAATTGTACGTTTGAGGAGGATACGGAGAATCGCCAGTTTATGTAGTCGCCTAGTCAAAAGAAAATGATCCCTATTGATGTCAGTTGATGAGTGAAGCAACAACCGCCTATCAAAGAAATTTCAGTTGATGTTTTTAAAGTTTTCAGAGATAGAAGTAAAGCCACAGTTAAGGATACTACTGCCAATAGTGGGAAGGTTTTCAGCCTTGGAGGACAAAAAGTACAAGGTTGCCTTCTCTGAAGGAAAGGTTCTTGCATAAATTCAACTTGTGTGATTGGTATTCGTCAGGAGAGTCTATTCAGATTGTCGTTACGACCTGTTACTTCGAAGAGGAGGAAACCTTTAGGAGTTCTAAAGGATACTTCATGTAGGTGGAAATGACATTCAAAGGGAGTCTGACAAACCAGCTGAGGCTACAAAGGATGTGGAAAATGACGCCCTCATTGAGAGGGAGTCATAGCATCATTAAGACTTGTTGTAGTGTATATTTCTCTGAGACAGAGAAATATGAGGTGAAAGCCCTTGTAATGTATATTTCTTTGAGATGGAGAAATATGAGGTGAAAGCCCTTGTAGTGTATATTTCTTTGAGATGGAGAAATATGAGGTGAGAGCCCTTGTAGTGTATATTTCTCTGAGACGAAGAAATATGAGGTGAGGGCCCTTGTAGTGTGTATTTCTCTGAGATGGAGAAATATGAGGTGAAAGCCCTTGTAGTGTATATTTCTTTGAGACTGAGAAATATGAGCCCTTGTACAGATCACATCTCTAAGACTGAGCTGTGTTTTCCACAATTGGGTGTAGCCATTGTGGACGTCATGTTGAGAGAATCCATGACCAGATATTTGAAAATACCTCTCTAGCTAAGAGGGAGTGTTAGTGTTTTTGTAGCTGCAGGAGGTATTTCCCAAAGAATGAAGTTTCAAGGCAAGTTGGCCTATCAATTATAAAACAAATATTATATTTCCTAGGTCGGTTCAAGAGGAGAGCTCGCCTAGTCTTGTATATAATGGGGAAAGAGTCTCCACATTATTCAATTCATTCATTCCATTCTTAATTCGATTTCCTTCAGAAGCAAGTTCGCACTCAAGGAGCAGATTTGCATTCAAGAAGAAGAGTTTATATTCTTGGTGACTAAGAATTTCGCACTATCTTCAAGTGCTGGTCTATTGTATGATATTCCGCCTTTCTAGGGCCTGATTCTGAGTGCTACTTTTGCACTATTATTTCTGATTTATAAGAGAATAATTTGCTGCTGGGTTTTTCCCTTGTGTAGCAGGGTTTTCCCAGGATAAATTGTTGTGTTATCTACTCTGTGTTGTGTTTTTCTGCTTATTTGCATTTCTGATTTGAAAATTAACACATCTCTTGTTCATCTTGTCTATGTGATATGTGGTGAGTTATTGTAGATCCTCAACCGAGCAGTTATAGCTTTGTGTTGTTATTGTAGCATGGTTGCAGACTAAGTAGAATAGATACATTTTATTGTTATGGTTGGTCAGCCATTGTTCTTAGTTTCAATGTAGTTATTGTATTCTAGTCGAATATTGCTTTGGTAGTATTGTTCTGTAAAGCGTTTTCAACCTGTTTAATATGAATGTAGTTTGTCTTTTATCTTCCATTGTGGGTTTGATCATGATCTAGGTTATCCATGTAATTACACAAACGAAACAAAAACTTTGGGAGCTTGCTAGATTTGGGTAGAACATATTACAATTTGCAATTTTAGGGTCCAATAATGAGACTTAAGTGTAATAATGGGATATTAAAGTTGTTGTGTAAACATCATATAATTAGGGGTTTATACGGTTTGGTTTTACACGTTTTTGAGTTGATAATGTTGCAAGTAAAACATTGATACAAATTTAGGGTTTGTATGGTGTCAACTTAAATATTATGAAATCTATCAACTATTTACCCTAAATATTTGGCTCGGGACATTACAAATCACTGGCAAACTCAAGTTGTGTAGAGAACCCGTGTACCCATAGGGAACCTGGGGTGTCTTGGGTGCTCCCTCAAGCACTCCCAAACTGCTACACTCCCGAATCAGGCAAGGGGACTCTTTTCAGAGAACCTGGTAAGTTAGATTTTTGTTTAATCTTATGCTTCTGTTATTTAATGGTGCACACTTGAGGATCTGGTTACTCCTTTTAATGGTTTTTTGATCTTGAAAATTATTCTTTTAGTTGCACTTCTTCAGACTTGATAATCCTTTTCTGTTTTTTGCAAGTTTTCAACCCCTACCCAAAGGTGCGCTTCACTACATTGGAGGCTCATTTTTTATGCTTTTGCTGACTTTATTCAAACTAGTCATGAAGGTGCTTTTGCTGACTGCTGTTTGTCGCTCCTAGATAACTGGAAGGTTGCTAAAACTGTTGTAAATGGAAATCAACAACATGCAATGAAGCTTGAAACCCTGCCAGCTGTAGACTGTAATGTCCTTTGAGAGATAAAAATATGCAAATGAAACTGCTGAGACCTCTGCTGAAGATGACAATGACCTTCATTTGGCTTGAAAATTGACACTATGATTTTTTATTTGTATAGTTACATCAAACATAGCATTCCAGAGTATAATTCCTAAAACAAGTCAAACTCAAACATGATGGCTATTTGAACAAAACATTTATAAAATAAGAGCGAAAGAGAGTTGGAGGACTTGCACTTGTTTTTGGGGGAGTATTTTGTTCTTTGGAGGTAGTTACAGATGCTGTTTGTGGCTAATACAATTAAGTACCTAATGTACTGGTGGCTTTTTATAATACACATGCAATTTTGTTTGGAAGAACTTTCCTGGTCATGAATGAGGACCTGTGAACTCTATTTTCCCATCTTTTGTTGGTTCTTAGGGTTTAGAATAAAGGTTGACCTACACAGACTTATATTGATTTGAATTCCTCACTCATATCTTTCTTCTTTTATATTTAAAAATTATGCAAGATTCAGATTTTATTTTATTTCTCTTTATTGCAATTAATTTGACCTTTGTATGCAGATTGTATCTTATTTATTGGCTTTAGTTGATGATTCTGAGGGAAAGTCCCATTCATCGAGGTATATCTTGTTATTACCTTGATTTGCATTTAGGAGGCATCATGGATGATACAGTACTTAACCATTAAGCAATCAAAGAATTTTCATTTTAACTTGTTATTTTCATATTCTCTATGAGAAATGAAAATGCAGGACAATTTTACTTGTGTGTCTATAAAGATTCCATTGAATTTGAATAAGATTTGAAAATCACCTTTATTGACAGTTTTCTAATATAGAGTGATTTCTCTGATTGGTTTTGCTCTATTGATTGTGTCTGTAGGTTTATTTCTATATGTCGATGTGGAATTGGGCTTTCAGAGGAAGATCGATCCTTACTACAATCAAAGCTTGCTCCTTTCCTCTTGTTAGTAAACGCTAAATATTTTCACCTCCATATTGCTGAATGTGTACATTTTTCAAATTAATTACATTTGGTAGTTTTACATTTATTTATTGTTTGCGGCTGCAAGTGATGCCTTCATTCAGATCATGGAATGTTTGTAGATGAGCATTATATATGAACAGAGAATCCTGATTTTTAATTGATGTCTGTATCCACTTCATGAAATAGTTGAGCAGAGGAAGACCAATTTTACTGTTCTTGTTTTGCAGGGTGAATAACAAGAGAGGCAGGCCTCCAAGTGGCTGCACTTATCTGGTAACAAATAGTCGCTATGAGCGTCCAGATGTTTGGGTTTCAAAACCGGAGATGTAAGGATTACTTTATCTAAGTTCTAAAAGTCCTTTTAATCAACATTGCATAAATTCACAAGATTATGAGAAGCTGATTTTTTCTTGTTAATTTTCCTCCTTGTTTGATTATTCTATAGAATTTTTTTCTATGTTTGGTTTTTTAATTTTTCTATTTCATTTGTTTTGGTTGAGGTATGCTTTTTTAACAGTAGTTTTCTCCCTTTTACACAACATTGTTTTTAAATGCTCTTTGAACATCGTTCATATTTTCAATTAGCTGGATAATGAAATAGATGGCTAGTGTCCGATCAAGTGGGTCAGGTCATTTAGAAACAAGGTGTAACTTTGTCTGTTGGGATGCTTCATGATGCACAAGCATCTATGGATGACTAAACAATCATGCATGTTTTAGGGATGCCACAACTCTGAGTTGATTTGGACCTCTATTCATTGTATTTTCCATCCTCTGCACATTTTATAGCTTTTATGGAAAAGGCGTTGCATAATTTGAAGGGTTTTAACACTCCTTTTCATAGCTAAAGTTCATGTAATGTCCCCTTCTCATCAGTAATCTGTTCTGACACTCATCAGCCTATTCTGGAAGCCTGTAGGCGTGTGTGAGGAAAATTAGGGTTTCCAGTTCTAAGGTTCTTTGGCATTTCTGAGAGTTTACTATTTATGGTAAATTCTATTTTTAGTAGTTTGGAGTTTGTCAGCTTTCAGAACATCATTTCCAGTTGGAGCAATTATTTGCAATTCATGTCTGATTTCTTAAGGCATTTTTATGGTGATTATAGGCATTAAGGTTATAATTTGCAGTTGACCCCTTGGCCTAGGAAAAACAACTTAAGTTGTGTTTAAAAGAGGGACTTGGAAGGGGTATGCCATCATAAAGGTGATTTAATTATTATTGAAGATAAATGCCTTGTGAAATAAAGTGGATGCCTTTTTGAAGAAATTATTTTAAAATAAAGATTTTATGTTGCCTTGTAAAGTGGATGCCTTTTTGTGAAGCTGAAAGGTTTTTGGAAATTTGAAGAGTCTCTGTGATTGTTGGCGTCCTTTCTTGAGGGATTGAAGAGTCTTCTACTCTTCTATAAATTGAATGCTTTGTTCCAACATTGGATCCATTCATGTTATCATACTGTTATGCTGTTGGAATGACAAATGAAACCTTGCTTCGAGGATGCTACCTCCTAGCCATTAACCAATTTCGTGTTTGAAATACAACACCTAGGTGGAATTTGCTGCTTCTCATCCAGATTAGCAGATTGTGCTCAACAGAAGAAGTTTTGATGATAATTCCAGTTTTATGCTGCTGATTCACATACAGCTGAAAGTGAAAATTTGAATGCATCTCCTAGAGTGAATTTATTTTGATTATGGGTATTTTTGCTAAGTGTTTGCTAAGCCAAGGCGCCCCCTCTTGCAAAGTTTGAGATTTAATTTCGAAGGTTCTGATTTTTAATGACAAAATCGCCCTTGAAGAGGGTCGTACCATTCTTGGAGGCTTTGGAATTTGTGCCAGAAATATATGTGCAGTTTGGTTGCTGTTTGATGATCAGAATATGTTCGCCTACCTTCTAAAAAGACACAGCAAAAGACGACATTCGATTCGGAGGTGAATTAAGTGAGTTATGAACATTTCATTGGTTTTCACAGTTGTTGATTGACATTTCCAGTTTACTGTTTTCTGTATCAGACCTTAGAAGTTCTGATTTTTGACTCATTACAGTAGTTAGAGAAATAAATAATTGTATGAGATCATCTATTACTCATGTGTTTGAAGACTATTGTAATTCATATGTAATTTGCAACTTATTTCTTATTTGTAAAGACTGTAAATAGTAGTATTGTTCTAGTTCTAATTGCTGCAATTAATTCTTCTTCTTCTCACATAAGTACCCCTGGATGGTTTACCGCCAGTGTGGATAATTTGATTGTAACACTCTTGTACTCACTTTTCATAGTGGTGAATCCCCACAATTCTGTGGATGCTCCCCGTAGCGGATGAATCAAATTGCTATAGCTTCATGGCTGGTTATCCGCCTACTAGTTTTAATTTTTAAGTAGTCACTCCGTCATATGTTAGCACCTCGCCCTCAGTGGGATCTTGTGTGCACATTCTTGAGGTTGAGTAGTTTCTTTCAAGTACTGTTCTTTATTTCTTCGCCATATGACAACACCTTTCCATCATTGGGATTGAGTGTGCATTATTGGCGTCGAGTTCCTTTAAGCTTGGTTTTCAGTTGATGCTAACGCTAATCCAGTTGGCTATTGCTGGTTATGTTGTGTAATTCATTCAAAAAATTGGTTAGCATATTTCAGTTCACAACTCCGCATTGCATTTTGCACAATTTTTGCAATTAAAAATTGCAGCCTTGCATTTTTGTAATGTCCCCAATTTCGTGAACATCAGTTTCTGAGGGTTTAGCCCATCCTTGACTCTCGTAGGCTAAGGTGCTCGGTTAGAGGGTCTTCTTCATGGCAGTTACCTAGGTTGTGGTTGGCTCATTTCGTGGATTCAGGAGTTCATTTGATGTTTCTTATGATATCTTGGATGTTGGATAACACACTTTTTGATAACACACTATTTGATAACATATTGTTTGATAACACATTGTGTTAGAAAACATATTGTTGGATAACATATTGTGTTAGATATCATATTTGCACTTTATGAATTATATTTTATATTATTATAATAAAGTGTAAATATAATAAAATATTATATTATTTTTGGAAGCTTCTAGATTGTGGGCCGACCTCTTGGTGAAAAAGAATAAATAGGTGAGGCCAGCCAATGTCTCATCATCCAGGAATTGTTATTTGAATTTGATGAATTTTTGTGGAGCCAAGGGTTTCTGCAGATTATTCCATTGGTCATTGGGAACGATCATTCCCATTGATTGTGCAACTTTGAGGCTGTGAAACTATCAGCTGATATTGTTGCCAGTTGTGGACTTCATTTCAGAAGTTCAACTTGTGCTTCCATTGCAGCGTTGAGAGGGGAAGATATTTTCAGTCTTTCTCATTGAGCTTCATATCAGCTTTCATGGGGTTCGACTATATTCAAATTATTGTTCATGTGGCCTCATTTGGGTGTTGTTTCTTTGTGGGTATTTGAACATTCATCTTTGGAGGACTTAGCAACCATTTTGGAGTCTCTTGGAGGAGCTATTAGCTTGCTGATAATTAATTCCAGAGGTCTGATATACTGCTGCTAGGGCATCATTGGAAACATATATTTGCTCATATCTTCACTTAGAGGCATCCTTTGGTTGTGGGTACTTGAGCAATCAACTGCTATTGACAAGACAACCATTTCAAGGACAAATTCAAGGAGCTTAGAGGCTGTATTTATTTTTCTAAAATATTGCCAGGCAAACAGGGGTGGCACCATCAAGTAATGATTTGGGCTCATCTCCAAAGGAAAGGCTACAAGATTATCAATCAATATTGAAGGCAATCATTATCAAGTTTTTTGTCATTCATCTTAGCACTTATCTTATACCCATTGCATTGTCATATTTAGATGCATAAGTTGCAGTTGTAGCTAATCATTGTACTCAGATTTTTGGCATTGTAAGGAACATACATTGTAATGCCAAGAGTCTTGGCTGTTCCTATGTGCATCAGCATTGTAATTATTGGCACATCAATTAAAAGAGTTATAAGGCTACATATCATTATTTGCTTTAATGCACTTGGCTGTAGCATTCATTTAAGTTTGTAAGACAACTGTTTGTCTTAATGCCTCTACCTGAAAGTCAACATTTATATTGCATAGCAAGTGTTTGATAAAATGCCTATGGCTGTAGCTTTCATTTCTAGACTCTAGTTTGCGTACCAAGTGTTATATTAATGCCACTTGGTTATAGTTGCTCATATTGCACTCTTTAGGTTGCATGCCAATTGTTTGACAAAATGTCAATTGGTTGTAGGTGCATATTTTGCATATAGAAATCATATATGTGCATTGGAAAAGACAAAAAGAAGTCATATATGCATTTAGATTGTAGTTTAGTCATTGTAGCATTGATTTACAAGCATTTAGAGTACTTTATTATCATTTCTCAAGCATACAATTAGACTGAAACCACAGACCAGCAAGCATAAAGTTTACATCAGAAGTGTTTGACAATATTCCTTGGGGCAAAAATCATATTATATTATACAAGGGATATTACAATTTTAGATTGCATCCTTTCAAAAACTAAAATCTACAGCTTTGCATTGCAGTTCACAGTGTTTTGCTGCTAAAAATTTGCAGTTCTGCAGTTTAGTTTACATTCTTTCTTGTAGTGAATTTGCAGCTTGGCACTTTGTTTTCACACCTTTCCCATAACAAATTCATAGTTTTACACTTCTGTTTTTGCCTCTTTTCTCAGCAAATTTGCAGCTTTACAGTTTCTAGATTCACACCTTTGGGTAAGAGAATTTGCACCATTGTTTGCAGTGTTTTATTCAGTTCCATAACTCATCGCTTATAAGTTATAACACATAGTAGTAAATGATGGTTATGATCAACTTCTGCTGACTTATAAAGATGCTTGAATACAAGGCTTTAGTAACTAAAGTAGCACTTAAGTGGTGGGTGGCGTGAAATCAGTGGTTTGGCAGATCATGAATTGATAATGAAACTACAGAGGTGGTTGAGAATGTAGAACAAAAAAGAGAAGATAAGAAAACCAATCATAAACGTGACATCTAATAATATTTAGAAAAAAAATCAAACGAGCAGTTTTTTAATTCATTTTCTTCCCTTGTATAACATACAAGAATGGATATAACAAATAAGTATTCCGAATTCTAAATGGGGCCCTTTTAAGATTTTTTTTGGGACTCTGGAGGGTCTTTTAGTTTGTTAAATAAAGGAGAGTGAAACTAACAACTAAGGGAAGCTCTGTAATGTCCCCAAATTATTGGTAAAGTGATTTAATTAATTTTAGTTGTCCAAAATTATTATTATTTCAAAAGGATGACTTCAATTAATTATTTTAATTAAAATAAAGGGAAAATAATAAAATATTAAAATGGTGACTTTATTAAATGAAGTTTCTTCTAGAAGTTGGGGTTAGTTACAAGCTGGCTTATTCTGGAAGATTCTTTGGAGCTTTTAAAAGGAGTGGAGTGCAAAGCATTTGATCATCCATTGATGAGTTATTTCTTATTGCATTCTTGCAAGGGCTTGAATCTTAGGTTCAGGTAAATCCCTGAGGACGAAAACCTTCAGTGGATTGGTAAGGGTTGGACGAAAACTTGACTCTTTCAGGGAGTGGATTCGTGACGGAGTCCATATTGGGCTTAATCTTTTAGAATTGGAGCTTCAAGAATATTTGCTAATGAGGGAAGGTTCAAGAAATTTCCAGGTTATTCGATTATATTCAGGTGCAATTTATTTTACATATCTGTGGCAGCTATTTCAATCTATATTTGATATCAATTTGTTAAAAAATTGAAATGGTTTCATTAGTAGAAGTCTGGTGATTATTTTAACATTAATATTGTGCCTGTTTACATATCCATGAGAGCGTTGAGTTCTATTACTATAGAATAGATAAAGGAATTCAGATGAGATAAAATATTAGCACCAGATAGAAGACAAAATCATGGAATTCTGGAAGTATTTTGCAAGGTTGAATTGTTTGCGTTAGAATTCATTATTTATTCTTGGCCGATTATAAAATGAAGTGTTTGAAAGGTCAATTCCTAGATAAGACAAACGCCAGACTATAAAGGGGCTAATAAGATTTTTTTGAGGCATCGGGTATTGTAGAAGCAAATAATGATAGGAGTGTGTTATTAAGAGACGATAATAATTGCAGAAATTGGAAGATATGCAAATGACTTGTCAATAAGACAAAGATTCGAGGTGTTGGAATAAGACAAAGAGGAGCTGACAGGATTCAAATTCAGGTTTGTAAGAGAGTTGATAATATTTGTAGAAGCCGATACCTTCATTTTAGCCATTGTAAGGGTGTCGGTCAAACTAAGAAGATGGGAATAACATAGCAAAATGCTTCGAGAAATCGGTATTTCTGAAGGTGACATGAATGCTTGTGTGGTAGATGAATGAGACAAAGGGGAATTAATACAACTTGAATCAATGCTTAAATTATAGCCGCAACTAGTTCCTAATTGAGGATAATTATTGAGCTGCCACCTATGAATAGTGAGATCGTTGTTCCTAATATTCATTTCCTGTAGCCTATGTATCATGTGGAAAAGTCAACACAGGCTATTCTATTAGCAAATCGAGACTTGTGTGTTAGCCTATCGACTTATTTAGCTGCCATATTTTCCCTACGTGGCTTTGAAGGATTATTGGGCCTCCAGTTTGAGTATATTGCTGCCTTAGTTCTTCCTCCCTCAGGTCAAAGCCAAGATTGTGAGCTCCTTATATTTTTCGAGAGCCATCGAATATGCATTGAAAGAACTTTGTGGAGGTCGTGTCTTCTAGCGAAAAGGGAATGCGTGCAAGTATTATTTATCTTCAACCTATCCTTGACAGCTTGTGGACTCTTGGAAGCTGAAGTGCTTGGTTTGATGAAGATGTGGGTCCTATGAGGGTCAAACTTGACTACAAAAAGGAGTATGTGTTTGTTGGAAGCTACTGGGGATCGTGCCAAGCCTAGTTGAGTTGCTTCAGGTCTAGTTGACTCATTCTTTCACCATATTAAGCTTTTTCTTGTGTGTTGGAGATGCCTGCAAGTTACTGATATAAACTGAGCATATTCTCAGTGTAGTAGACTCTAGGAAATACTATGTAATAGACATATCTAATGTAAAGAGACTGTTTAGCAATCTAAATTTCTGAAACAGTATTTCAATCCTTTTGTTGTAAGCTTTGAGTCACTAGGTTCATGACAACTAATCTGATGTATGTTCATTGAGAGCTCCTATAATCTGTTATTGATATTTGAAAACAGACACACAAATATATGCTTATATTCATACTCAAATTGAAGTCATTTAAGTCTTTGGTTGCTATCACTTTTGTGATATGATCGACCTTATTCTTAGTTTATATAAGTTATGATGAACCCAACATGAATAATGTTGTATAACAGCAGTTCAAAAGACAATAGAATGTTCAAACAATCTTATCATGCAAAACTCAGATTATGTCTTGATTAGAATTATAGTTAGTTGCTATTTTAATGCTCATCTTTGTAACAACACTTGTTGTGCCTATTTTTTTGCTTCCGTCTCTTTCAGTTCGCCTATAATCACGTCTCCGTGATTATTTTGCCTCCTGCATTGTATTATTCTATTTATTCATTCTTTCTTGTTAATAGATTTAGCCGATTATTTGGAATCTAATCGCTCTTGCTTCTTAATATGGTATCAGAGTGGGTTCGAGTCTCCCTCACGGGACGACTCAGGATTTTGGGAGAGCTAGATACGTTTTTGGGTGCCATTCTTTCTCTGTGTTTTTCGTAGGCACCTTGTTTAAAATTGCATCTTCACTTTTGATGGATTTTTGGTGGCTTTTGGCGTAGGGGTTTCTCTTCTCCTGCAAGCAATTGTTTGCTCATGTGCCTTCATTTTTCTGACGTGGATATCTTTCTTTTGGCACACGACTTCGTGTAGGGTTTTTGGGTACGGATTTGAGGAGAATCGCGTCGCGTATGGGTGGGTGATTGTGAAAAATCTCGTGGTTGCACAACTAGGGAATTCTTTTGCTCTTAATCTTCCTGCTCATTCTGACGTTTGCGTGACTTGTTGTTTCCATCTGGTGTGACACATTTTGAACTTCTTTCTCTGCACGTCGATCTACTTCTAGGATTTGTGTGTGAGATGTGAATTTTTTCGTCTTCTTGTTGCACTTGGAGTTTTTCCGTCGTTGTCAGGTGTCTGTGTGTGATCTTCCTGTGCTTGCGTTTTCTTCATGACCCGAGTGTCTTTTGAAAATCAAGGGCACTCCTATTCTGGGCATGTGATCTGTTCTAGGTGCATGGGTTTTGAAAATCGCGACCTCCCTCTGCAAAAATTGTGACGGGAGTGTATTCTTGTGATTTTTTTGATGGTCTTTTAATATATATATTTTTTTCCTTAAAAAAAAATCAGTTATTTGGGTTTTTATAATTTTTTGACCTTCAAAAAAAAATATTGTGGGTTTTAATTTTTTCTTGAAAAAATCATTGGTGGGTTTTCTAATTTTTCCTTTAAAATTATAGTTGGTTTTAATTTTTTCCTAAAAAAAAATTTTTTTTCCCAAAAAAAAAAAGGTTGGTTTTAATATTTTTCGGGAAAAAAAATTGGTTTTTAATATTTTTTCTTAAAACAAATTATGGAGGGTTTTTTATGAATTTTTTTTGCCTGAAAAAAATCATGGGAGGGTTTATAATTTTTTCGTCAAAAATTAAGGGTTTGCTCCTGTCAAGGTTTTCGCAGTTCAGGAAGGCTCTTTGGTTTTTGAAAAGGTTTTACTGTTTTTTCCTTAAAAGTGATGTTTTGTATGCTGATCCGCGTCTTGGATTTTGTATTGGCTTCTGTAATTCACAAAGTTGCGTGGGATTCCTTTGTGGGTTTTTATTGTTTTTTCCGAAAAAACGATGCTTTGTAAACTTCAGTTTCAAGGTTTTGTGATTTTGTCCTCAAAAATCGCAGTTTCTTGCAGTTTGTTTTGGAGCATCGTGCTCATCTGCAAAAGTTTGGAGGGTTTGCCGATTTTTTCTTCAAAATTGCGGTTTCAGTTTGTGTATTTGTTTTCGGTGTTTCTGGCTACACGGAGGGACAACTTTGTTACCCAATGTCAGGTTGGACGTTTTGTGATGTTTTTTGGTTATTTTCAGAAGATCTGCATTTTCTGGGAGGGTTGGTGGCAGACTCATCTCAAGTGGCAGAGTTAGTGGCATTCTAAGATGAAGTGGGCGGCCTTCTCGGTTAGATTTAGGGGGGCATCTTGGTGTAGTTTATAGATTGAGCATTAAGGGAGGGTATTAGAATTATAGTTAGGTTCTATTTTAATGCTCATCTCTGTAACGACACTTGTCGTGCCTATTTGTTTGCTTCCGTTTCTTTCAGTTCGCCTATAATCACGTCTTCGTGACTATTGCGCCCCCTGCATTGTATTCTATTTATTCATTCTTTCTTGTTAATAGATTTACCCGATTATTTGGAATCTAATTGCTCTTGCTTCTTAATAGTCTTCCTAATTGACAAATGGAATATGTCAACTTAAGAACAAAAAAATATTGTCAAATCTAGTAAGGGATATTTCAACCTTGTAAGGGAGTCAATGAGTGCAACTTGCAAGAGGATTGACATAAAGTCCATAAGTTGGTAGGTGTTGACTATGTGCATCTAGTATTAGTGTATAGCGTGTGAAGGACTGAGTAGGACAAGATTTTGATGCATTTGAATTGAGATGAGTTTTAGAGAGTGGTGTGTGGTGAAATATCTCTGTATAGTGTGTGATGAATTTATTGCAACATAATGAAGAATGCTTTTTTTTCAATTATTAATATGTTTGTGTGTGTTTTGCTTCTAATGTATATTTGACTGGCTGTATGGTTGACAGTTGTTCAATTGACCAACAACCTTTGCCAGAACTGAAGCGAAATTTACCGCAAGTCTTCTGCATGACTGTAATGTCCCCTTTTCTAGCTCACATTGTATGATGTTGTCGTTAGCCTATATCTCCTTGGTTCCGTAGGCTAGCCAAGGCTTTAGGGAATCTTGAGGATTGTTGGCCTAGACAATTTTTGTTGTAGGTCAATCCAGGGCATCTGGAGGTAGTTTTGGCATACTTACCATTTTTAGTAAGTGATTAATGTTGTGAATAGTAATTCATTAGATGGGCACGGGGTCTCCAGTGATAGTGCCTTTTCAATGGAAGATTGGTTATTATCATTAGATGATTTTAGTTCCATTGGTTTAATTTGTCTCTGTATTAATAAAGTTTACTTTATAAAGTTAAAGCCAATCATTTAACTTTATTAATGTGAGCCTAAAGTTAAGTGGGAAAATGAATAGTAAAAGGCCCCCTTATTTTAAAATACATGAGACATCAAAAAGGAAAAAAGGAAGTTTATGGTTTATCCCACATTGGTCAAAAGTGTGAATGAGCTTTTATGAGAAGCTTATAAAAAGTGTTGCAAGGGCTCACTTTCAACATGCTTGGTTATTATTTTAGGGAAGAAAATTGGGGGTTTTTGAGTCAGATCTAGTTTGGCTCATTACAGTGGTATTAGAGCCTGAATCCTACCATCTTGTGTTGGTTCTAAAAGGGAAATTTTCTGAGTGCTTAGGGTTTGAAGAGTAAATCCTTAGCAGAGATAATCAGTTTCAGAATTTATCGAAGAAGTCAAATTTGGGAATATATAGTGAGTTTTTCAGCCACATTGGAACAAGATACATATTCATTGGAGAAGAACAAAAATCAATATTCATAAGATTAATAATTTTTGAGCAGTCAGAAAAAGACAAAATTGTGAAAGCTTACTAATTGATTCACAAGGGGCTGTTTCAGCTGCCGCTAGAGACAAGCAATTAGATCGTAGCCAATTTTTGAAGAATACGATTTAATAAGATAGGGCTGCATATGGTCAAGATTGGAGAATACGAGAGTTTCAAAAACAACAATTATTTCCAAATCAAATATTATTTCACAAAGGCCATCGATTCATTTTGGAGGGCGAATAAGACAAACACATTTGGCATCGATTTGAAGTGTCATACTTTAAATGAGTTTCCTAATGGGGCAAACACAAGTTGCAAGGGATTATTTTATTCGATGAAGTTAAATCTGTAAAGAGTTTTCTGAAGCGGACAAAAAAGAGCAAGAAGCTGCTCACAAGGCAAGAAAAAGACAACTACAGAGCAAATTGAGATGTGGAAAAAGAAGAGGGTATGTGCTTAGTGGTAAGAAGACGTATTTGCAAGTTAAGCAACCGCTATGGACAAGCATGAATAATATTAAGGCTCGATGATATCTTCAGCCAACTCTTATTGATTCTAAAAGGATTTAGAGAAGTCCAAAGTCCATAGGGAACTTTTTAAGAGGCAAATCTAATCGCATAAGATAAGTTGCACATGTCTGCGATAAAAGACAACCCAAGCTGGTTAATAGCGAATTAAGTCAAGAGGAAGGAAAAGACGAATTTAGGAAGACAAATTGACAAGGGAGCAATTATGATCGAAAGTTGCTTGTAGTTGACGACAGAGAAGGAAGAGTGATATAAGACGTCAATTAAAAAGAGATAATCAAATTCACATAAGACATCATGGAAGTTGCCGCCGATGCTTGTATCTATTGCACCTTATTGATATCATGACTTTCTAAGGTCATCGCTAGGGAGTTGCTTGAGGTCGTGGCTTCATCTTCTGAAAGCATCGTTCCAGCTGCTTCAGGGACATGGCGTGTTCTTCTGGGAGTGAACTGTTGCTTTTTGAGAGATTTGATTGCTTTGTGAAGGTTCAGTTTGGAAGCATGGAAGATGATCTTGCATTGCTGAAGCTTACATAGTTAAACTGAAGGTTGTTGGAAACATATATCAGCATGGCATCATTAGGACTGAGCTTTTTGTGGTTGGCATAAGGAGGTATGGTTGCATTTAGACATTGCTTATTCATTGTCACAATGGATTGAAGATTTTATGTCAGCTGATAAATTTAGTAACCTTGTTTTGCCTTGGTTGGAGTTAGTTGTGCCATTATATTATTGTAATTCATTTTCCAAAGGATGTAAAATAGTCTGAGCAACACTATACATGAGTTGGAAGTTGCTACCAAACTGTTTGTCATAATGTCTTAATGCTGTAGCTGTAGAGTAGCATCAGTTTCAATCATTCTTTTGCATTGAAATCTGAGGAGATATTTGCATTGCACTATTCTTCCATGTGGCATTGATTGAATAGTCTGTGGAAGTCATTTGATGCATCACTGCAACATTCAAACTGAAAGAATTAAACTTGAAATGCCAACGCAGTCCTTTGGAGAACATTGAAAAAAAATTAATACAGAATAGGGGGGGTGTTATTATTGTGTTAATTATGCATTCATCTCATATATCAAAACACAAAAGAATTCAAATACAATAGTTGAATGGTTTCCAAGCAAATTGTTTGACATAATTCTTATCTTAATGAAATCAGTCATTCCAGTGCAGATTTAACAAGTTTTTTTGTCAAGGGTCCAGTACATAAAATGAAGACAATGGTAAATCTGAAAGGTGACTTTTTCACAAAAGAATTCAATGATACATTCAATGATAAACAACTAAGGGACTTGTAGAAAGAAAAGGATGTAGGGAATCGGCTCTATGTAATTGGATTACAATTGAAGTTCGCAAAATCTACCAATGATGTTCTCTCTAAGTTGGAGGAAATAGACACATATTTGTCCAAAGTAGATCAGACAGATTGGTGCTTCTGAATTGGGCTTTGCAACCCTCAATGCTCACTTTGGTCCAACACAAGTTCATGGAACATCCTTGTGAAACAGTGAGACTTGTAGTTGCTTCTTGTCACAATGAGGTCATAAGGATAACAACTCCTATAGCACCTTATAATGATGGCATACTATAGAAGGTTCTACAGCTGATTGTGGAGATCCTATATGGCTTACAAGATGTCAAAGCCCCTACTTTTGGTAAGAGGGCTAAGATTTTAGAAATTATGGCCAAGACTACACCATTTATCATTATGTTGGACCTCAACTGTGATAATTAATTCTACAAATGTTTCAATGCTTCCTAACTGAAATTAGAAAACATCATCTAGACATTGTGAGGTCTTGTATGCAAACTATTATGTCTTTAATCTTTAGATGAGGATGATGATATCTGCAAGCGGTTGCAATTAGACTTGTTGGCCATTTGGAGGAATGTGATGTCCCCATCCTAGTCAGCGCAGCTGGTGACGAGGTTAGCCTATTATTTCGATCCTCGTAGGCTGACAGGAGTGTGCAGAGGATCATCTGGGGCAGTTGCTCAGTGTTTGGTAGCTCCAGTTTTGCAGTTGTGTCAGGTTGGGCCTTCGCAGAATCTTCCAGAGTGCATTTTCGGAACTTTCTATTTTAGAAAGTTAGGTCGCGGAAGTGCTATTTTGGGCACCTGGTTCAACTATTCAGCTCAGAGTCGACCCAGTTCAGCAGTTTGATGATCAGACGGAGAAATAAGGAGTATTTAATGATCTATTAAATATTTAATATTTTGACTTTATAATAAAGTCACTTTATTGAAATATTGAAATATTTAATTAAATTGGCCTGTTATAAAGTATTTATTATACTTTATAATAAAGTATTAAATTTTGACTTAATGAATATTTATTATTCATTAAAATAAGGCGCTATTTAATTATTAAATATTTCTCCTAAGTATTAAGGCGAATTAAATCATTTAATTAAATGATTATTTTAAAGGGGATTTGGGTCGAACTTTTCAAAGGAGAATATATATTCTTTCAAGGCAAAATCGAACCATTATGAGATTATTATTCGACTTTGTCTTTTTGCTCTGAGCATTGGAGTTTGCAAACCCTAGGGTTTCTGGCAGACAGACGTTTCTGGAGAACAAAAACTCTTCAGGAATTAGGCAGACTGAGACTGTGAAATACCAGTTTAAGCTTGCATCTGGGTGACTTCATTCAGGAGTTACAGATTGGACTTATTGACAGATTCATCAGAGTTTAGCAGAGATATCCATTAGTTAATGAAGGCGACTTCATCAAAGATCATTCATCTGAGTTTTGGCACGATTTCCAAGAGGCCGTACTTTATCATTTATTGCTGTAGCAGGCCGTACTTTCTGTACCAGTAGGCCGTACATTTCTTCTCAGTGAAAGGACGCCTTCCTTCTTCAGTTTCAGTTGCTAGGCATCAGTGCGCCTTGGCTTACTGGAGATTTTTGCATTGATTTTTGAGCTGGAGATTCTTCCATTTATTCTGGCCGTACCATCTTCATTTGCTGCAGCCGCCATTCAGGTTCTTCAATAAATTTAATGTATTTCATTCCTTATTCAGATTTTTGTATTGTAAAAGCTATGAAAAAAATAATACAAGGTGCGCCCATGATCTCTGAGCATATTTAAGCTTATTGCATGAAGTTTTGAATTTATTTGAATTTATTAGCATTTCTAGAAGAAAATCGCAGCATTCCATTTTGTCTTGAAAACTCATCAAAAACACAAAAAAAAAACCAAAACTTGCAAAAACAACAAAAAATCAGTTAGGGTTTCGAATTGAGAACCATCAGGGTTCTGACAAGGAAGGAACAAGCTATATCAGCTATTGCTTACGAGTTCTCCAAAAGATTGGTTGAGCGTAAAGTTGAGAAGTTCAAGGAACTATTGACTAAAGGGGAGCTAACTTCGTTGGGTTTACAGGCTTTAGGATCTCCAAAGAAGAGCAAAAACCAAATGAGGAGAGAGCAGATTTGTTTCACATGTCAGGAGACTTGGACACCTGATCATAATTGTAGGATTAGTGAGGAAGATAAGTCAGCCAAAGAAGTTTGGACCAGCGATGAAGATGATAGATCCCAACATATTGAATCAATTGTGGCTTCAGGTAAAGGTTTCACAAGTTCTTTGTAGGTAATTTGGAGATTATGCTTGATAAATCAAGAAAGGTAATGGCTTCTTTTGATGATCCTATGAGTAGTGTTATTGCTCCCTCATTTTCCCCACATGACAATGATGGTGATTTTACGATTGGTTCTAACGCTGCCCTAGCACGAAATGAGCAAGAGTGCATAGGAGCCTTTTGTGAAAGACAAGTCCTTTAGAGTAATTCAGTTAGTTCATCATATGAATCTATTGTTGTTCAAAAGCGTGTTAAGCATCATAAATTGGAGAACCAGCTGAAGGTAAATGAAGATAAGATAGTTGCAACATTAACACATTTTGATGACATGCACAAGTTGGTTGAAGGTCACCTTTGGAAGGGACAACTGGAGAGAAGACAAAAAGGGGATGAAGAAGAGTCTTCCTATGCTGATTTACAGGTCTCCAAAGCAACAATGGAAGCTATGAAATCAAATTATTTGCACTTACTTTCAGATCGAGAGCACCTCCTTAATCTCGCAGAAATTTATTCAAAATCATTGTATAGGAAAGAAGAAGAAGTTGTCAATCTTACCTATGAGCTTGTGGACACTAAGGATACCTTGGAAGCTACTCAAGAGGCTCTACAAAGAGTAGAAAATCAGATTTACCAGCTCAACTTAGAGCTGGGGTTGTCACAATCTAAATCAGAAAATCAGTTTTCTTTGACAACCACATTAGAAAGGAAAACCACCATTGATGAGCAACCGATGTTTGAAGAAGAATTGATTGAATGCTAGGAAGATTCTATGAAAGAATTTGTATCAAATGCTGATTCGTTGAAGGTGAACAACAGTCCTTATGCACTTGTTTGTCATAAGATGTCAAATATGAATTTTCAGGTTGACATGGATTCGGAAAATCACTTTGTATTTACTCAAGATTGCAAGCCTAAGCATGAGGATGTCTTCATTGTTTCAAGTTTCTGACAATTGATGATAACAACTGGTTGTATAGATTTGAGTGCACATAGTGATCTCTATAGCACTTGGGAAATGGATGTTGATGAAAATTTGCCAGTCCATGAGAGCAAAGGCATTCAGGAAGTGAGTATAAATCAGTTTTTCAGACTTGTTGCTGAAAATCGAGAAGGGATGTGTGTGGTTACAATTGGAGATATACTGAAAAACTATTCCTCATTTCATGCTGAGTATGCTTAATGTCATAAAAGATTCAGGTACATACATAGGTGATAGGCTTGCACTTGATAGTAGAGTTTCAGTTTATGTTTATATCAGAGTGACGCAGCGTCAGCATAGTGGTTCCCTTTTGAGGTTGATTTGGAATCCTGGAATCACTTGGGTTTGCAGTTCAACAATTGAGGATGAGGAAGCCAGTGTTGGCTTGCTGGGGTTTACTCCCATAAGGGTCTAGTTTATTCTTTTTGGAGAGCAATTACCTGAGGAGTGGACAGAGATGGTGCAATGTTTGATTGCTCTACTTACTAGTTATCAGGAGGCCTCTTGTGTTGGCATCCAGCAGAGCAATGCTTTCAACGGTTGGTGCTATCGATCTCCTAGGTTGACTTGGGACCCTGGGATCATACTCAGTTTTAGTTGGTTCAACATAGTGATCTTGGGGTAGCATCGAAATTGCTTGAGGACAAGCAATTTTGGGAAGGGAGGACTGTAATGTCCCCTTTTCTAGCTCGCGTTGTATGATGTTGTCGTTAGCCTATTTCTCCTTGGTTTCGTAGGCTAACCAAGGCTTTAGTGAATCTTGAGGATTGTTGGCCTAGACAAGTTTTGTTGCAGGTCAATCCAGGGCATCTGGAGGTAGTTTTGGCATACTTACTATTTTTAGTAAGTCATTAATGCTATGAATAGTAATTCATCAGATGGGCCTGGGGTCTCCAGTGACAATGCCTTTTCAATGGAAGATTGGTTATTATTGTCAAATGATTTTAGTTCCATTGGTTTAATTCGTCTCTGCATTAATAAAGTTTAAATTATACAATTAAAGCCAATCATTTAACTTTATTAATGCGAGCCTAAAGTTAAATGGGAAAATGAATAGTAAAATAGGCCCCTTATTTTAAAATACATGAGACATCAAAAAGGAAAAAAGGAAGTTTATGTTTTATCCTACATTGGTCAAAAGTGTGAATGAGCTCTTATGAGAAGCTTATAAAAAGTGTTGCAAGGGCTCATTTTCAACATGCTTGGTTATTATTTTCTCTTGGAGAATTCTAGGAAGCTTTGGCTTTCAGCAGGTTTGAGGACGGAAACCCTCGAGCTTGGAGGCAATGGACGTAAACCCATTGTCTTTTGGAGATTTCATTTAGATGTCTCACTTTGTGCTTCAGATTCAAACTTTTGGTTATCCAATCCGATTGTAAGTTCTGTGGCTACGATTAAAAACTTCTGTTGTTATTCTACTGATGATTTTGAAGGCAATAATCACATTGAATTTCAGATCTTATTTCTAAACTGGTATTATATGATTTACATTGAAATTTGCTGCAAGTTATTGGATAAATAGAAATCTGTTTGCATGCAATTTATTTGTTAAATCTTCTGTGGGAAAAAACTTGGAGAAATTTAGGGCAGAAAATTGGGGGTTTTTGAATCAGATCTAGTTTGGCTCATTACAATGACATCTTTTGTGATTGTAAATGGTTCATCTCATCATGATTTTATCTTGGATTCTCAATTTTTTTGTTATTCCATCCCTTGAAAGAAAAGAAAACTTGTTGTCCCAGCCATGATTGTGATCAAAGGCCTGAGTGGAAGAAAGAAAAGAAGAGCTCTCATCTTGTGGTAGCCTTCCTACTTGCTGCTTTCGGCAGATATCTCTTTTACGTATGAATATGTTGCTTCCTTGCATTCTTGTATTTACAACCTACAACTATTCTGTAGTAGGGAATGCTACCATTCACTTTTATGGTTGAGCAGACCAATGCAATTGGGTTGCATGCAAACTATTACATCTGTGTATGACATGGATAGCTTGAATATTTATATAAAATTATGCAATTGGGTTGCATGCAAACTATTACATCTGTGTATGACATGGATAGCTTGAATATTTATATAAATTTTTTCCATTTCACACAGTTTTTCTTTTACAGTACTCTGTTTGAGGTTTATTTGATTTATATTTGAATTTGACCATCAGATAATTCGTCCTATTAAAAACTTACATAAATATAATGGCTATTTAAAGGCATCAGTGGGTTAAATTTTCTGAACTAGTAGTGGTCCATTGTTTCTAATGGGCTCTCAACCTGTATTTTTATTTGCTGGATTTTGCAAATCAGTCCCTGGTAAAATTTGTTGTCTAGATATGAAGCTGGTTGACAATTTTTTGAGTGTCTTGTGTGGCTTGTGTGGATTCCTCACATTTGTTAGTTTGACACTTAATTATATTCCTTTTTATTGCTTTTGTTAGGGGGAAAACAAGAAAAGACATAATAGAGGAGTAGATACTTAGTTTAGTAGCAAACTCCAAAGGGTGAATTTAGAGTCAAATTGCTTAGTAATCAGCATGCTTACTACGAAAGCTTCATTCTCCAGTTATACATACCTCTCTAAAGGGTAATTTGAGGTTATCCTTCTTATTTCTGAAAGCTGCATATGCTTTCCTCTTCATTATCTTTCTCCATAAGTTTAATAATTAATAAGGCTTTTAGCCTTTTCCAAGATTTCATCATCATTTATAGAGGTTAGAGATCAATGAACAGGAGTGAAACTATACTGATGCCCCTGAATAAGCAAAATAGGTCAACGAGACTCTTAAAGTACATCCCATCTAAATAACATGAGGAAGCAAATAGGACCTTTAAAAGATACAGCTAAAGGCAAAAATAAAAAAAAGACTAGCTAACAAGCTGGGTTAAACCCCAAATGGTCAAACCCTAAACCTGTCAAGAGAGTAATTCTCTGTATTACAGATATAAGGAATAACCATTAGAATAGAAGATGCCTCACTAAAGAAGATTGTTATTTTGCTACCTGTTTGAAGTAAAGTAGGTGCAAAGAGATTCAGAGTGTTTTCCATGGGTCTACATTAAACAGAAGTGGCCTTCATTGCTTACAGGAATAAATAAAGATATTATTGGATCTAATCAGCCATTTAGCAGGCAGATTGAAAACATTTCAACCTTAATAACAGCCCAATCATTGTTTTCTAGTAATAAATTGAGAGATTGTTTGAAATGGATGTTCATTTGGCTGAAGTTTGTTGCAGGCTTTGCATGCTTTTCTGTTTAAAGTCAGGCCTAAGTCAATATTTATCTCAAATTGGTATAGTGTCTTTTGTATTATTTAGAGAAGTAATCTGTATATTGATTTGGACTTGGCTAATGCAGGTCAGTTGTGGTTCAAGTATCTTCAGAGAAGAGAGTATATCAAACTTCTGTATGATTTTGCATAATGAACACTGCTCATGTTTCAATAATGGTTGCTTAGTGATTTTTTCTGATTTTATAGGTAGGAACTTTTTCCTTTTTGTTAATAACAATTTTATGTTGTACAGACATTCAAAGCAGGATGGACTTTTAGATTTCCAAGAATTGTAAGGGTGAGATATGACAAATGTTGGTCTGAATCTCTTCAACTGAGAGGTTTGCTTATGAAACCTTGTTTGTAATGTCCCTAGCAAAATCTGACTTCATTTTCAACTTTTAGACCTTGGACGTTTCGTCAAACACTTGTCCTGTAACTGCTGTATGTTGTTTTCTTTTGTATTTTTGAGGTATTCAATGATGTCAAGTGCATAAAAGTTTTATCTGAAACTTTCTAATGATAATAGAGGTGCAATACAATATGTTTCTGATTTTCCAATGCAAACATATGATTGAAAATGAATTGCAACTAGAAAAATCAACACCTACAGCAAGATGTCATTTCATTGAACAATTCTCATACTCCATTGTATACAATATTGTGCTGCCAATATACCATCACTAATTGCTGGAAATACACACAGCTGAGACTAAACTACTGTTCAACAATATGACAATGTACTCAGACCAACATGGCATCTATGATGCTTTTACAATCTGCTGTTATGACAGCAACAATGCAAAGTAGAAACTCAGCTTAAGACAGAAACTCCTTGCAAGAATAATATTATAAGAACCTGATTTGATGCTTCTCCCAATTTCGATTTGACATGAATGATAGAGGCTGCAATTCCAATGACCCAGTCCAGCAAGTAATGTCTTCCTTCAAGTGTTGAATATTCTCAGCAACTATAGCGATTTCTCCAATTTGCGCCTCTTAGAAACTTGAATGATATCGTCCCAAATAATGACTGCAATATTATGTGTTTGTCTTTAGCGGATTAATAAGCGACGTCCTCAATCAAAATACGTTAACACCATGAAGGAGCACCTGATACTCATTTATATGCTGTGAATTAGAGAGAGAAAGAGCTCGCCTTTGTCCTATCTCCAATCTGATTTGTCTTATCTAAAAAATCTTCTACCTTTTAATATTGACCAAATGAATAATCCACCTTTGTCTCATTCGATCAACTTCCCTTTATGTTTTTGTCTTTCTTGCTGAATGATAAATCCTGAAGCTGCTCCTGACTGCTCTCAAGGTAGCAATGCTCCTTTTTGTCTTTTTCTTCCTTTAGGAAATGCGTTGAATACTATATTCGATGTTTGTCTCTTCCTAGTCGTGCTTTCCACAAATTGCACCTCCCCTTTTGTCTTTCCTGAATTGATATATTATCGGGCCTTGATGTCTTTTAATTTTTCCTTTAATATCAAACTTCAAGCAGGATCGAATTCCTTTACCTTTTGTCTGTATATGGCCAGCTAGCTTATTTGTCTTTTATGACTGTAGAATGACTGAGAATACTCCTTTCAATTCTGCTAAAAAATTGAGCCCAAGTGACTGTAATTACCTCCTCCAAATTGAATAACTCTTTATCTCCAAGCTGTAATAATATCTTTCAGTAATAAAATTTATTTTCTCTTTTGCTCACAAGTTTGATCAAACACCATTAAACTTGTCAGAATTGAACCAGCAATTTTCTTCCACCTGTGAGGTGATGCCTGCAACAATACCTCAGCTGCTGCAAGTAAATTTCTCCCAAGTGATTGCCACAATAATCCAACTGCTGCAATGATGATGTGATAATAAACCAACTACCACACCAAATTAGCTAGGGCAATAATACATCAGCTATTGCACCTGTTCGAGTCTCCAATTAAGCACCTGTAGAAACCTTGAATGGATTTCTCAACACTTCCAGCTAGGGTTGATCTTTCACAACCGAACCTAGTACTCTAAAGTCTTCAAACCCTCGAGCAATGCAAGCCGCAACTTTGTAATGTCCCCTTCCAGTTAGACATTCATATATCAGTATGATTAGCCTATCAGTGACCCTCGTAGGCTAATAGGGCATGGTTAGAGGGTCCTCTCAGCGGTTACCCAGGTGTTGGTTGGCCCATTGGATGCTTGGATAATTATTTCTTTTGATATCTTGGATGTTGGATAACACATTGAGTTAAAAAACATATCGTTAGATAACATATTGTGTTATATATCATATTTGCACTTTATGGGTTATATTTTATATTATTAAAATAAAGTGTAAATATAATATAATATTATAATGTTTAATTGGAGGCTTCTAGAAGGGGCCAACCTCTTGAGGAAAAAAGAATAAATAGATGGTGTTGGCTTGCTTCTCAATCATCTAGTTATTGACATTACATTTGATGAGCATCTTGTGGAGCCAAGGGTTTTTGCAGAATATCAACTTTGTCTTTGGGAACAAAAACTCCTTTAGATTGGCATAACTGAGGATGTGAGATATCCTCTGAAGGGTTGCAATTGAGGAGGTGATACATTAGTCATCTTAGTTGGGAAAAATTAGCGGCCAAGGGCCAATTTTGCATAGTTCGATTGGAGCATTGTTGGAGACATTTTTGGTGATTGAAGTCTTCATCATTTTGGCTAGACAAGGGATCGATTTGCAGCATCTATCATTCTCAGTAATTCTGATATAATATTTCAGTCATCACAAGTCTGCATATTGGAACCACGATTTTGCATGAGGGTGCCCATTCTTAGTTCGATTTTGCTTGGAGGTGTAGACGCTTCACTCTTGAAGGCTAGGCGACCTTGCTAAGGTGATTGGAGAGCATTTTAGAGGTTGACATCATTATATATTTGCATCTCATCAGCAAACAGGGGCGGCAGCTTGAGGCTTTCAATTTGGACTTGAGGAAGATCATTTTGTCTTGTTGATGGTTGCTACTTCATCCACTACCAAGGGTGTTGCTTGTGGCCAGGTTCCTCTATTTCATTCGGCATTAATCATTGCATATCAATTAGTTTGTATTGCTGTTGTAGGTGCATTTCTATTACCAGCATTATTATATATTGCAAAGCTATTGTAATGCCAAGAGTCTTGGCCTTTTTGTAGTAGCATTGTATTGAACATTTCATTTCAATAAAGGAGATATAAGTTGCTGGTTATCTATTGTTGTAATTGAGCATGTCTATATCATTCATAATCAGCTTATTAGTATTCATGCCAAGTGTTTGACAAAATATCAGTTGGTTGTAGATACACTTTCTTCATGTAGTTTTCATCTATATGCATTATAAAATTCAAAAAGAGTATTGCATTGCATTTAGATCATTGCTTAGACATTGTAGAAGTCTTTTAAAGCTTTCAAATCATCTTAGCATTCATTTCACACAACATCATACTGAAAACTTCAAATCAGCAAGCAAGAACATTGCACACCAACTGTTTGACGAAATTACAAAGGTAGAAAATAGAAGTGTTTGAGTCAGATTGAGTTAGGCTCATTACAGTGGTATCAGAGCTTTGATCCTGCCATCCTGGAGGGTTAAAGTTCACATGAGAGGTTATCATAGATACTACTCGCAGAAGAGTAGAACAAGAAGATAATCCATTTGAAGACACACCATTAGAAGAAATGGGTGACAGGGAAGATGGTCCACCAAGAAATGAGAGAAACAATGAAGATAGGGAGGTTTAGAATGAATCACATAATGGTAAGAGAAAGGAAGGAGCTAGAGCAGAGAGCCCTAAATCAGAGTTTTGAAGAAGAATTGACAATTTAATGGATATGATGTCCGAAGTTTTGGGTACTATGAGACAAACTATTCCACAACAGTGAATAATTTAGATAGGTCAGATTAGTGGCACTTCAAGGACAGAGCAGCCGTTAGTCCAACAAAATTTGTCATCCAGTATGTCAGAGCGTAGGCCTGGACAACCTACTTTCATTCCTAGGGAGACCCCTCCAATCTAGCAGAGAAAACAACAACCAGAGTTTTAGGCACCCCGTGGCATGTCAGCAGTAGATGTGACCAAACACTATGCCGAGTATATGACACTTGCTCCTGAGATTCGGCAGGTCTTGTCTGTTCATGAGTTCTTGGATGTTAAGAAACCAAGAAGGGGAGGTAGGATTGAACACAGAGCACGCTAGTCACAACCACCACAACAAAATAGAGACCTCCAACATGTCGTAAGCAAGATCACATTGCCCCATTTTGATGGCACCAATAAATGCACAGCTAGGTCATGGGTTCAGAAGCTGGACAACTATTTATCTTTGAGGCCTATGTAGGAGGATGAGGCTATCAAATTTGCTACCTCGCATCTGGATGGTGTGGCACACAATTGGTGGTATCACAATATGTACACCTTGCAACATCATTTGGTTACTACCTATCAGGAGTTTACTGACAGGCTCATTGAGCGCTTTGATAAGGACCTTGAGCTTTACTTTCGAGAGCTTGCACAACTTAGGCAAGGGGGTAGTTTGGAGACATATATAAGTGAATTCTAGAGGCTTTCAGTCATGGTAACAGGAATTTTTGAGAGGAGGCTAGTTATATTGTTCATAGAGGGATTGTATGAGCCCATGAGAGGATGGATCAAGGCTTTTGATCCCCCCACTTTACAGGAGGCTATTAAATGCTCGTGGCATGGAGACAACAACACCTCGCAATAAGTTCTCCTATGGTTCATCTTCTTCAAAAGACAACAAATCATTCTCTAAAAGAAGGACAAATTGAATGAAAAGGAGAAGAGTGCAACACCTTTGGATCGAGATACCCTTAATGATTTAAGAAAGAAGAAGTTGTGTTTCTATTGTAAGGGACCCTACAATGCAAATCATGATTGTCCTTTGAGACCTAAGGGAAAAGCTAATAGGGTTATGTGGGCTTTTTATGAGGATTCTGAGTTTGAGAAATCAGACCAGCAATTTGATCCAGAGGATTCAGGTGCTGAACATGATGAAGAGAAGCCTGAAAGTGAGGAAGAACATGAAAGGGCAGCAGGGCGTTAGGATGCACGCATCACCAACATTCAACAGGAGGGATAATTTAGTATGTGTGGGGTTCTAGCAGAGCAGAAAATTATCACTCTTCTTGACATAGGAGCTACACATAATTTTATTGATGTTAGATTAGTTGAGAGGCCTTGAATCCAGACAAAAGAATTTGAGGGAATAAGAGTTAAGGTTGCAGAAGGGTACACTCTCAAATGCGATAGGATGATTCCAAATTAACCTATGCGCTTGAACAACTATGAGTTCAAGACATATTTTTTATGTGGTGAATATGGGAGATACAAATATGGTTCTAGGCATGAGATGGCTACATGACATTGGAAAATTCACCTTTGACCTCAGGGCGATGGAGATGAGATTCCAGGCGGATGGAAAAACTCATATGCTTAAGGCTATCTGAGACATTAGTTATAGGATGATCTCATTCAGGAGGATGGAGAGGCTCATGAGACATGATATGGTTGAGTGGGCAGCAGAATGTGTTTTGGTGCCTACGCAGGGAGAACAACAGAAGCTAGATTACCATCTAGACATTCAAGAGTTGAGGATTAAGCACATGAAGGTGTTCAACGATATTCCACCTGGTAGACCTCCAGATAGAGGGATTGAGCATATCATATAGTTGGAGGGTGCTAAGCTTGTGATAGTCACTCCTTACAGGAATCCCAAGCGGCTTAAGGATGAGATAGAGAAGACAATAAAAGAGCTGCTTGCTATGGGACACATTAGACCTAGTAATTCACCTTTTGCTTCATCCGTGGTTTTGGTCAAAAAGAAGGATGGTACTTTGCGGATGTGTATAGACTACAGGTTATTGAATAAGAGGACTGTGAAGAATAGATATCCCATACCCAGGATTGATGAGCTGATAGACGAGTTACATGGTGTTCGGTATTTTTCAAAGATAGACTTGAGATTAGGATATCATCAGATTCGGGTCAGAGAGCAAGACATTGAGAAGATAGCCTTCCGGTGTCATTGTGGGCATTTTGAGTTCATGGTTATGCCATTTGGGCTAACCAATGCACCTGTGACTTTCTAGTACACAATGAACAGGGTTTTCCATTCACAGTTGAGGTGGTTTGTACTAGTATTCTTCGATGATATCTTGGTGTACAACAAAACATGGGAGGATCACATTGCTCATCTTGACAGAGTTTTGGGTATTCTTGGTGAGGGGTCCTTGTATGCCAAGGAATCCAAGTGTGACCTCGGTATGACAGAGTTACTGTACTTAGGCCACATCATTAGTGCAGATGGAGTATGCATGGATCTTGACAAGGTCAGGGCGATTACTGAGTGGCCTACACCTGAGAATCTCACTCAGCTTAGAGGGTTTTTGGGGCTATGTGGCTTCTACTGCAAATTTGTTAATGGGTATTCATGGCATGCAGCACCGCTCACAGATTTGACCAAAAAGGGGGCGTTCGTTTGGACTGCAGAGGCATAGGATTGCTTTGAGATGTTCAAACTAATAATGACTACTTGCCCAGTACTTGCATTGCCAAATTTCTCTAAACCCTTTGAACTACAGTGTGATGCTTCAAGTGAGAGGATAGTTGCAGTCCTCATGTAGGACAAACATCCGATTGCTTTTGAGAGTTGGAAATTGTGTGGTCTAGAGAGGAGTTACAACATATATGATTAGCCTATCAATGGCCCTCGTAGGCTAATAGGGCATGGTTAGAGGGTCCTCTTGGCGGTTACCCAGGTGTTGGTTGGCCCATTGGATGCTTGGATAATTATTTTTTTTGATATCTTGGATGTTGGATAACACATTGTGTTAGAAAACATATCGTTAGATAACATATTCTGTTATATATCATATTTGCACTTTATGGGTTATATTTTATATTATTAAAATAAAGTGTAAGTATAATATAATATTATAATGTTTAATTGGAGGCTTCTAGAAGGGGCCGACCTCTTGAGGAAAAAAGAATAAATGGATGGTGTTGGTTTGCTTCTCAATCATCCAGTTATTGACATTACATTTGATGAGCATCGTGTGGAGCCAAGGGTTTCTATAGAACATCAACTTGGTCTTTGGGAACGAAAACTCTCTTAGATTGGCATAACTAAGGAGGTGAGATATTGCAATTGAGGAGGTGATACATCATACCACTCAAGTACGAGAAAATAGAAATAATCCAAGACATGATCATAATGGCTTGCAGTTAGCTCCTTATAAAGAATTCTCATTCACCTCCAAGAAGCTTCTAGAATAAAATATTATTTTATTCTTTTAACTGATTTTATGATTTACTATTTTATTTAGTCACTTTATTAAATTAATTAAATATAAGGTCACCTTTAAATATTTATTTATAGTGATAACTTTACAAATAATTAATTTAATATTCCACTTTAATTTAATTAAAATAATCAATTAGTCATCCTTATGAAATATCATTAATTTGGACAACTTAATCAATTAATTTAATTAAATTATTCTGCCTCCAAATTTGGGACATGACATTGTTTCATCTCATATTAGTAAGCCATATGAAGTTATGTACATTGAATCCTCTCTTCCCTTGTACAGTATAGAGTTATAATTGGAGTCTTTTCTTCTTTTGACATTTTCTTGAAGTGATCTGTTTGAATGTTCCATTAATGGCTTGTCAGTATGAGAAACTTTGAGGCTGACAAAACTTTTCATTACATTGTTACATTCAAAGAACCTTAAAAGTGTTTTGACATTTGGTCTATATCATTTTTGTCCATAGGTTTGATCATGAATATAGAACAAGAGTCTACCTCATGTTAATAGAATATGCTAGTAAAATTTGGTTTAGTTCTATGTAAAATTGCTTTATTGTCAAATATTTGTAGAGTATCCATCGGAAGTGAGTATTGTGAATTATTCATAGATTTTGGAGGGTGCTGAATTTTATTTTTAGCAAAGTTGAGTTACTTGTATGAGTCATGCTTATTGATGTAGGTGGCTTGAATACTCAACATAAATTGCATATTGTAATCAGTGATTTTTTAGTGGCTAATATTTGCCAATTGGCTAATAGTTGAATTTGGGAATCAAAATTTGGCTAATAGTTCAAGTTTTAAGGCGACCTAAATTGCAACTTTTTACAAAATTTTATTTGTCTTTTTTAAATCGCTAGAATGTTTATTTGTAAACAAAATTTTCACTCAAAAACTCACCACAATATTCAATACATGATTCTATCATATTTGCCTAAAATTTATAAGTTATTGTAAAATTTTAAATTAATTCACCAATAATATATCATAATTATTAGTTACTTTAGGTCATATCGCCAATCTTTAGTTGCTACCATTGATTTAAAATATAATCTAACAATCCCCGTTGTATTTTGTGAGGTAAAATGTATCATGATTTGTAAGCTCATGGGTTCGAAATTGCTTTTGGATCATTGATCTCAATGGAGATCGATGGTCTAAAAGCAATTTTGGGCCCCATAAGCATTACACGTTGTGGGTACATTTTACCTTGCGAAATACAACAAGAGCCATTAGATTATATTTTAAATCAATGGTAGCAACTAAATATTATAGATTCTACCCCTTAAACCCATCAATGATTTCCACCCCTAGGCCCCTATTTTTTCATGATAATTATATTTTATGAAATTGGAAGCATTCGCCATGGAAATTAATAAATTTCCTATTATTTTCCAAGATTCACCAATATTTTTATAAAATTTTACTGATGTAAAAAAATCGCTAATAAGATTGATATTTAAAAAAAAAAAAATTGCCAATAGAAATTAATATTTTTTTTCCAAAAAAATGAAAGATTTGCCAAGATTTTATATATATATATTTTAGGGGGTTTCTTAAAGTTATCCCTAATTGTAATTTTCATGCTAAGAAGTTCGAAGCATGTGTCACAACCCTAATTGTGACCCGGCCCTAAATTTTGTATTGTCATGTGAAATGGATGTTCAATTTAATATGAAACTTAACTGTCATAACGGTTGGCCCTAAAATTCTATATTATTGTCTTGTTTATTGTTCTATTTGGATATAAAAACTGTTGTTTCAGTTAGTTGTTAAAAACTAATCGTTTTGATGATACATCGAAAGAGGTTAATTAAGGAGTATGAATGAATTTCTATAAGTTCATACATAGCTATATGATTGAGCTTTATATGGAGATGCTAATATTGTAGATAAATTGTTAAGCTCGATTTAAATTATTTGAAGTAGATTAATGTTGAACCTGTTATTGGAGTGTCACAACACAGGTATGCGTTCTTGCCAAAGAGAGAGAGAGTATCATCGGGAAGGGAAGTCTAGCCATCCAAGGACAATTCGTGTGAGAGTAGCACACACAAGCACGTAGTGCAATTCCTAGGTTGCATACTACATTAGGAAGGGTAAATTGAAATGTTTTAATTATTCAATCATTTCTCAAAAACTCAATGAAAAATTAAAATTATTTTATATTCATGTTTATATATGTTGAATAATTTATAATTTTTAAAAAATAATAATAATAAACAACTAGAAATATGATAAATAACAATAAATAATTGATAAAATGATATATATATATATATATATATATTCCTTTATAAAAAGGAAAAGGATATCCTAAATATTCCCTTCAATTAAATAATACATGAGGGAATCTGTGGTGGGACCCAAGCTAAGAGAAATTATCCTAAAAGCATACCTTAATAAGGTATGCTAGCCTCATATCTTTTTCCCTAAAGCATAAAGTAAACAGGAGGCCAACGCATAAGTTGGACAGCCAACTGTCAACAAAAGTAAAAGGTTTGGAAAAAAAAAAAAAAACAAACACACCTAGCATATAGAAAAGTACCCTCATCTCCATGTAGCAAGGAAGGAAGAAAAGGAGGTAATAAAACAAAGAGGAGGATGATTATCAAGACATTCTGTTTTTAGGAAAAGAGGGCAGAAGGAAATGGAAGGGAGCTGTATACAGTGGGAATGAGTAAAGATCTCTGCAAATTTTAATTGCATAGGTATGAGATACTGTTTAATTTTTGATTATGAATTAGCTCTTGTGAAGTATAGTGAGAGCAAATTCAGCATGATTAGGAATTAATAAAAGTGGAGAAAATTATCAGACTTTATTACCTACATGACTGAGCACTGTTCTTCTCTCTTCTATGCAATGTCATGCATATTGATTGACAGTGGATTTCAGATTTCAAACACCTTGTGATCTACAATTTGTTAGTGATTTATTTTGATGAATGGAAACAGTTATAGCTGATTAGAAATATAGGTATTTGATAAATAAAAATGTTCAGACTGTCTAAGGGAGCTAGGAATGAGATTATCTTCTTATTAGGCAAAACTGGGTTGTACCCAAAACCAGGGTCTGCAAATACTAGGTGAATTCAAGGGGAAACAAATATGTGTTTTAAAAAAAGTAGTTGTTTGGGCATAAGGTGCTGATAACCTGATGTTTACTTGGATTACAAAATGACGATGAAAGCACTTCCACATGACTGTTGTAGTGCTGTACAACAACCATGGGAAAGTGTTTCATTAACTTCACGTTGCTTATTCACACATGATATCAACTTCATGTTGTTTATTCTCATGTTCAGTGATTTTATGTTGTTTATTAAGCACATGTTCATTGAGTTTATGCTATGAATAAATTAAAACTTGTTTGCAGCTTATTGCCATTGCTATCACTAAATTCTGCTGAGATTAAAATTCAGCATTATATGCTGCTAATTTCCAGCCTAAGGGTTCTGTTGGATAATGATTCTATTTTGTTTCAGCCCCACATTTGAAGTGCTTGTGATCTCTAGTGTTATAACATATAATTCATCTCAACACCTTGATGAATTAGTGGAACTCATGCATTCAATAACCTGTATTACCATTCTTCTCATGCAAGATGGGTCATTTGAATATAAAATCTGTACGAGGTACCTAGTGATTGGTTGTCTGATATAAAAAGGAAATCCATGCTAATTTTGTTTCGAGCAAAACCTAATGGCATAATCCATTATGTTAGAGGGAATTATGATTGAAAATGTAGTCAAAGGCATAAGCCCTAATGCTGGACTAAATAACACAAAAAGGTGATAAATATTTGAACATGTGAAAAGATGCAAGTGTTTGCGAGGGCAGACCTGAGGGTTCAAATAATAAACAAATGCTTGGCCAAGGTGGTTAATTCTAATAGGAGGGGACTGTTATAATTGAGTTGTGTCACATCATGGGTAGGACATATGCTTAGATTTTTGCTTTAGGCATTAATAGATTGCATGTGTTAGTTACCCCAAAGCTGCACAGTTTTCACACATGTTGGCCACGGATTGCTAGACTCTTCGTGATGGGTCGGGCTCCCTTCATAGGGTGGCACGGGGAAGCTTATGGCTTCGTGGCAGGGCGGAAATCGTCTTGGTGATGCTCTCTCTCTCTCTCTCTCCCTCTTTCACTTCAAGATAAGGTAGCAAATGGTATAGATTTGATAACGCAAGTGATGATACGTTTATTTTGTGTTCTATTTTAGATGAGTAACTGACTCTCACTTGAATACTTGTATCTCCATCTTCAATTAGATATCTTTGATTTGTTTGGAAGGGCATGGCTGCTCTAGGTAATGTGGTTGCTTATGTTATCAACCTGCTTCCAAAAGATTAAGGAGAAGGGACGAAGGAGGTTTGTCTTAATTGTTTTTTTTCAAATCTGGAATCTAACTTTATTTTGTTATTGGTTAAATGATTCTTATCTCAATTTATAAACTTTATGATATCATGCCCTAATACTGTGTTGGCGTTTAAATTCGCACCTCTGGAATGCGTATTTGAAATGGACAACTATGCACAGTAAAACTGCTCTTGAAATTAGGAGGGGAAGCTCCCTCTTGCTGATGGTGTTGAAAGAAAGTAAACTAAGAACTAAGTTGCCTATCTTTTTGATCAGCTAGAGCACAAGGTTTATTAAACACAAACGCCGCAGCTGAGATTTTTTGTTTTAAGAACTTCAACTATGACTAACTTAAGCTAAAGACGTTTCTAACTTCTCAAGTAATATGCAGAGCAAGAGAAACTAGAAATAAACAAGGTTGATTCTCTGACAAAGTGCTTCAATAAACTCTTTTCCAACAAACATCTACACACTTCAATGTAAGCTGAAATTAAGATCATAAAAGCATAACACAAATAATGGAAATCTGAGACGTTATATGAAGGCAAAGGAGGCTCATGATTTTATTTCTCAAACTTCTGGAACAAAATCTACTTCTAACATGCCTGGAACAAGAGCTTGCAACTAAAGAGGCTTGCAATCTTGTTCTTACACAATAAGAACAACAATTACAACAACTCCTTGTTGGCTAAAAGAGACTCAACAATTCGCTACCATAAAACAATTGAACAACACTTGAATAACAAATAGAAGGCACAATAGGCTCAGCGTTTTGTTATCACTAGCATGGTTAAAGAAAACTAATGAGCAAAGGCTCTTATTTATAGGCAAGTAGAGGAGTAGGGAACCCTAAAATCTCCTTGCTTTCACAAACTAGGGCTTGCTCAACAAACAAGCTTTATTTCTAAATCTAGAAAGAAGATAACATCTAACACCTAAGAAAGCAGAAAAAGCGGGAAATGCCAACTATTACATTTATCTTCTTTCTCTTCTTCAAAGAATGGATAAGAATTGCTTCGAGAATAGAAAGAAAGCAGAAACAAAGCTTCTAGAAGAAAGCTGCTTTAAAGCTCAATGACATCCGCTAAAAAGCAGGAAACTGTGTCTCGGTTCGGTGCATCTATCCCATCAATAGAAAAGTTGCTTTTTTCTAAGATATCCTCTCCATCTGCAATAGATCTCAGGAAATCTTCAACCTCATTGGCTGCCTTTTCAGGCTTTGCTGACATCATGGAAGTGTGACTTGGCAGAGTCTTATGTTTTTCTTTCATTCACTTCAGTACAATCTTCTTGTTGTATTTTTCCTTATGCGTCTCCCATATCCTCTCACATTCACCCTTTGAGATAGTGACACTTTCAGGCCAAGGGGGAATGGAAAAACACTTCTCGATCATATCAGGCTTCAAACTGCAAATCAATCTACCATCAACTGACTGAATCTCCCTTGTAGCCAGGTTGTAATGCTTGATGCAAGCGATTACGAACTCAAGACTCTGAATTGATATAGGAATAGACATTGCTGCGAGGAGTCTAGAGTGTCCCAGGTTTTTGATTGAAGTGTTGCCTGCGCTCTCCAAAGCGTGTAGATCAAACACCGGCTTGATGTGATGCAAATCCGTCTCCGTTGTTTCGATGTAATCATGATAGAGAGCTGATTCAGTCTTGAGAACATTGGGAGTGTACTCCATTTAGGAAACCTTGAAGAATGACTGTAAACTCGTAGGTTTAGACAAGTTTTGAGCAACTTAACTATTTTTAGAATGCTGATTTTTTTTTCCTCCAACATAAATTTTTGAATTTTTTTTTGAGATATGGGTTTTGCTCAGAACTTCGTTGCAAGGCAACCCAAATCGTCCGTTTTTGAAAATTTTGATTTTAGACTGAAAAAGCAGCAAACCCTAATTTTTTCAATTTTTCACGAAAAAAAGTTGGCACCTGGGTTTTGTTCAGAATACACTTAGAAATGGACCTAGTTGATCAGATTTGCAAAACACTGATGGCTGATCGTAAAAGCAGCCAACCCTAAAATTTGAAATTTGTTTGAAAAAACTGTGATATGGGTTTTTTTCAGAAGACTGGTTTGAGAGGACCCAGATGATTAAAAACTGAATGCACTGATGAATTCATTGACATGCAAATAAAAAACAGCTGCTGCAACTTGATGAAGTTCTTGAAAATTTCTTCAGAAGAATGAGGTGACAAGACCCAAATGGCTGAAAACTGAAAACCTTGGCCTTCTTCTTGAGAAATTTGATCTTCTGGATGGAAAAGCTCGAAAAAGCAAGGTCTTATGCTTGCTGATCTGAAAATTTTGATGAATAACTAGCAAACTTGAGTTCTTGAATCATGAAAAACTCTTCAAACTTGCTGTTGCAACCTTCTCCTTGGGATGCCACCTGCAAAAATGATGAATTTTGCATTGAAATGATGTATTAAATAGACTTAGGGTTTGAAACAAGCTTGCTTTCTTTTGCTTTCATGCTTAAAATCCTAAAAATGTCTGTTCATTGAACCTGGACATCCACCTTTCATCTCACAAACTTGGAAACTTTGAAAATTTTGAAAATTTTACTAAGGCATGAGAAGTTGGGTGCCCTTCTTGGCTAGGGGCGCCCACTTTAACCCCCTACTTTGACCTCAATTTCTGGTTTGTAGACTAATTTGTAGGGATACTCGGGGACACGTCCCCTCCCCCCCCCAAAAAATAAAAAATCCCCCGTCTCGGGTACTGGGGGACAACAGGGGACCGTCCCCCTTTTTACAAAATTTTTAGGAAACGTCCTCGAAATAGGGGGACGCTGTTGACCGGATGGGGGACGACTGACCAGTCCTAGGGATGGCCAGGGGACTTGGGGACAACTAGGGGACTTGGGGACGACCAAAGGACTTCTAGGAGTCCCTTGTCTGTCCTCGGGACAGTTAGCCATCCTAGAAGTCCCTTGGCCATCCCCAGGATGGTCAACCGTGCCCTACATCTTAATGGGATAGAAACATAGGTTTGTGAGTTTTTTATATTGAATACGTAAAAGAATTATCCTCTTTTCTAGGAAATATTTTGGGAACATGTAGTAGAAAATGTTTAGTTCTATTACCAACCATAATTCAGGGCAAATTTGATTTGTTCTAGCGATTCCCTGATTTTGATGAAACTTGATCCAAGTTTGGGTGCTTGTTAGGGCAATTTGTGGCACATAGGCCCTTTATTTAGATTGCAGAAATTCACGCATAACCTTAATTCCCTGTATTCATTATGGAGTGGGATCAAATTGGCTGCACAGTTGGGATGATTAATGGGATTAGTGTTGGCGTAACAACTAGCACCTCTAGAGTAAGAGTTGGTACGGACAGCTATGCACACTACGCAATGAGTGCTCTTCAAATTAGGAGGGGAAGCTCCCTCGTTGTGCTTGACAAAAGTGCTTTGAAAAGGAAAGTAAACTAAACTATATCCTGTCTTTTTGTTTCAGCTGTAAGAGGTATAAGGCTTTCTCGAAAACTATATACGTTGCAGTTAATTATTTTTTGGTTTCGCAGACTGCTAACTACAACTATGCTAATTACTTAAAATCTATCCAGTTTCCTCAAGAAAACAAAGCATGAGGAAATGGAGCAAGGATGACTATCTGACGATAAACAAGTTTAGATTCTCAACTTGAAGGCAAGGTGGCACATCTATCAGCTCAATCTAAACAAGTTTATTATTCACAAAACACCATACGATAAACAAGAACAGATTCTCAACTTGAAGGCAAGGTGGCACATCTATCAGCTCAATCTGGACAAGTTTATTGAACACAAAACATATTTGATCTAACTAGGAAAATAATTCACCATTATAATTTCATGAAACCCTATGTGGCATAACAATTCATCATAACAGTAAATACGCATGAATAGATACAGAATGAGCAATATTGAAGGCAAGGTAGGCACAACATATATTTCTCTCTCATGCAAAAGTTATGTACAAATGAGCAAAAACTCTTATTTATAGACATCAAAGGTGTAGGGAACCCTAAAATCACCTTGAGTCAACTATAGTCTTGCAATGCATGCAAGATTTATTACTAAAACCCTAATAAAGCAAACTATACAGTTAACTGGAAAACTACCATCAGTTAACCGGTACATCTAACCTAAATGGACAATGTGCAAGCATGCACGTCCTTATTGTAAGCAAAGTTAACTGGACACTACCCTCAGTTAACTGGAAACATTGAAATATGCTAACCAATTTTTCCGATGAATTAACACAACATAACTAGCACTTAACCAACTTGGTTAGTGTTAGCTCCAAATAGAAAACTGAACTTGAAATGAACTCACACCAAGAATGCACACTCAATCCCAATGAGGGATAGGTTTTGTCATATGGCGGAGGAGCTAAATGAAAATACTTGAAAGAAACTACTCAACGTCAAGAATGTGCACTCAAGATCCCACTGAGGGCGAGGTGCTAACATATGACGGAGTGTTGAATTGAAAGGTAAAAATGGATAGGCAGATAACCAGCCATGAGCTATTACAAACTAATTCATCCGCTGCGGCGGGCATTCACATAATTGTGGGGATTCACCACTTGAAAGTGGGTACAATGATGTAACCAATTCTTTCTTCGCATTGGCGGTAAACCGTCCAGGGGTAATTAATTAGAATTTTAAACAAGTAGTTGTAGCAATAATAATTGGTTAGATTAGTACTACTAATCAAAACCTTACAATTCAAAAGACTGCAAAAACATGTATTACAATGATAGAGAAATGAGATAAGAAGATAAGAATGAATTCCAATGATGTTCTTTGCTTTCCAATGACAGAAATATGATTAAAACAGAAAGCTTATAAATCTGATGTAAAATCTTGAGTTTTGGAAATTCATATCAGCAGATTGGAAATCAATAAAATATTCATAACTCACTCATTTCACCTCCAAATCGATTGAGACTGAATGCAATGGACTTCTAGAAGGTAGGTGACCAGGCTAGGAGGAAGAAACAGCAACAAATCTTGTTCTTTATTTTTTGACACATTTCCCAATGCAAGCTGAAATGTATGGCCTTGAGAAGGGGCGATTTTTGCTTTAAAAATTGTAGACTTCAAATAAAAATCCAAAACTCGGAGGAAAGGGGCGCCCTTGTCAGACAATTGCAATGCAAAAGTACCCAGAATCAAATTAATTTTATTCCAAGAGTTGCTGACAGAATTCACTTTCAGTTGTAGAAACATCAGCAACTTCAAAATCTGGAAAATTCATCAAAACTTCAACTATAAGCACAAATCTGCTAGTCTGGATGAGAAGCAACAAATTCCAACTAGGTGTTGTATTTCAAACACGAAATCGGATAGTGGCTAGGAGGTAGCATCCTCGAAGCAAGAGTTCAAATGTCATTTCGACAGCATAACAGTATGATAACATGAATGGATGAAATGTTGGAGCAAAAACCTTCATTAAGTAAGAGCTCACAAACTCTCCAAATTCCTGAGAAGCAAACCAAAAGACACAGGAGACCTTTCAAATTCCCAAAAACAATCAACTTCTCAAGATGGCGTCCAATTTGCTTAATAAGAATTTCACTTTATTTCAAAATTCTCATTTATTAAAGTGGCGTCCACTTTTCCCAAGGCATAATGTTCTTATTAAAAAATAATAAACCTCTTCATGAAGGCGTCACCCTTCCAAGTCCCCTTTTTAAGTACAACTTAAAGTTGTTCATCTAGGCCAAGGGGGGGGGTCAACTGCATAATATAACCTTGATGCCTTATTTCAACATAAAAATGCCTTAAGAGGTCAAACATGAACTGAAAATAAATGCTCCAACTGGAAATGAAGTACTGAAAGCTGACAAACTCCATATTGCTTAAAATAGAATTTACTATAAATAGTAAACTCTTAGAAAATGCCAAGGAACCTTAGAACTGGAAACCCTTATTTTACCTCACACATGCCTACAGGCTTCTGGAATAGGCTGATGAGTGACAAAATAGATTATTGATGAGAAGGGGACATTACAAACCCTAATCCTAACTCCTGTGAAGATAATCCCAAGGAAGAGATAAGCATGTATGAAGTCAGCAAGTGAACTCAAGACTGAAAGTCGAGTTAACTGCTGCTCTTGATTGTATCCTTGAAATTAATTGCAGGTTCCAACTGCCAGATCACTCAGAGTCTTCTCGGTTCAACACCTCGTCCAGGAACTCATCAATTACTCTGTCTTCTGGCACTTTGATGCTATCCAAAGCAATAATGTGTTTCTTCAGTTATCTGTCACTTTCCTTGACTGTATGCATGCATTCTATGACATCTTCAGTCGCCTTTTTGAAACTAGCTGAAATAACTGAAATATTCTCCAACTTAGCCGCCATAGGATCTCCCTCAAGGCTACCACGAATCAGCTTTCGAACTCAGCTTGTACTTCATTTAGTGCAATACATGTGCCATCTTCAAGAAGGTAGTGACACGGAATTTGGACAACAAAATCACTAACAAGTGCAAGAGCTCCAACAACATTATCTTTCAGTGAAAACAACTTGGTAGAGATCTTTTCACATATCTCCATTTTGAAAAGGTGCTGCTCCCTCCAAGTAAAAAATTTCTCTTGATCTTCATCAATCTCCAAGGCATCATATGCAACAGACAACTGAGACACAAGAACTCGATCCTTGGCTAAACTCTCTACAGCTGAAATCTTGAGCAACTGAATACCTTGACGAAGTTTATGTGCGTCACTCCTTAACTGATACAAATCCACAAGAAGACGTTGACCTGTAACGACTAAGCTTTTAATCCAGTTATCCAAAAGTCTGCCATGATTGACTAACTGATCTAGCTTTCATTGTTCTGCAGGTGTATTCTGAGGAAGAACATGCGCTCTACTTGAATTTCCGTGAACAAGATTAGAGATATATTGACGAAGTTGACTGTTCTCAGCCTTAAGCAATGCCTTATCCTCTCCATCATTCGTGATACGTTCCTCAAGATTATTGGTGACAATCTTAAGAAGGCTTATGTCTGTTTCTCGAGTGGTCCTACCAAGATTTGCCTTAGTGAAAGTAAAGTCACCGAGTTCAACCTCATCTAAGCTCTTACCCTCTGGAGGAATAGCAATTTCTGTAACAATCTCTGATTCCGGAGTCTTTTCAATATGCACATGTTTCTTGATTTTCTTGTTCGACCTTCTCTGATAAGGCTCACCGAACTCAGATAAATCAAGGTTATATGAAGGTTCTCGCCTTTGTCTCCCCAAAGACCTTTCGAGCCAACAAGACTGAACAATGTTATCAATTCGAGGAGAGACTGTCCCTGATGTATCAGCCTGTGGTGGTTCAGTTGTCTCCGATCCTACTTGAATCGGTGTCTCAGGTTCTGAATCTATATCAATAGGTTGCACATGTGGTGAACTAGGAGGTGAAACACGAGGCTTAGCTTGAATAACTATCTCTATTGGAATCTCAGGTACATTCTCAACTTGCTTCTGCTTCCTTTTACCAGTAGCCCTCTTTCCCGTGTTTCCACTGAGTCTGACTCCTTCAGGAGGTATCACAATAGCCTTGACTCGAGGCCTTGACCTCGAAGTAGAAGGCAATGAAAAAAAATTCTCTGGCGGCTCTATCAGAGGAACTAACTTTCGCCTTAGTTTACTCTCCAAGAACTGCTTGCTAGTCTTGACAACCGATCTAGAAACCTCCTTAATAGAAGTATTCTCTTTAGCATACCAATCTGGTGAGTGAAGTGGCTGCCGAGCAATTTGATCCTTGACATATGAATTGAGAAGAACTTCTTCATCATCATCTGACAAACCATCAACATCCTCTGATAGGTAATCGGAGAGCTAAGCGATAGTAAGCCTACAATAGTGACGACGACGAAACTCGAATTCATCTTCACAATTAGCCCAAAAATCTTCAAGTGCTGGCTTATGTGCAATCCCTTGCTCTAACTTGGTTGCATAATGACCTAAAGGATCATAGGAATGCCTCTCAATATGAATTTTAAGTTTGAATCTTTCCATCTTGTTTGACATATGCTTGGCATTTGTTGCAGTTCTGCATGTGAAAATTCCCAATCCAAATGGAAAAGTAGCTGCAATCTTATGACGACTGTGAAGAAAGAAATGAACATGTTGCACCTATTTGAGAAACTCCATGAAGATGATCTTGTTAAAAGGATACCTTGGCAACATCAAAGGCTCTCCAACATATCCATAAACCCAGATGTATGTGAAAGTAGGGAATTGGATAAACCAATCCGCCCAAGTCTCTATCGCTGATTTTGCCTCGGCAGAAACACAGATGTGCATTTCATTGTCAAGATCTTTGACTGTTCTCATAGAAAAGTGATCATTCACTGCTCGGAAATCTTGTTCATATTTAGAAAACTCCAACTAAGAATAGTACTCATGAACACGTTGAACACCAAGAGTGCCATTAGTTTTTAAATGCCTATAGCTGCCTTGAAATGCAACTAAGTAGACCAAGTAGGACACCATACGAAACTCATGAAACCTGAGAAAATCAGAAATCTGCTGATGTAGACAATCACTAATCAATATAGCCCAGTCAAAATGTTCTGTGCCATCAAGAATTCTGGAAATAAGGTAAAACATCCATGACCGAAAAGTGCTAGCATCCTCTTGACCTGTAACTCGATTGAGCAAAGTTATCAAAATAACAACCTCATCCTTGAATTCACCGCGACCAACCTTTTTAGGCATATTAGTCTTTTGAACTTTCAGCCATCTTTTAGCCACCTTTCTTTGTGAGCGCTCTTGATCTCCATCCCATATCTTCTCACAGGCCTCAATAAACACAGTGAAATTATTTGAACGAGGAGGAATAGCAAAACATTTCTCTATATCCTTCAGTTTAAGATTGCAGATAACCCTCCCATCAACTAATCTAATTTGTCGTGAAGAAGAGTCATAATGCTTGATGCAAGCAAGAACGAACTCAAGATCAAAAGTGGTAATAGGAATAGATGCCGCTGCCAGCAATTCGGAACGTTCAAGATTTCTCAATGAATTGCTGTTAACACCCTCCAGACTGCTCAAATTAACCACTGGATAAACATGATTTAAGTCTGTATCTGAAGTTCTGACAAAATCATGTATAAGAATCGATTTGGTCTTATAATCAATGAGATTGAACTGCATTTTGAAAATGAAGACTTTTGACTGTAAAGTTGAATATACTTGAACAACTTTCTGAAAAACTGAAAATCTCTGGACATGGCTAAAAATAGCCTATGATGGGAAAATTTTTCGAAATTTTTCTGAAACGTGGGTTTTGTGTAGAATCAAATTCTAAGACAACCTAGATAGTTTGATTCTCGAAAAAATGTGTTTTAGGCCCACATGCAAAGAGATTCTTGGAAAAAAGCACAGAGCTTCAGAATGAAGACTATGGGGCAATTTTCTCGAAAAAATGTAAGACATGGGTTTTGCTGCAAATACTGAAGTATGCGAACCTAGATGGTCAAACTCTGAAAATATGCTGAATTTCTTTGACATGTGAAGAAAGTACCTAAGATGAGAAATAGAAGAAATAAGACAGAAGAAAGAATGTTTTATTTGCTCTGCTTTTGTAGAATTTGCCTATCTTTGTTTTTGAATTCGATGAAACCTGCATGCAAATTGAAAATAAAGTCTGGAATATTCTTCTTCTGAACAAATTGAATCCGTTGCTATGAAGAATGCTGAATTCTAACACCTGTAGCACCTCTAAATTGCTGCTTGCTCAAGAAGAATGCAATGTCTCTAAGCTTGTGATGAAGAATAATGGACGCCTAAACTTGAATAAATAGACTTTCATTACCAAAATCCATGAAAGTTTAAAAATAGCGCTTGAATTATGATTTGACCCCAAAAATCCACGCCTAGTTAGTGATTGGCTCTCAATTCTGTTAACTGAAGACTAAAATGAGCTAAATAAAGCGCCATACTTTAAGACTAAAGTCGCCTTATTAAGATTTCAGTTGAAAAATCCATTTAAAGCACCATGCAAACTAAACTTCAGTTGACAATCCATATTGAATTCGCCATACTTCACATGCTTTAAATTTATGCTTTAAGAACTAAAGCATCCCTTTTAGAAACTGAAGTTGAAAATCCAAAGTGAAGCGCCAACTTCACAAAATCTTCACAAAACTTTAACTAATGCGCCATGCATTCAAACTCAAGTTGATTTTCAAACATGCACTTCAGTTAAGTGAACATGCAAACAAGTTAACTTAACATGCAAAGTCAGTTATCTGGACATGCAAACTAGTTAACTTGACATGCAAACTGAAAGAACACTCAACATGCCAAAATGTGAACTGGAGATGACAACCCAGAAATCGCTTAGTCTAACTGAAGTCGAAACTCAAGTTAGGGCGCACCAGTCAACTTCTTTCGAAAAATCAACTTTGACCTCTCTAGGCGTTTTCCAGACTTGGTCAATTTTGATGAAAATTTGGATTTGAACCTCTTTTGGGACCTCTGTTCACCCCTTGACACTGGCTGACTGGCTTGACCGATTGGCTGGTTGACAGATGCATTGTAGAGCAGGATAAAAACTGATCAAAAGATACCTTGAGACTGAATATCATAAAACTAAGATCTGAAGGGTCAAAAATCCAAGTGCCTTTTTCAAAAGCTGCTCTTTTTCCCATACTTAGTCAAATTTTCTCATCTCCGTCTCGTACGAAGGGAAAAATAAATCCTTCATAACTTCTGACTGACCAAGTTTCAGGACTGGATGACAGGCTCACTGCGGAGTTGACCTCATTCCACATGATAGCTGCAAAGGCACATTTCTCCAGAAAACATCATCTGAGGGGTGAAAATCAAGGGCGCCTTTTTGAAAAGTTGCTCTTTTTCCACCAAACTTAGCCATTTCTGGAATTGACCAAAATAACACTAAAACTCCGACTGCCAGTTGCCAAGTCATCTTCTGATCTGACGGAGACAGGCAACGGAAAGCTGAACGTAACACGGAGAAGCTGAATATTTGAGAACATCAAAAAGAAGGCATTAAAGGCTTTGTTTGCCTACGAAATGTAATTCAAATCTTACTTAGTACTGGCAAACTAGTCATGTGCAGAACATAGAATAAAACAGTAACCAGAAAGATATCATGTTTAAACACCAGAAACTTTATTCATTATCAGAAATATCATGTACAATCAAAGAGTATCATCAGTGCTTAGCAATATAACCATCGGCACCTAACTCCCTTCCGACTATCCCAACAGACTACATATAACGTTCGGTGGTGGTTAGATAACCAACCGACACGACGTTTCATAACAACATTAACATTAACATTAATTTGAACATGATTACCCGAAAGTACATGACATGTATTATTCTTACTAATCTATAGCTTTATTAGCAATTGGCCGACTACGACCAAGGCCGACTACGGCCGACTACGACCGACTACGAAGTAAAATATACTACTAACAGGCTTCAAAAGCTCAGGCGCCTTTCTGAAAATGTGCTCTTTTGCTTTTTCCTTGATATTTTGACCAAGATTTGACCCCATGTTTGACCTCTAGCTCAGGCATTTCAGTAACTCAGATTCACCCACTGACGGATGCGTCGCGAAGCTTGAACAAATGTGAGACAAACATCTCGGGTGGAATTTAGTCAAAAACCTTCATTTGACACCTCAAAAAGATGGGCGCCTTTCTCAAAAGCTGCTCCTTTTTCCAGTGTTAGCCAATTTTGTCGTTCCTTTTGTTTTGCGCTATATCTCCCATAACTTGCACGAAACAGGTCCCGTTTGATAAGCTTAATAGCTCGCTGCGAAGCTAGCGTGATACCAAACAAATGTCTGCTGGAGGTAACAAACCCTAAAAATAGGATCTGAGCCCCTAAAAGATAGGGTGCCTTTTTGAAAATGTGCTCCCCTCTCCAGAGATAGAAAATTTAATGATTTTCCTTCAGATTTTCACTTTTCTTGAATTTCCTCAGTAACAGACTGTCATGAAACTGACACAAACTCCATATTTAAAAAGTCCAAAAATGACCTTCTGACATCACTTTAACAAGATTAAGACTCAATTAAGCAAAATGCCTTAGTGAAGCAAAAAAAATTGGTTTGGGTACAACAATTAGTATTCCTGACAGTCTGCGTCTTCTCAATCTTTTGTTTGATTGATCTCTGGTTTTATTGCTCCTCAATTATAAACTTTTTGCTTAGGAAAGCAGATGATATTGCACAAAGATCCAAGCATATTGACTTTTCTGTGTAAAACTGGCACCAACAGAATACATTCAACCGAGATAAATATGAAAACCTTCAGTTCAAAGAAAACTGTTTAACATGCAGAAGCTGCCTTTGGATAGAAAATTCCAGGTAGAAGAAATTAGAACTTTTATCCTTATGTAATAATTTATGACCAACTTGAGAAGATATTTGTTTATTTTGAAATAATTATCTGACTCCTCATTAACATTGATTTTTCTTAGATTCCTTGGTCCATGAAACAATGATGATTCATTTGTGTCAGTCACATAAGCCTCTTGTCTCCCTTTGTTCTTGTGGTGCTGATATGGCATCTCAATTGGTGGGTTTCGTGTTCAATTACTTCCAGTTTCTTGGCTCAAGAATAATCTTTTCCTGCCCAAATATTGAATGATGAACTTAGCTGGTTTTATTGGAAGATATTTAATGGTCATTACAGATATTGGTTAGATGGTAGTCATGAGATGGTTGGTAGTTACAAGTTTGTTGACAGTTTCAAACAGTTAATGAATATCACTTTTTAAATGTAACTTGAACATTAATATATGAAGCATTGTTCACTCTTCTTATTATTTTCTCTTCTTCTCTATTGTATTCTTCCTAAGGTTTAGACCCTTAGCTCCACTTCACTTGACTTTCCTTGAGTTGTCTCCACCCAAACTAAATTTGGATCACTGGGATTGAGGTTGAAGCTTGAATGAAGTGAGAGTCCAATTGATTGAAGTGACATAGACAAGTTGTGACAGGGTCAAGGATTCGGGGAGGAAATGGAGAGATGTTGTTAAAAAACAAAGATCAAAGACAGATGGTAGAAGCAGTCTGAACAATCCTCTGTCAAATCCTTATGATATAGCAGCAGTCTATTGTAAGCTGCAAATTCCATTCAGAATCAGATTCGTGTCTTCAATCTAAAGAGCAGGCAGTGGATCAGAATTTTTTTTGGTGAAATCCAAATTGGATTTTTTGATGGAGATCTCATTCAAACAAACCTAGATAGGCAGTTTTTTACAGTCTGGCAGAAAGACAGGCCTGAAGAAACAAAAGTAACAAAGTATTTCTTAATTTTACTTGTATATGAGAAGTAATTCTGGATTTCTCATCAACATTCGAAGTCTGTTGGTGTTTTAATTTGCATCTTTTAGTACAAAATAGATGTGTAGTGTGTTGGTAAACAGATTTGTCGCTGTGATATTTCACTGCAAACAGCCCAGACTCATCCAATGGGCAGCAACAAATGCACCAACAGTTGGAGAGATCGCTATTGGATTAGTGTTCTTCCTCTACATTTGAGAGGGGCATCTCCCCCATATGATATTAATTTAAGTTTTGCAGGGATATGCTTTTAGCCAGAAAGAAAAAATGACACACAAAAAGAAAAAAATATAGAGAGAAACCCTATATTAGAGACATAAGAAAATCACCTAGACTTCTCAAGAATAGACTTGAAATAAAAGTGAACAAAAACAAATAGTGACACAAAGTTCAACAGTTTGTGCCCACAACAATAATTGATAAGACTTGCAATTACCCCGTTTCAACATGTAAGATAAATGAGGAATTGATCACACATTAAACATAAGACGAATATGTTATCAAGAAAGAATACAATACCTCAAAGTCTAATAATATTCTTTCAATTCCTATAAGCCAAATGCAACCATGCATAGCAGAGAATCTTCAAAGAAAGATTTCAAATTAACATAAGAAAAATTTGCAATATGTGAGGGAAAGTTAGGCACAAAGTTTTGAAATATTTCTTCAATTCCTCAATGAAAATGAGAACTAAAAATCTCTACAAAAATCCTTGTACAATGGCTGTGTTGAAAAGGTAACCAATAGCCACCAGAAGCTCCTAGATGAAAAACCCCTCTTACAAAGTTGTCTAGATGAGAGGCTAGAAAAAAAATCCTTTCTATGTATTTTGATTCCATATTTATAGAGTTTCCTTCTTATTTAGGACATAACTGATTCTAGAAGATTAGTTACAATAAAAAAACTTTTTGCACATTACATTTTACTCATTAGTTAAAAGTTAAGACATTATTAAAATGAACCTTATAATAAAAATATATATTTCTGCTCAAGATTGATTGGTAAACGGCCACCATAGTATCTTGCATGGGTTGTAGGTATTTGTCTGTAGATGTATTTTATCAAACATATTGATCATTTCATGTCAAAACAATGGAACAAGAACCTCCATATGTTGATTGTTGTTGGTATTGCAAAGGATCAAATGGTGAGGTGGCTTCAATCCACTAAATCTCCTCTTATTTTTTATTATCTTGTTTGAAAAGTTCTTGCATGGCCAGAATCTTTGAAAAACTTGTTCTTGATTCAAATGTTATATTAGTAGGACAACAGGCAGAGTTGGGATTATAGCAGTTTGGTGCCACCAACCATGCACACTTTTTCTTACAGTTCTATGGAAAAAGGTTTAGGTTGTAAGTAAATATCTGAATCAATGGTGCCCTCAGTTGTTTCATCATTATCTCTTATTTGTGTGGATGTTCTTTGATTGTCACATTGTGATTACTAAAGTTTTAATATGTAAAAGATTGTCTTATACTGATTCACCCCCCCTCAGTACAAGTGTGTATCTTTCTTCAAGGTATAGGTATTTTTGTGTTGATCCAAGGTCTACCAAATTTATTACTTCTTTCTTTCAACTTATCATCATTGTTGGAAGTGTTAAGTTCTGTTTAAACACTTCTAATTCACAAATAGATGGGTATATATTGGTGAGTCATTGCTCTTCCTTGCATTCTACTATAAGTATGGCTCCTCAACAATTGACTCACTCTAGTGGTTGTGGCTTTATCTCTTCCTAGATTAGGGACCTTCTTACTCCTTGATTCTATGGTGTAGTTTTGAGTGGTGGGCTCTCATTGCTAGTGTTCTCCCACTACCAATGGTTCTCTAGCTTTGAATATTATGAATGTTCTCTACAACATTGACTACCTCCTAGGATTTTTGCAACCTGCCCCCCTTAGCTCTAGACTTTCCTTGATGAGCATTCTCTGGCTCAACATTGGTACTCTCCTGTTAGTTGATGACATTCTCATTGAATTCTCCAAGCATCTTGAAACATGGATTGTTGAGGATTGTGGTTTTTCACTTGGATAGTCTTCTTTTACTTATTATGTAATAACCACCCTACTTTTTTCCTTTTTTTTTTGCCAATTTGAAAGACATAACATGAACAATGCAAATAGAGTTTCTTGCTGTTATAAAGTTCTGATTATGAATTTTCAGTGCACATAAACTGCTGTCATAAGTTTCATAGAGGATAAACATACAAATTTGATGCTCCAATAATTAGAGTATACAAACATGTGTAATCCAACATCAAAATACCTCAAACAAGGATGAGGAAGTAGATGCCAGGTCTGCTGTTACAGTTTACAGGGTATGTCAGCATCATCATTCCTCATAAATAAGCACCCAACTTCACCCAGCACCCGGATATGGTGATAAAGCAATTTGTTGCAGGTCTGATACTGAATACAAGAGCTGGAGTAAGGCTGCGATAAACTATTCTCAGGTCAAGGCAGCCAAGGACCACCAACGTCTCTCAACATGCATAATACTTCTCCTAACAACTCAGATCAGTGATGCATTGATCCAGCAGTCTTCAAACAGCCTTGAAGTACCAAAGAATGGACTGAAATAGGTCTGTCATAGGGTTTCAGTCCTTCCACAAGTCTGTATGGCTACAATATGTGCACACAAACATCCCAAATTTTCCTTCAAACATCCAACAACAAACAATAAATATTAATTTGTCCTCAAACACCCTTCAAAGGTAGAATACTTGGTAACTATGGGTCTGATATATAACTTTTGAGCAATGATCAGGTCTGGAAATGATAATACAACAGGTACTGTTGATTGTATGAACCCCAAGTGGCATCTAATCTGCAAAGTGCACTCCCAACAGTGACTAACAATCCAAACTAGGACTGGACGCCATCACCAAATGATAAATATCAAGTGGCAGCACTTACGCTGACTGGGTCTCATGTCCAGATTAGATAGGTCAGTATGGCCTGGTTCAGAAGTATGAAACCCTTGAGAAAACCTTGGACTCTACAAACCACCTCAAAATCACCCTAGAAGGGTCACCCGACATTGGAAATCACTGTCATCACTCCCTTGTATGATTTCAAAACCTTAACATGAAATACCAAGCCAACATGAGAAGTACAACTTGCATATCTGGAGCTACATGGTCAACCAATGGAAAATTGAAACACTCTCCAAAACAGCCACAAAAATCTGCAAATAAACTCTAAATACAAACCCAAAATATGAAATAAAAAAACCTTGTAAACCTTCATTTTTTTTGAAACCTTGAGTTCACATGAACTGTGAAAACAAAGGTGACCCTGTAATGTCCCCATTTTCGCTTGCCTCGGCATCTCGTTGATTAGCCTATTATTTGACCCTCGTAGGCTAATGGTTTTGGATAGAGGGTCTTGTGAGGCAGATGCCTGGTCCTTTGGTGGCATTATTCTTCTCCGGAGCAAGGTATTGTTCAGGTTTGGCTTTTGCAGAGGATTTGGGACTCAAATATGCACACTTACTATTTATAGTAAGTCACCAAATCAATGGAGTCCAGTGTTACTATTTTTAGCAGGGAACTTAGAGGCGCAGAGGACTCGGTGGTTGACCTCATGGTTCAGACGAAATGGAAAAGTACTGTTTGATGAGCAACTTATGCTATTTTAATTATTATTAAAGTTAATCTTTAATAATAATTAATTATTTATTCGAAAAGTGCATTATAATGTTATATTATAATGTTATGTCGATGGGGCCATTAAATGACTTAAAAGATATTAATTAAGTGCACTGAAAAGGGCGCCCATCTCATGAGACATTATAAAGTGCAAATATTAAAATATATTTAAATGATGAGAAGCTTCTAGAGGTCGACCTAAGTTATGAAAAAGTATTCAAGCTATTGAAGAAAATGAAAAAGGGATTCATTCATAATTTTGACATTTAGCTTTTGAAGAGTCTTGCTGTCGAGAAGAAGAAACCTAGGGTTTCTGCAATTTCTGCAAATCTGGTCATTGAGAACAAAATCTCTCATTGATTTTGCATACCTGAGGTTGTGAAAGGACTTCTGAAGGTTTGCCTTTCTGCGGGCTTCATACAAAGGTCCAGATTGTGCTTTATGGGAGAAGAATTGAAGAAGTTTCACAAGGGTTTATTCTCAGAAAATCAGAAGTATTGAATATTATCAATGTTGAACCATTTATTGCTGGCTGTGCTTACTCTTCTTTGGCACAAGGGGATCATTCAGTGCATTTAAGAGGAGTTTATCATCAATAGAATTGTAAGGGATTCAAGTGCAGATCAGAATCTAGAAGGTCAAGCATTGTCAAATGTTGGTATTGCTGTTTGCACTCAATTTGGGAGCCACATGGGAGACATTGAACCAGCTGTACAATTTCTTGCTGGGCCGTACAAGCCCTAGACTGGATGTGTTGCTTCAAGGCTGAAATGCCTTGGGCTTTAGCAATCTTTCATCTTGGTGTGGGGCGGCTAAACCTCTGCTATCACTCAACAGCAATTTCTATGTGGAGAAGTCACCCTTCCATTCTAGGCGTGAGGCTTCTAGGTCTTTCTCTTGATGCTGGGTGTATTGATTTGCTGCTACAGGTATTCATATGTTGCTGCAGTCATCTCAGACCACTGCTGAAGACTCAGAACCACTAATGGAGGCCTAATCGGGTATTCTCCTTTTGGTTTTTATGTGTGTATATGTCTGATGCAAGTTCAGAATTACTGCTGTGTGTTATAAACTTCTGTACATGTGAGCATTAGCACTTAATATTGCTCAGAACTGAAAATTCATACTTTGAAGTTTAATTGCAGTGTCTATGATTTTCTGTTAGCCTGTTTTTCAAGGGAAGGAGTAAAATCTGTGCATGTTTGTAACACTTATGCTTAGAGTGTCTCATTGAATGAAATGCTTATCTATTAGCCAGAAGCAAAAGGAAGTGAACTGTAATTTTCTTTGAGTTTATCATTTGAAGAATACGAATATCAAACCTTTTAGATAATCAATTCAGCTTTCATACAAATTGTTTGACAAAATGTCCTATCTGACAAACTGAAATTACTCAAGCAATCTTGTAAGTCAAACTCAGGTTGGGGGTGGGACATTACAGACCCCTTTGTGGATTCACTCCAACTAGGTAGGGACCATATTTGATATTTGAAACCAGCAACCAAATGAGGGTTTTCGTCCTCAATCGATCTTGGAAGAAAGTTGCAATTTTAATCCGACAACATCTTGTTATGTGTATTTTTCTGCATATTTGAAATGAGAGCTCAATCCTCCATTTTAGAGAGTTGGAGGAAAAAAAGACCAATTTAAAATTACAAATAATTCATTTCCCGCCAAAAGCACATTTCAAATTATAAATTGACTTAAGTGTTAGTCCCTTCCCTAGGCGTCTACTTTAGGGGAACATAATGTGACTTTATGAAAATAACACTAAGGTAATATAATATAACATTAACATTAGAACTTTAGTGTAATATTTAAATATTTCCGTTTGAGTTGCGGAGAGCATCATCAAGGCTTTAGAAGCCTAAATATATCATGCCATGATAATACTGAGGCAATGGGATAATGATAGGTGTCAACTCGAAGACCTGTGAAAAATAGAAGTGCTCTCCAAGAAATTAGGAGAACATGCCAAGAGTCTGAAAACGCGTTTGAAAGTGTTACAACAATCTTGAACACCAACTGAGCTCAATGCCATAAGCAGATGCCACATAAAGTTGATCTTGGATCCTCTAAGATGTTTGGAGTTCTCTTGAGCTCACCTAGAAGCTTATGGGAGAACACGGAACTGGCCAAAAGCTCACAAACAATATGATGTAAAAAAGGGAACATTACATATTAGATTTGAGGTCTTCCCACTCATTTTTTCTTTTATGGGTGTTCATCTTTTGTTAATTACATTTTGAGGTCTCCCCTCCCAGTTTTTCTTTTATTATTCTACTTGTTAGGTGTATGCTTTCTTTTAGGTTAGCCCTTGCTTGTGTATGCATTATGTCTGGGGCTTCATTTTTATCCTTGGTGTTTTGCTAATATATTTGTTGTACTTTCTAATCCTATTGATCTATTTTTGGTCATTTGTGGACATTATCATCTTTTCTTTATTTGTTTATTTTCCTATACCTTAATTATCAAGTTTCTCTAAGACCCTAAATTGCTTAAGGCCTTTACCATGGCTATCTTTATTTGAGTTTTAATATGAAAGAGTCTTCCAAGTTCTCTTATTCTACTACTAGTCTCTTTTGCATTAAAGTGTGTACTAGTTTTTCACTTTTAAGTTTTTTTTTTTTTTTTTTCTTGAAAGAAGGTGAATTATATTTATATAAAAAAATAAGAGTTAAAAAAAGGAACGCTTTTTACTTAAATGGGCAATCTGAGATATACAAAGAAGTTAAGGATAATCACCATACAAGAGTATTACATAAGGTTATAATAAAATGTTATGCCCATGCAAGTTTCAGCTGTGTACAAAAGAAAAATCTGAACTTTTTGTACAAATAGTGAGTCTTGAGATATATATTAAATTGAACTTTTTTGTACAAAAATGACATTTTTGGTGCAACACATTGAAAGCAAGATTAATTAGGTTTTTAAGGACTACTTCTCTAGGAATTTGCAAGAAGTAAAGGGGGAGCCTTGAAGTTTGAAAATTATCTTTGAACGGGTTCTTGTAATGCTGTCTTCAGTGGAACTTTCTGCTTATGTAGTGAATCTTCTATTTTAGGGAGCAAGTTCAGCATTTTATTGTTTTAAATTAGACTCCATTTCCTTTACATTTACCTTAGGTCATGCTGTTTTGCATCTTCTTGAAATTTTGGTAATTTTGAGGATGAAGTTTGCAATGTAACTTCAAGCATGTAGCTGCATTATGAAATGATCCCCTCAAGTAAGTGGACTTCGCCCTAGTTGAATGTTGCAATCTTTGTGCAGACTTAACTTGACAACCATATCCACCTCTTGCCATGGGAACGCGTCCTCACACTTAACTCTTACTCTTCTTCATTTTAGCAAGAGATTTGACCTAATAGCCACTCCCTTATAGCAAGATATAATCTACTGTGACAAATCCTCTCTTTCCACTCTCTTCTACTACCTTGATTAGAGGTGTATGGCCTTCTTTCTTTTTGACATTTCCATGCTCGGGCATAGATCTCTCTATGGTGATCCCAAATTTACTAGATTGATTTCTTTTTACTGTCAATCCATCATAGTTGTCGGAGGCATTAAGGGCCCATTCGATAATATTGATTTATGAACAAAAGGGTATAAATTAGTGAGGGACTACTCTTCCTTTTGATATATTACGACTAAGGCTCTTAGACACCCTTGCTCTCACTCTAGTGGTCATGGCTCTATGTCATCTTGGCATTAGTGACCCTCTCTCACCTCTCTTCCATGGTGCAAATCTCATAGGCAGGCTGATGTTACTGTTTTTTCTCATTACTAGTAGTTCTTTGTGGCACTGACCACCTCCTAGGATTGTCCAACATAACGTTCTCAGCTTTGGACTCACCCCAATGGCTATTCTCATATTTTGCATTAGTACTCCCACTATGACCAATGACATTTTCCTTGGCTCCTCCAATGCATCTTGCAGCATTGACACTTGAGGATTTTAGTTCCCTGCCTAGATGACTTTCTTTCATTTACTTCTTTGTGGAATCTTCTCCCTTTTTTAGTTTTTTCCTTTGACTATTGTACTTACTTGGGTGTATGCCTTTTTTTGGTTAGCCCCCGCATGTGTTTGCTTTATATCTAGGGCCTCCCTTTTTAACCCCAGTTCTGTGCTATTGTACCTTTTGTATATTCTAGTCCCATTGATCTATTTTTGGTCATGTATGGACATTAATATGTTTTCTTTCTATACGTAACACTCAAAGTAAGAGCTTGTGGAAGGGTATTTACCAAACTCAAATGAATTGTGGTGTAATCCTTAATTTCATAAGATTTATCTAATAATTTTCAGACTGGGGTTCAAAATGTAATTTTTTATATCAAATGTTTATTTAGAGAGACAAAAATTGGGTTATGTTTAAGAATATTACTCTCTTGGAAATTAATTGCCCTTTATTTGAATTTTTGTGTGTTGTGAAGGGCAACAACAAATTCGTTACATGGTCCTCACATACTTTTGAAATTACAGTATATAAAATAATAAAATTAAACAAAAACTGTTCATTCAACCTTTTGTCTGCATTTATGTTTGATTAAAATGAGCCTCAAAAATTGATTTTATGAAAAATCAAATCAGAAGACTTCAAAATAATAATTAGCTCATAACTTGATATTCATATGAATGAAAACTCTGAAGTGAAGTCTTAGATATATTACAATAGTTTATTTTCTTTGATGTAGCTATGCTTGATAAGATGATATATGGGAATGCTAATCCTTATCTTATGTTGTTTTGTAAATGGCAACAATCACTTTCTAAGGTATTTGATGATAATCACAAAAAGTGTTTAGTATTCTTATTATAGCTTTTCAATGCTGGCAAATATTTCACTGCTATTACAAATTTTGTCGTGCAAATATTCTGGATTTTAGATTGACTGTTGAATTTTTTGTGAATAGAGTTTGAAGAGATGGTTCAGATAGCAAGGTTAAATGGGAACAGTTTATTCTATTCTCACAAATATGACCCTATTATCAAAGTTTCAAAGAGGCGTAAAAGGGAGCAACGACAGAGAAATTCTGTGGTTTTGTCACATTTTCAAAGCTCTATTATTGCTCATGGGGAAGAAGCACATGGTCATCTTGATGATATGGTATTCTGTATCCTTCTAGAAACAAAGTGAAAACATTCAAATTTTGACAAATAATATGCTTCTAAAAGATCCCCTAAGTTTTTGATTTAAGCATATTCTAAGGGTAAAATGGCATGCTTGAGTTCTTAGCTTGTATATGTAACTTTCCTGTATTCTCTTTAATAGTATTTGTTTTGTAATCATATGCAACAATCGCAACCCCTTGTTTGTATGATTAATTTGATATGCAAAATCCAGTTTTTGATTAAATTTCAATTTTCTAGCTTTTCTTCTTTTCCTTGACCCATAAGATCAGACATATGCAACTTAACAACATATATCAATAAAGAAAAGTTATTTGCACAGATTCAGGAATGTGGTGGAAAGATAGCTATGAATCTTTCACAATTTGTAACTCATGTTATTGCAGCAGAACCAAAAGGTTTGGTTGCCTTATGGCTAGTTCATTCATATACGTGCATGGTTTACATTGTTCCCTCTTATAAATTTTTAATTGATCATGAGATAAGTTGGTTTGTTCTTCCCCAGTACCATGTTGTAGGATGCCTGCCAAATAAGTATTTCCTCAAAATTCAGTAAATTTGCCTCATTTTATTTGTACGAATGTAACATAATATTTGTTGTTAGTAAGTATGCTCGTGGTTAAAAACAAGTAATTGTTTTTTTCTTAATTTAGTTTCATATATATGTTAACTTTTTATTTTTGTGTTATATAGTTTTTACTATTTCTCTTTTGCAAGTTGCTTAGTTTGACATGGAATAGGAGTAAGTTTGAAGTTGATATTCCAAAATCAAAATGTTCATTCCAAATACAAAACTATCTTCGTGATATTATTAAATAATATCTTTTTTCCCTTTATGGATTGCAAATAGTTCTGTGTTTTTTTACATCGTTTATAGGCATAGTTTTCAAACTTGCCAAATACTCATGGGACTTGTGAGAACTTGTGCAGAATTTCACTGGCCGAGTAAATTGACCATAGACTACTACCCATTTTCACGTTGTTTCTAGTTTGCAATGTAAACTCGCCATGAGTATTTAGGTAGTTTGCAATGTGGGCTCACCAAATGTGGTATACAATTTGAGGCAGCAAAAAACATGGGGAAAACTGCAAAAAATGTGAATTTTTGGTGTTTTAAGCAACTTTTCCCATCAAATTTCCTTGGCCAGCATTTGCGAGTTTGTTTGCATGAATTTAAGAAAATTTGAAGTGGATTTGAGGAGAGCAAATTTTTGCAATTTTGGGATTCCAAGTCAGATTTGTCTTGTTTTGTTTTTCCTTTTTCCCAAACATTGCAAAAATATATTTTTTTCCCTAAAATATTAAATTTAGGTTTTAAGCATGCTTTGAAAGCATTGAATTCAATTTTCTTAAATTTTATTGTTGATTTAATTTATTGTTTTGAATGGAAATTTTGATTTTTTTTTTATAGTGAGGTTTAGGTTGTAAAAACTTTTGTTTTGCTTAAATTATGTAGTGCTATTGCTATTCATATATGTTCAAAATGCATTTTATGTTAAGTTTATTTTATCTTTTGGGTTTAAATTGCCATTTTGTAAATATGTTCCACGATGTTTTGAGTATAGGGACAGCAACACATTTTAGGGATGGCAGTCTAGGGGCTTTTTTTGTGGGACGATAGTATATATATACTATCGTCCCACAAAAAAAGTATATATATATACAATAACAACAATAAAATTACAACTCTTCATATATATATATATGTGTGTGTGTGTGTGTGTGTGTGTGTGTGTGTGCGCGCATGCTTGTGCACTTGCGCACGTCTATCTATCTATCTATCTAAGTTGATCATAAAATACAACCCTTACACACACATACACATACATATGTGTGTGTGTGTGCTCATGCCTATGCACTCACGCGCGCGCGTGTGCGTGTATGTGTGTGTCTCTGTGTGTATGTATGCATTTGTGTGTACGTGTGTGTGTATGTATGTATGTGTTTGTGTGTGTGTATATGTATGTATGTGTGCGTGTGTGTGTATATGTATGTATGTGTGCGTGTGTGTGTGTGTGTGTGTGTGTGTGTGTGTGTCTGTGAGCATGTGTGTGTACGTGTGTGTCTGTGTGTATGTTTGTGTGTATGTATTTATGTGTGTGTATATGTGTGTTTGTATGTGTATATATCTATGTGTATGCATGTGTGTGTGTGTGTGTGTGTGTGTGTGTCTATTTGTATGTGATTGTATGTATATGTATGTATATGAAACAAAGAAAATAGGAACCCTAGGTCTAATGCTTAAACCTAGGATTCAAACTTTGTTGTTGTTTGGTTGGGGGTGTCTTTTCTATTGTTTCATTAAGATGGAGATCAATAAGGTGAATAGATTGACTTCAACAATTAAGGTGAGCCAACTAGACTTGGATCTGCATCTTTTGGAGTCTTGAAATGGATTGGGATTTATTGAAATTGATTAACCTAATTAGACTATATGCCCTAATATGAGAAATGCAATAATCCGACAATTGATAAACTAAAATAGTGAATTGCAAGCAGATATGGGAAGCGCAAAGGATTATGTACCTGTCCTGAAAAGTTGTTGCTGGTTCGAATATAGGGACAAAGTGAAACATCCCCTATAGATGTTTGCCCAATTTTTTCTCAAATTTACCACATAAAATTTAACAAATAATTCGCATGCAAACAAATTTCAATTTATCCAATAACTTGCAACAGTTTTCAATGTAAATCATATAACTATTAGTTTTTAAATAAGATCTGAAATTGCATATGATTATTGCCTTCAAAATCAACAGTAGAATAATCAATAGAAAAATCCAATCGTAGCCACAAAAGTTACAGTTGAATTGGATAATCAAAAGCACAAAGAGACACTTGAATGATATCTCCAACAGACAATGGGTTTCCGTCCACTGCCTCCAAGCTCGAGGGTTTCCGTCCTCAAACCTGCTGAAAGCCAAAGTTTCCCAAAATTCTCCAAGAGAAAATAATAACCAAGCATAAACCAAGCATGCTGAAAGTGAGCCCTTGCAACACTTTTTATAAGCTTCTCATAAGAGCTCATTCACACTTATAACCAATGTGGGATAAAACATAAACTTCCTTTTTGCCTTTTTGATGTCTCATGTATTTTAAAATAAGGGGCCTCTTTTACTATTCATTTTCCCACTTAACTTTAGACTCACATTAATAAAGTTAAATAATTGAATTTAATTTTATAATTTAAACTTTCTTAATGCGGAGATGAATTGAACCAATGGAACTGAAATCATCTGACAATAATACCCAAATTTTCTATTGAAGAGACATTATCACTGGAGATTGCGGCCCCCCTGATGAATTATTATTCACAACATTAATGACTTACTAAAAATAGTAAGTATGCCAAAATTGCCTCCAGATGCCCCGAATTGACCTGCAACGAAAATTGTTTAGGCCAAAAATTCTCAAGATTCCTTAAAAGCCCTGGTTAGCCTACGGAACCGAGGAGAAATAGGCTAACAACAACATCATACAATGCGAGCTAGAAAAGGGGACATTACAATCCTCCTTTCCCAAAATTGCTTGTCCTCAAGCAATTCCAATGTTACCCCAAGATCACTATGCTGAATCAATTGAAACTGAGTATGATCCTAGGGTCCCAAGTCAACCTAGGAGATCGATAGCACCAACCGCTGAAAGCACTACTCTGCTGGATGCCAACACAAGAGACCTCTTGATAACAACTAGTAAGTAGAGCAATCAAATACTGCACCATCTCTGTCCACTCCTCAGGTAACTGCTCTCCAAAAAGACTAAACTGGACACCCATGGGAGTAAACCCCAGTAAATCGACATTGACTTCCTCATCCTCAACTGTTGAACTGCAAACCCAAGTGATTCCAGGATTCCAAATCAACTTGAAAAGGGAACCACCATGTTGGCGTTGTGTCACTCTAATATAAACATAAACATAAACTCTGCTATCAAGTGCAAGCTTGTCACCCATGTATGTACCTGAATCTCTTATGTCATTAAGCATACTCAACATGAAATGAGGAATAGTTTTCAGTGTATCTCCAAATGTAATCACACACATCCCTTCACGATTTTCAGCAGCAACAAGTCTGAAAAACTGATTTATACTCACTTCCCGAATGCGCTTGCTCTCATGGATTGGTAAATTCTCATCAACATCCATTTCCCAAGTGCTGTAGAGATCACTATGTGTACTCAAATCTATATAACTAGTTGTTATCATCATTGCAGGATCTGAAAATTCAATGATTAGCATCATAGGAGAACTTTCAGACATTGAAATGGGAGATGAAGGTCAAGGAACGAAATCTGAAAATTCATTCCCAATTGGTTGTAGGCTGCTAGAATATGGCTCATACGACAAATATAATGCTTTTTTATTGGTTAGAGAGAGAGTATGATCAATTGCTAACCATTTAACTGTCAACTCTTCAATGCTATGACTCCAATGTTCATTCAAACTTCTTGATATGTCCATGCAAACAAGAACTTTGTATACCTCATGCTCCTTCTTAATGCCAATCTTGAGACAACAAGGGAAGTTCATACCTTGTGAGAAACTTGAAACAATGAAGACATCCTCATGCATAGGCTTGTAATCTTGAGTATATATAAAGTGATTTTCCAAATCCATGTCAACCTGAAAATTCTTATGACAAACAAGTGCATAAGGACTGCTGTTCACTGTCAACGAATCAGCATTTGATACAAACCCTTTTATAGAATCTTCATAGTGTTCAATCAATTCTTCTTCAAACTTTGGTTGCTCATCAACGGTGGTTGTCCTTTCTAATGTAGCTGTTATAAGAAACTGATTTTCTGATTGAGATTGTGCCAAACTCAGCTCTAAGTTAAGCTTGTCAATCTGATTTTCTGCGTTTTGTAGAGCCTCTTGAGCAGCCTCCAAGGTATCCTTAGTATCCACAAGCTCATAGGTGGGATTGCCAACTTCTTCTTCTTTCCTATGCAATGATTCTTCCTTGATGACCTGGAAATCAGCTTGAGATGATTCTTCTTTACCCCTTTTTTCTCTACAGTCAAGTTGTCCCTTCCAAAAGTGACCTTCAACCAACTTGTGCATGTCATCAAAATGTGTTAATGTTGCAACCATCTTATCTTCATTGACCTTCAATTATTTTTCCAATTTGTGTGACTTAACAACATTAGATTCATATGTTGGATTAGCTGATTTACCTTGAGTGATTTGGCTCTCATTGCAAACTTCTTTTGTGATATCTTCTTCGCATTCTTGCTGATTTAGAACCAAGGCAGCATTAGAATCAAGCATAGGGTTACCATCAATAACATTTGGACCAATTTTTTCATGTGGAGAAGGTGAGGCAGCAATAACATGAAGCACAAAATCACCAAAAGAAGCCAATTACCCTTCCAGAATTGTCAAGTATAATTTCAAAATTACCTACAAAGAATGCAATATTCCGAGCCAATTTTTTTGTTTTTTCAAATAACAGATTACAAAGCAGTGCACCCGTTAAGGTTAGAGAAAGAAACCAAAACGTGCAAGAAAGCAACTCTAACCAGAATGGCGCCGATGATGACGAGCATTGGTCAGAGGATCTAAAACAAACTGCTTATGCTGGAAAAGGAACTCGACGCCAAGTATGTGCTACCCAATCCAATGCGGAGTGAGGGGCGACCATATGACGGAGTGAATACAAAACAATGCTTGAAAGATAAATGCTGAGAAATGAAACTCCTCAACACCCAGAATGTGCTTGCTAACCCGGAGTGGGATAGTAGCGACCATAGGGCGGAGATATAACTATCTTGACTAACACTGAAGATAAGAATGAGTATTACAAATCGAGACAAAGCAATTTAAGAATACTGGTCAGTACTACTGCCAGTTTACAAAGATTATTATTGCCTGCAATGTCCAGATATCAGATGCTTATCAAATAATAAATTCAACAATGAATCAGCTACAATCTTTAAGCAATCACCACGTCCAAACCACAAAACAGAAATGCAGTTTTCTGTATTCTGTTTTTGACAGATCTGAACTTTAAAATGAGAAATCAGCAACTTACAAGATCAAAGTAAGGTTCATAACTTGCTCAATAAACACCCGATTGATATGCCATAAAATGCAAAGCACTTTGAAGACCTAGGCGACCAAGATAGACCCTTGAAACTAAACCAAACACTGCAGATTTAATTAACACGAATCCCAATGCTGATCTCAATGGTACGGCCCAGCAAGAAGTTCGACTTCTTCTTAAAAATTCAATACTCCTTCTAAAAATCTAAGAATTGGAGGAAATGGGCGCCTATTACAAACTCAACTAATGATGCAATACCCAGAATGATATTTTTTGTCTTTTTTGAAATATGAGCAAAACATGAAATCTGCTGTCACTAAAATGCAACTTTAAAATACCTCTAAAATGCAGAATCAGAAACTAAAGGATTACAATGACGTTTACAATGCACAATATTCAAAAACTCACAAACTAGACTAAGAATCACCACTTGATGTTGTCTTGCAAACACGAAGCGATGCCGAGCTAGGAGGCCTTCATTCCTCAAAGCGATTCCAGAGCCAATCCGGTAGCATAACAGTATAGTCGTCCAAAGATATCCAAAAGAGAACCCAAGGCTGTCTTTTATAAGTTTCTGTTGACCTTCCTTGAAACCCTAACTTCTTTTCCAGAGTCAAAACCCTAATCACAAGAGATGGCGTCCTTTTCCATGAATCTTTAATTTTTGACTTCATTTAATTAAATTTCTCACTTAAATAAATGCGTCCTCCTTAAGGCTTAGTTTTGACTTTGATAAATTCAATATAAATTTAATATATCCTCAATGATGGCGCCACCCTTCAAGTCCACCTTTTAAAATAACATTAAGTTATTTGGCTAGGCCAAGGTGATAAAATAACATTTAAAATATAATGTTATTTTTAAGTGAAATGAGCTCATCTCTCCAAAACTGCATTCTGAAGCCCGAAACTGAATACGCCACTTGAGTCAACTGAAGGGGAAAGTCAACTGCCTGAGACCAACCTGTTTACTGCCAAAAATAGAATTTACTAAAAATAGTAAATTCCTGGAAATGCTCAGAAAGCCGAGATGAACATACCACTGCGAAGCTCTCTGAAAACCCAGAAAGAATCCGCCATTGAATCCACTAACTCTGAGCAAGGACATCCTTAAAAATAGGAAACCCTAATTTTACCTTCCGACTAGCCTTCGGGTTTCCAGAAAAAGGCCAACGGTCACTGGAAAGGTCAGGTTCGAGAAGGGGACATTACAAAGAAACTTGTGTAACCTTTACCTGAAGTCACAATTGATTCAATATGTTGCGACCTATCATCTTCATCGCTGGTCCAAACTTCTTTGGCTGACTTATCTTCCTTACTAGCCCCACAATTGTGATCAGCTGTCCAAGACCCCTGACATGTGAAACAAATCTGCTCCCTTCTCATTTGGTTCTTACTATTTTTGGAAGACCTTGCAACCTGTAAGCCCATTGACATTAATTCATCTTCAGTCATCTGTTTCTTGAACCCCTCAATCTTCTGCTCAATCAGCCCTTTTGAGAATTCATAAGCTATAAGTGAGATATTATGCTCCTCTCTCCAAATGGCCAACAAGTTTGATTGCAACCGCTTGCAGATATCATCATCCTCATCTAAGATTAAGGACATAATTGTTTGCATACAAACCCTCACATTGTCTAGATGATGCTTCCTAATTTCAGTTAAGAAGCATTGAAACATTTAAAGAATCAATTTATCACATCTGAGATCCAACAAAATGATAAATGATCTGGTTCTTGCCATGATTTTTGAAATCTTAGCCCTCTTACCAAAAGTAGGGGCTTTGACATCATGTAACCCATATAGGCTCTCCACACTTAGATGTAGAACCTTTTTCAATTTGTCATCATTATAGGGTGCCATAGGAGCTGTTATTCTTATGATTTCACTATAACAAGAAGCAATTGCAAGTCTCACCTCTTTACAAGGATGTTCCATAAACTTGTGCTGGACCAAAGCGAGCATTGAGGGTTGCAAAGCTCAATTCAGAAGCCTCCAATCTGCCTGGTCTACTTTGGACAAATATGTGTCTAATTCCTCCAACTTAGAGAGAACATCATAAGGAAATTTCATGGACTTCATTTGTAATCCAATTACATAGAGCCAATTTCCTATTTCTTTTTCTTTTTGCAAGTCCCTTAACTGTTCACCATTGAATGTATCATTGAATTCTTTTGAGAAAAGGACACTTTTCAGATCTGCCATTGACTTCATTTTATTTACTGGACCCACTGTAAGATACCTTGCAAATGTGAACTGAATTTTTGTTACACTTCTGATGCTTGAGAAGTTTCGTCAAACACTTTGCTTGTAACTGTTGTATGATGTTTCTCTTGTATTTGGATGTATTCAATGGTGTTATGTGCATAAAAATTTCATCTAAAACTTGCTCATGAATGATAGAGAAACAATATTACTAATTTTCCAATGCAAACGTAAGACTGAAAATGATAGGCAGCTTGGCAAATGCACATCTACAGCAAGGACATTATGACAAACACTTGGCATTCAATACCAAACTTCTTCTGTTTTGCTTTGATGGCCTACAATTTGTTTCAATTGCTTTATATCCATACTTTAAGGCTAATTCCGGAGATGAGAAATGACATACAACTTGGCAATGTTTATTATGTTTTTCATATGACTAACCCAACAACATAATGTTCCAATGCAAATACGCAGACTGTTTAGTCAACAGTGTTCTAAATGTGATTCTAGATGACAATAACTTCCCTATAATGCAATCAAATGCTGTTTATGACAGAGTTATTTTCTAAAAGTTAACTTTTTCATACCCAACAACTTCTCTAACTTGGAAGATACAATTATAATGCACTAATTCAATAAGATAGGAGACCTGGCAATGACATCTTGCTGCAGTGAAGCCAACAATGAAGACTTGATAACTCTCTCCCAAAGTCGTCGCGTCTCAGGCAGATATATTGAATATTCGATGATGAGACTACCTTTGACAAATGATGGCTTAGTCAGCAAAGAAGTTGTGCCTCTGTCTTATTTCTTTCTTGTAAGCAGTTCACTTGTCTTTTCTTGACTTGATCTCCCGTCAACTCAAATGTTATAAACTCCTTGTATCTAATCGTCACCTTCAGGAATGGATTTGATGTCTCTGATTCTTATTTATTTTGAAGCGCCCAGACTTTTAACTTCACACGCCACCTATAATTGTCTCGTATGATATCCCCTAAGCAATCATTATATTTTCCCGTGATGAAGTAGGCAGACAGAGAGGACTCGACAGGTGAAGCTTGATATCAACCCAACTTAAATATATTTGTGATAAGCTGAATATGTACGCCTTCTTTGGTTGTGTCTTATCTGTCCTCTTCATACCATTTCGATATCCTTTGACTGAATGGTAAACATGAATTGATGACTAGACTTCGTCTTAACTTCAGCTTGTGACATTTTGTCTCATCCAGTAGCTTACAAAACTATTCTCTGTCTTTATGCGACTTCATAATTCATTTTTTTTCCAGCTACTCCCGACAGGTCTCTATGCGTGATCCCTGACTTTCAACAATGACTAAAGTGTTGTCGTCCTTTCTTCAGGTGGAATCGATATTGATAAAGTCAATTTTTTTGTCTTTATCTCCTAACACCTTTTGATTTGTCAAAAGCCCTTCAAAATACACATGCATTTAGCTCCAGTGAGAACTAGAATCAACAACAAATGCCAAATAACACAATATTCACGGCAATACCAATGCCAAGCTTAGGAGTGATTATTATATATCGGGCAAATATATATATAAAGATTTCTAATGTTCAACTCTAATTCGCACAAACACAATATTCTCAATCTTTCATGACAATCCTCAAGCAAATAAGTAATTTTCACGCACCTTTCAAATATAAACCTTCGATAAAGTGTTCATAAATATTTCCATCAATATGGAATTACCGCTGATAAAATCCTTTTACTCACATCTTGTGTGCTACTATAGAAATAACCGAATAAATATTAATCCTGCACTTAAATTGGGACCCACGATATTGTCTTAGTATTTAACACCTTATTAAAGCTTCAAATTTAAACCCCACGATTTAACAATGAAGTGGCCCACCAATATTTGCACTCGAAATAGTATTCAAAGGCGACTTCCTTAATAGTAGTCTCTGCAGGAGCATAAAATTATCCACAAGAATAGTAAACTAAAATATTTCGGCGGACATCCAAACTGACTCAGGCCAACACAAATTTCTTCAGACTTAAATATTTCTTTGTTTCCCCAAATAAGATAAAAACTTCAGAACTGCAAATACCTTAATTTCTGTTACTCATGAAACCTCGCAGGTTGGCAGGAGAACCAACTTTGATACCACTGAAACATACCTTGTGGATGTTTGCCCAATTTTTTCCCAAATTTACCATAGAAGATTTAACAAATAATTCACATGCAAACAAATTTCAATTTATCCAATAACTTGCAACAGTTTTCAATGTAAATCATATAACTATCAGTTTTTAAATAAGATCTAAAATTGCATATGATTATTGCCTTCAAAATCAACAGTAGAATAATCAATAGAAAAATCTAATCGTAGCCACAAAACTTATAGTTGGATTGGATAATCAGAAGTTTGAATTTGAAGCACAAAGTGAGACACTTGAATGATATCTCCAACAGACAATTGGTTTCCGTCTATTGCCTCCAAGCTTGAGGGTTTCCGTCCTCAAACCTGCTGAAAGCCAAAGTTTCTCAGAATTCTCCAAGAAAAAATAATAACCAAGCATAAACCAAGCATGCTGAAAGTGAGTCCTTGCAACACGTTTTATAAGCTTCTCATAAGAGCTCATTCGCACTTATAACCAATGTGGGATAAAACATAAACTTCCTTTTTGCCTTTTTGATGTCACATGTATTTTAAAATAAAGGGCCCCTTTTACTATTCATTTTGAAATATGCTAACCAATTTTTTGCCACAATTTTTACACAATAACCAACACTTGGCCAATTTGATTAGCATTAGCGCCAAACCAAATCTCTATCAAAGCAACTCTAACCTAGAATGCGCCCTAAAACCACTGAAGGAAGAGGGGCGGGCATATGGTCAGAGGATTCCTAGGATCAAATAGATCAACAATTGAAATTGCGTACAATTGGAAGTGTAAAATAAACTCAACGCCAAGAATGTGCACACAAGATCCCTTGGAAGGCGAGGTGCTAACATATGGTGGAGTAATTATTACAAACTGAAATAACTAGGCAGATAACCGGCCATGGAAGATTCAAACTAACTAATTCATCCGTTGCGGCAGGCATCCACTCTTGAGTGGGAAATCTCCACTTTTTTCAGTGGGTACAATGAGAGTTACAAAGTTTATTCTCCACACTGGCGGTAAACCATCCAGGGGTAATTAACGTTTGCTTAGAAAATTACAAGTAAATGCAGCAATAACAAACTGGTTGGATTAGTACTACTAATGCTCAACCTTACAATCAAGAATTGTGCAAATTACCATTATTACAATGATAGCAAACAATTCTAATATGTAAAGAAAAAATTCTCTCAATGTTTCAACACTCAAATGCGAAAGTAAAGCCAAAAACAAAAAAACTAATACAATTTGATATAAAAATATGAGTTTTGGAAATTTTGATCAGCAAACAAAAAACACCATAAAATGCTCATAACTCCAACACTACCTCCAATCGAGATGAAACGAAGTGCAATGACCTTTTGAAGGATAGGTGCCCAAGTCACAATGAAGAAACAACTTCAAGACACCTCAAATCAACTAACACGAATCCCAATGCTCATCATGAAAAGTATGACCCTACTGGAAAATCGATTTTGCAAGATAAAATCCAAAACTTGGAATTAAATTCCAATCTTTTGGGGAAGGGGACGCCTTGAGCCTGGAAATGCATTGCCAAAGTACCTAGAACAATATTTTATTTCATCAAAGAGCTGTGTACAAAATATGCTTTTAGCTATAATGAAACCAACAACACCAAAACTGTAAAAACTCCAAATTGCATCAACTGTGAAGCTTAATCTGCTAGTTTGATTTGAGAAGCAACAATAATACTAACTAGGTGTTGTCTTGCAAACATGAAATTGGTTGAAATCTAGGTGGTAAGCATCCCTTGAAGAAATATTCACAATGTCATTTTGACAACATAACGATAGCATAAACAATGGATACCAAATGCTAGAGCAAAGCTTCATTTTTAAAGGGAAAGAGATGACCCTTCAATTTCCCACCAAGGTACGCCAAAAGCCACAGTTGAAACTTTTCAAATTTCCAAAATTCATAATCCTCCTCAAGTTGGCGTCCCACTTCATGGCAACATAAAACTTTATTAAAAAATAATAAACTCCTTCATAAAGGCGTACCCCCTCAATGACCCTCTTTTAAAATAACTTAAAGTTAACTTTCTAGGCCAAGGGGCTCAACAAAGAAACATAACATTGACTGCCTTGTATTTAATAATTGCCATCAAAATTGCATTTTAGAAGCTATACCAAAAATATCAACTGCTCCAATAAGAATAAACTGAAGTACTGCTAACATGACCACTGCCAATCAAAGTATTTACTAAAAATAGTAAACACCAAGAAATGCCACAGAACCTCCAAGCATGGAAACCCTAATTTACCTCAACGAGCCTATGGGCCTCCAGAATAGGCTGATGAGCAACCGAGCTGATCACTGATGAAAAGGGGACATTACAGATTTTCCCACTTAACTTTAGGCTCACATTAATAAAGTTAAATAATTGAATTTAACTTTATAATTTAAACTTTATTAATGCGTATATGAATTGAACCAATGGAATTGAAATCATCTGGCGATAATACTCGAATTTTCCATTGAAGAGACACTGTCATTAGAGATCGTGGCCCACCTAATGAAATTACTATTCATAGCATTAATGACTTACTAAAAATAGTAAGTATGCCAAAATTGCCTCCAGACGCCCTAGATTGACCTGCAACAAAAATTGTCTAGGCCAAAAATCCTCAAGATTCCTTAAAAGCCCTTGTTAGCCTACGGAACCAAGGAGAAATAGGCTAACAACAACATGAAATATTCCGAGCCAAATTTTTTCGTTTTTCAATTAACAGATTACAACATTACAAGCAAGTGCACCCGTTAAGGTTAGATGGATAAACCAAAACGTGCAAGAAAGCAACTCTAACCAGAATGGCGCCGATGATGGCGAGCATTGGTCAGAGGTTCTTCTACTCTAAATACAGAAAGGAACTCAACGTCAAGTATGTGCTACCCAATCCAATGCGGAGTGAGGGGCGACCATATGACGGAGTGAGTACAAAAAGCAAAGCTTGAAATGAAATGCTGAAAGCTGAAACTACTCAACACCCAGAATGTGCTTGCTCACCCAGAATGGGAAGTAGCTACCATAGGGCGGAGTTATAACTATTATAATGACTTTTAATTGAAACAAAGCGTTACAAATCAGAATTGAGCAACAAATAAAGAATGACTGCCAGTACTACTGTCAGCTTTACAAATAAGAGGATTCGCTTGCCAATGTCTTAAGAAGCTGAGAGATTAGCATTACATCATAGAGTACTAGCCATAGCTTGGATAGTCATGCCCAACAATAATACATTCAAAGAGCAATACAATAATTTCTGTTTTCTGATACAAATCTGCTCTTAAAAGAAATAACCAGCAACCTATGAAATTGCTCAGATGCTCATATCTCACTAACAACTTGATCAATTGACATGATTCCTGATGCACACTACTTTCTTTATGATGGCGCCCAAACTAACACCCAAAAACAGACCCAAAATGCAACCAATAATTAATGCACAAATTTCAATGCAGCTAAATGGTACGGCCAGCTGAAAAGTTCGATTCTTCCTTAAAAATTCAATACTTAACATAAAAATCTGAGATTTGAACTAAAGGTTCGCCTCTCCTAGACAATGAGGAATAAACAACACCCATAACTCTTTTTTTTGTATTTTTTGACTTACGATTACAAACATGAATCTGCTGTATCAAATGATGCAAAGCTGAAAACACTAATATGCCAAATAAGATCTAACAATGCAATACTGAACACAAAATGTATGAACTGAGATGCACTCACAAATAGACTGAATTCACCACTAGATGTTGTCTTGCAAACACGAAGTGATGCCCAAGCTAGGAGGCCTTCATTCCTCGAAGCAGTTCCAAAGCCAATCCGGCAGCATAACAGTATAGTCGACAAAAGATCCCAAATAATGTTCCAAGACTCCTCTTTATAATCCTCCAGTTGACTTTTCAAAACCCTAAAATCCGCTTTTAGGTCAAAACCCCTAATCTCCTCAAGAAGGGCGTACTTTCTCTTCAAGGCTTAAGATTTGACATTTTAAATAAGTAACATGCTTTGATAAATGCGCCCTTCAAACCTTGCTTTGACTTAGGCAAAATTAAAATAATCTTTTAATGAGGGCGCCACCCTCAAAGACCCACTTTTTAAAAACAACATTAAGTCATTAAATCTAAGCCAAGGGGTCAACGTTAAAATATAACATTTAAACGTGACTTTTTTAATTAAATGACTTAACTTATCCTTCTGAATGTGCCCTGAAGCCAATACTGAGCAAGACATCTGACCAAACTGAAGCAGGAAGTCAACCGAGCTGAACTCAACTGGAAAGCTGCCAAAAATAGAATTTACTAAAAATAGTAAATTCCAAAAGTGCTCTGAATGCCGAGATGATCATACCACTGCGAAGCTCTCTGAAAACCCAGAAAGAATCCGCCATTGAATCCACCATCTCTGAGCAATGACCTCCTCAAAAATAGGAAACCCTAATTTTATCTTCCGACTAGCCTTCGGGTTTCCAGAAAAAGGCCAACGGTCACATGAATGATCAGGTTTGAGAAGGGGACATTACACAACATCATACAATGTGAGCTAGAAAAGGGGACATTACACAAAGTTGCCCTAGGGCGTATGGGTCCTTGTAGAGGTGTCTTGAATTGCAGTCCTTTGATGACAAAATTGAGCTCTTGATTCCTAGTTGCAAAGTCCTTGGAAAGCAATCAGATAATTCTGTAGGTGAGTTTTCATGAGTTGACAAGATGTAGGGCTTCAATTGTAATAGTGAACAATTTGTCTTCAAGCTTCCTTCAATCCTTTCTAAATCTAAAATTTGCACATTCACAAAGAGAAAAAATGTTGTGCCATTTAGGGGCTTGCCTTAGTTAAACCCCGTGTTAGTTTTTCCACTTGCACTATGGCAATGCCAATGATAAAATGGATAAATGATAGAAGGAATGATGAATCAACAAAGTGCTGCAATTCACCACCCTTCAATGGCTTCCTTGAAGGATTGAAGTCACGCACATCACTTCATGGTCTTGGATCTTGCTTGCTTGATTGCTTGAACTTGCTTGGAGACCTACAACAATGGTTGGCCTTCACAAACAATGATAACATAAACACATATAAACTCACATAAGATTTGACATGATGTTAGGATCTTGAATTGCTGCAATAAAGCTTTGAAATGTTGCTCTTGACTTGCTTGATAGTGCTCTTGATCATAAGTTTGCCAATATAATTTCTTGTTATCTCTTGTTAGATTTCAAATGATGCAATAACTAGGCATTTATAGGCATATCTCTAATTTCTCGAAAATTAAATCTTGAAGTCAACATTTGCAACTTGAATTTTGAATGTTAAAATGCCGACACCGACATATCCCAAATTGGTTCTTGATAAAATATGGGGACCCATACGCCCTAGGGCGAATGGGTCTTGGCCCTATTTTCTAGGACATTAAGTGTTGAGGGAAAAATAATAATTGGAGCATTTGTTTAATAATGGTTCCCCTTTCGGAAAATGGTACAAATGGGCCCCAAAATGCACAATTTAGGAAATTAGGTGCTTAATTAGGTCTAGTAAATTAAGGGGGACAAAACATAAAATGAAATTGTCAAGGTTGACAATTTACGATGGTACAATATGTATGTATGTATGTGTGTGTGCGTGTATGTTTGTGTGTATGTGTGTGTGTATGTGTCTATGCATGTATGTATGTGTGTGTGTTTGTAAGTATGTCTCTATGTGTGTGTGTGTGTGTGTGTGTGTGTGTATGTATTTATGTATGTGTGTGTATGTATGTATGTATGTATGTGCGTCTGTGTATGAATGTATGTATGCATGTATATATGTATGAATGTATGTAGTATATTTATGTATGTATGTGTGTGTGTGTTTCTGTGTGTGTGTGTGGGTGTCTTTGTGTGTGTGTGTGTGTGTGGGTCTGTATGTGTATGATTGTGTGTGTGTGTGTATGTGTGGGTGTGTATGTGTGTGTGTGTGTGTGTGTGTGTGTGTGTGTATGATTGTGTGTGTGTGTGTGTGTGTGTGTGTGTGTGTGTGATGAAATATCCCACCTCTATTGAGATATTTGCCAACAATTTTTTTTGCTCTTTCTATTTATTTTGGTTTTGTAGCTTTTGAAGATTTTTGCGAAGAAATGCATAAAATGCCAAACAAATGCAAATAGAGAAATGTTGAAAGGAATATATCAAATGATCAACTCTGATTATTTATCGCTTGAATTTACAATAAGGTCATAACTGGATAACAACTTATGATCAACAAGTAATCCCTTGAAAACTTCTGAAATTCTTCTCCAATGAAGCACAAATGTGACCTCCGTATAAAGCCACCAATCAACAAACCTCAGATGATCTTTCACACCCTCAAAAAGCTTGATTCAAGAAGAAGCTACGCTCTCCAAGATTGTTATAGCTGAAAACCATAGGTCTCCACCTCCAAAATGCAAAAGCTCAAAGCCATTTTGATAAAATGATCAAGAATGAATGAAATGTCTTCAAAATGCTTTTATATACTTCTCACTAAGAGGTCGATTTCATATGAGGCCTTTTTAATCATTAAAATATATTCAAATATGCTTTTGTCACCTTTTTAATTAAATCCTCAAAGTGGGCGCCCATAATAAACTTATAATGATTTGACTTTATATCATTAAATGCACCTTTATTATAAAGTCAATATATGTCATTAATATATGCACTTTATAATTAATTATTATCAAAGTATAACTTTAATAATAATTATAATATTATAGCTCCATTAATAAACATCCTTTATCAATTCCGCTAACACCATAGGCTAACCCATTGCATACTCTACCCATTTGGATGCCTTACTAAAAATAGTAAGGTTGGCCTCTAACCACACACTGACTTACTATAAATAGTAAGTATACATAAATGAAGCTAGAAACCCCTTGAATAACCATGCCTCAGAACATACCAAAGATCTGGAGGTGAAAACATAGTCAACTACCAACTGGAGAGCCAGGTAACTCCACAACAGGGTCCTCTAAACACCATTATTAGCCTACGAGGACCCGATGATAGGCTAAACCACCAACTCTGATGCTCGCTCAAAAATGGGACATTACATATGTGTGTGTGTATGTGTGTGTGGGTGTGTGTGTATGATTGTGTGTATGCGTGTGTGTGTATGATTGTGTGTGTGTGTGTGTGTGTGTACATATATGTATGTATGTATGTATTTATGTATTATGTGTGTATGTATGTATGCATGCATGTATATATGTATGTAGGTATGCATGTATGCATGCATGTATGTATGTGTATGTATGTGTGTGTGTGTATGTATGTAGGTATGTGTGTGCGCGCATCTGTGTATGTGTGCATGTGTGTGTGTGTGCGTGTGCGTGCACGCGCACACGTATGTGTGTATGTTTGTGTGCCCGTGTGTATGTCTGTGTATGTATGTATGTGTGTATGTATGTGTATGTATGTGAGTGTCTGTCTATGTGTCTATTTGTGTGTATGTGTGTGTATATGTTTGTGTATGCATGTGTGTGTTTGTGTGTATGTGTGTGTTTGTGTGTGTGTGTGTGTGTGTATGTATGTGTGTGTGTGTGTATGTTTGTGTGTATGCGTGTCTCTATGTGTGTGTGTGTGTGCGTGTGTGTGTGCACGCACGCACGCGCGTGTATGTGTGTCTATACACATATATGTATATGTGTATATATACATATGTATGTATGTATGTATGTGTGTGTGTGTGTATGCATATATGTATATATGTATGTGTGTGTGTATGTGTGTATGTATATGTATGTATGTATGTATGTATCTGTGTGTGTGTGTGTGTGTGTGTCCATTTAGTATATGTATGTATGTTCTCTTCCTTTGTTGTTTAATTGGTGTGAGGGTGGTGAATTGAACTTGGAATACGTTTAGTATTTGTGAATTGAAATAGTTTGTACAACTACACACGAGAACCATTACCTTGGAATACACATTAACTTGGTATATAACAGCATACATTTTTTAAATTCTTTGTGAAACAAGTGGATCCTTCATGCTACACTACGTTGTAGATCATGCAGGGTTTTTGATTAGTTTGTTCACATAAAACATCCTTTAGGGGATTATTCAAATGAGAATCTCTAAACTTTACTATTTAGTATTTTACATAGAGACTATTTGATACAACTCTTGACAGTCTACTAGCTTGCAGATAGATTGCCAGTTTAATACAGTAAATGGTTGTTGTTTAAACAATTTGACCTTACTACCATCTCTTATATTCTTGATGTCAAGATACAGTGATGTATTATTTGAAAAAAGCCATTTTGAGATATTTTTCATATGTAAGAAATTAATTACTTAGTCTTTCTAATGTAATTATAAAATGCCATTTTGTTTTTTTTAGATATTTGTGTATGTACATTCCTCTTGTAGTGTTTCAATTTCAAATACAAAGTTAGTTAAATCTGAATTTTTTAGGACTTACATTGTCATTGCAGGTCTTCATTACAATGTTGCAAAAGGCTCTGAGTTTGATGTCATTCACATCTCGTGGCTTGTTTCAATGTTGGAATCCAAGGGGATTTTGCCAATCCTCCCAAGGTGAATATCTTTTTTAAAATTCTGGATTCTAAGAAGTGTAACTCTACAGTAATAACTACCATTAGTAAAAATCACTTACATCTCAGCTAGAGACATTGGGTCTAATTATCTAATTATGAATGTTGATTGAATGATTTCAACACTGAATGTTGGTGATAGACACTATATTTATTTGAGTAATAAGACAACAAAGACAATCAATGAATCAGTGGATGAATTTGGAGATCCATGGTTTTCACCTCTTGAAAGAGAAGATTTATTCCAGGTTTGTATTCATTCCCTTGGTCGCACATTTATGTTTTGTATAATAATTTATATTCATTTTAATCGAATTTTACACCTCTTATGATTGAATTTACATATTCCCAAAACTTAAATTTATTTTTACAGATCTTTCAAAACATGAACAGTTGGTGTTCCTCAAGTGCAACTAGTGCAATTGGTAAAAGGGTATCACTCAAGCTTGGAAGGCCATGGCTCTCTGGTATATTTCATAGTTGCTGCATATACTTTCATAAACCTATCCATTCTAGGTGAGAATAACTTTTTTATTTGGAGTCTTCTATTTATTGTGTGCTGTTCTGTGATTATATCTGTCATAGCATGTGCATGGTATTAGAGCTGTAATGGTGCTCTAGATTCTGATGCATGATAGTGTTCTTCTCAATACTACAATGTTATAGCTCTGCTTTAATGGTGGATTAACGTGTAAATTCTGATGAACTGTGTGTATGATGTTATTTGAATTTGTTTTGCCTGCTTAGTTCCTGTTCTCATTAATTTGTTGAAGAAATACCATTGGATTTGAGTGTGTTCCTGCATGTGCATAGGATATGTGATCATTGCCTATTTCTTCATTTTAAGGGAGACCCATCCAAAGGGGTGGTGTTGGATTGCATTTTGAATAGGGCATTTTGTTGGAAGCTACAATTTATTTTTACATTTGTTTTAATACAAATTGTTGACAAAGGATATTGCTAATTGATTTGGCTGAAGCCTGAACAGAGTGCTGCATTTGGATTTTTTTGTGAGGTCTGAATAGGTCAATTGGTAGTGTTTTGGTGAACCCCTAAGAGGGTGGTTATGCAGCCTAATTGAGGGTCTGAATAGAAAAAACACTTTTGTTTAGAAACTCGAAAGGGAATGCATGCAGCCCATTGTTATACATGATGTGTGTGTTGGGATCAAACTTTTTTTTTCATGAAATGAACACAACTTACTGTAGTAAGGGAAGCACTGTGTCACTTGTAGAGCAGTACATGAGAGTAGAGTGTTTTTAGTTAATAACTATGTTGTACCAAGTTTCCAGTGAAAGGAAGTAGAGGTGTGGAGTACACTTACACTAACCTACAAGAGGAGGCATGTTAAAAAATTAAACTAACCATATAGTTTTGGAAAAGAATATACAACAAAACACAAGTTTATGTGGGGAAAGCCTTTTTGGAAGAAAGACTACTCACTTGAAAAAATGAACCAATTGTATTATTAGCTAAGCTCCCACAACCATGGGACAATGTATGGTTCCTTCTCATGAAGTATGTCACTCTTGAAGGAAAATTCAAATGTTTTTTCTTCTATCATTTACACTTGGTTAATCACTTTAGGAATAAAATTGTAATAAGCTTTCCTTTTTACTTGTTATTCTCGACTGAGTCTTTTGTTAAGAAAGCCATGGATGTGTCATTGAAAAACCTTGAAAAAGCTCCCATCCTGCTCCATCAGGGCCTTATCTTTCGACTCTACCACTTCCATTTGGCTGTGTGTCTGCCAAAACCAATTAGGGCTTGTCTCATAGAGGACCTCCCGCTTGATAGCTCCTCCACTAAGAACATCAATGACTCTTGTTGAGAAATCTGAGATGCCAACCAGTAAAGGAAAGGACACCGCTATGCAGAGTGTCACCCTTATTAACCCTCTGATTGAGGCAAAAACTACCACTCCTCGCTCTAAATTCCCTAAAACCCCTTGCTCCTCCACTCAAAAGCTTGCGGTTGTGAGCTTGTGTGATTTGAAGAATAGCCCCATAAAGAGCTCGAGTAAATGAGGCAACATAGGAACCAAAAAAGCCACAAGCATAATGAAAAAGAAAACCTTAGGTTCAAATTCTTGTGAAGGAAGCCAATTTCGATGGGGAGGAGGAATAGAAAACTAGCTGTGCTGACAAGTAAGAGGTTAAAAATGTGCTTGATACTGTGAAGGAGATGGAGAGCCCTAGTTTGAATGTTAGGAGGTCTAAGGGGCTAGCCAGTTGCATGACCCCTAACTTTAGCATTGATGAAATCTCCAGTGACTTGTCAAAGAGGGAGGAAAATGATGAAGAAAATAACAATAAGGATGAAGATGAGGAGGAGGTGGATGTTGAAATTGAGGGCCCAAGCTTGTTCCCTGAGTTGAATGCAATGTTGTTGAATATAGAGGACTTGAACACCACCCCTATTGTGCAACCTGACTAGGATACCTACCCCAACTGCATGCAAACTATAGTGGATGTTGCTACCTTGAAGACCTGTGTTGATGAACTTGAACGGAAGATGAAAGGCATTTCTCACTTCACCCTGAGAGCTATGCAATGATCGATGGCCACCCTGTGTTCTTTGTTGGAAGAAGAATTTAAAAGTTATGAAAGCAATAAGGGAGCTAGCACCAATACAAATTATTGGGAACTATATAAATTCCTTAAGGAGGATTTGGAAAAAATGTTTGATTAAGTCTGGTGCTCTCTTTGTTTCAGTTTATTTTATGTTATGTTTTAAAACTTTGAACTTTGTTGTTACTTTGCTATTATAGCGTTGTTCTTGGCCTGTGGCCTATGCGATCTTTTTTGTTTTATGCTGTTTTTGTGCGGTTTTTTCTGCCTTGGAGGCCTTTTGTGTAGAGGGATTAGCACCCTGATTTGATGCTTATCTAATAAAAAACAAAGCTTACAATACAATCTTAGGGACATGCCCTTACAAAAGTGTCATAAAGGTACAACTTTGGAGTAATTCTAGCACTACAACAATAGCTGCAAATCAATAGTATATACTTCATTCAAAGCAACCAATTTATAGGAAAATATCAAACCAAAAACTAAGAGTGGTTTTGAAAACCATGTATGAAATCCATTAGCCCAAAATGGCTCAAATTCGAATGCCCTAGTTGGCCATAGTTTCTTAGGCTAATTTTAGAAGATACTCTTATAGCTGTCATAACTTGGTGTAATGTCCCTTACCAGGTTTCGCCCTAGGATTCGCTTGTTGATTAGGGTTAGGGTTTTTCGTCTTGTCAATTGGATAACCTTTCTATGATATATTCCTGGCTGAAACTTGCATTCATCATTTGAACAATATTTCCACATATACACATGTCTGTTAGCATTAATATCTAGATATCCAAATATAAACATAATCACAAAAAGCAATTATGAAGACATAGGAGGAGTGGCATGAGTGGACCCACATGAAGTCCTTTGCCAAGCCCAAGAGGTTGTATACCACAACACTCTCTTCTCAGTGACTTAGTACCTGCTTTCTCCACCCATGTCATCACCTTAGAAAACACTTAACCTATTAGGGGAAGCCAGCAGAGCTTATAAATGGTCCAGGCGTACCACCCCTCCATGGCCCACCCATGCCTTTGGATTGAGCGGATCTTAAGTGGAGCTTCCACTCATCCATGGCCCATCCTTGTCTTGGGTTCTGAGGGCGGATCTTGAGTGGGGTTTCTAGGCACCACTTTTCTCAGGCCTGTCCTCCCTAGTAGGCTTGAAAACACTTAGAAGACAATCTTCAAGCAATCAAATACATTTGCATTCATCAATGATTTTTTAAGTCAATATCAACATCATGTCCTAGAACAATTATCATCATGATAATACTAAAGAAAGCATTGCACCAATAATCAGATTAGCAACCTCTAGTATGCATATTCAATTCAAGATTAATGGAGAAACAATATATATATATATATATATATATATATATATATATATATATATATATATATGCCTGTGGTCAGTCCTATCAATATTTCATTCTGCTAACATGTAAATAGCATCAAGAATATATATTTACTTAAAAGGACAAGGCTTTGATCGATATAAAAATCAGAATTAGCCAATTCAGAGATGCAACAATCTTAATGTTTAGATTATGTTTGACTGTAAATAATATTTGCATACTCAGGTTTAGACAAATCTATTAGAAGCATTCAAGGATTAGACATAGCATAGAAGCAATCAGGTCGACCATGAAGACAGTCTATAGGACTAGAAACTCATGCATCAGATGTTCAAGCCTCTATCGTTTAAATGATTTTTTTGTTTCTTATATTAAAAAATGCTAAATATTATTGCTAAGTGAATACATCACCTGATTCGCTGTAATGTCTCCCTTATGGATTTGTCTTAATGTTCGCCTCTTAGTCTTCTAAGTTAGGATATTCGGATAGAGTCACAATCGATAACTTTAATGATAAATTCTAGATCCTTTTAGGAGTTGATATTGGCATGGTTCTCAGATTTAAAGGCCCTGCCTATTACAGGAGTATGTATCTACAAAATTCTTCTATGATCTTCTTTGTCTCTTGAACCTTACTTCTTTTTATACACCCTCATGCCTCTACATGAAAGGTGGTGTCTTTTTTTCCCCATATCTTTTGAAGTCAATGGGGCCTCTACAGGTATTGCTTTGTTTATTAGTGCACCTCTTAATATTATCTTATTACCCCTCTTTGCTTGGCATAATTGTTGTTTGTTATTTTAATCCCATACGATATTGGCATTGTCCTCCACAATTACTCCAAGCTATTCAACTTCTTCACAGGAAGCAATCATAAGGGAAAGCTCGTATGTTATTGTCCCTTGTGAACATATGACAGAGCATAGAATATAAATATTCGTCCAATAAGATGGTGCAATAACTGAAGATCTAGTCCACCTCACAGGACACGATCCTTCATAAGCCGCGATAGTCTTAATACTATGGTGGTGCCATAGGGAATACTAATTTGTTTCTCTTGACACGATATGTAATGAGCCTAACCAAATTAGACTCAAAAAACTCTTTACTTGCTGCCCTTGTAATTTTTGTCAAGCAGTTGTCATGCTAAGTCTTATCTCGCTGTCTGTGATGTCCCACTCCAAATGGGACAATCTCTATTCCAATTTTGTTTGATTAATTTCAGTTTGATAGATAGGACATTTTGTCAAACATATGACGTTCTAAAAAGCATAACTTTCACAGTAACATAATGAGTGCACAAATGGATTTCAAAGCTAAGCTTAATTTCACCCCACTAGTATGTCATACAGAGGTATACATGAAAATGTAAAGCTACAGATTTATGGCAGCTCATCAAATGATAGAAGAGAACTGTTTTACTTGAGTTTTGATGCTCAGACAAAGCTACAGCCATACATGAAATACAAGCTAATACATTCTGACCTGTAGAGATTCAACATAAGATGCTTTCACCAAATCTGATAAACAACGTGCTCCTCAAATCCTTTTTATTTGACTGATATAAAGACAACTTTCAGATGTATTCAATAGTCTCAACATACTTCAAATAAGCCAATATTGAATGGCAGATTACAATGTTTATGCTCAGATAATTACTTCAGCAATACAGAATTTATAAATTACTGAAAGTTTGATCAGCAACAAACCAAAAGCAAGTTAAATACAAGTACGGTTCAGACCTGGAAATGCACGATGGTCTGAAAGGTGCACAACAACTTAACTGAAGGCTGAAACCTCTGCATATATCTACGTCCAGCTTGGATAAACCCTTGGATAAATTAAATATTAATAACAGCCCAGATTATAGCAGTAGATAAATGAAACCCTTGCCAACTTCAACACAATATTGGTTCAAATCACTGTAGCGCGGTACTGTAGCAATACTATTCACGGGTACTGTTCACGTGGCACTGTAGCGCGGGTACTGTAGCGCGGCACTGTTCACGCCACTGTAGCATCTAACAAAAAATTCCGATCTGCAAGTAATAAATGATATGGTACGGCTGGAGATACAATAGCCTGAGAAATAAGAATGAAGCTGGAAGTTGATCTCTTGTAGATTTAATATTTTCTTCTACAAACCCTTACTTATTTTCCCCTGTAAGCACGAATGTAACTTCTGAACAAAGCTACCCTGTTAGCAAGCTTCAGCTGATCTTTCACAACCTCAGTATGCTTGATTCTGAAGAGTTGACGTTCTCCAAAACCTGATTGCAGAAACCCTTGTTTCTCCAACTCCAAATGTTCTCAGAGAGAAAAAGACAAATTCAAATGATCATCAATAATGAGTTCGATTTGTCTTGAAGAGAAATATATATCTTTTTCCTCAAAAGTTCGACCCTTTTCAAAAAATCAACTTAATTGCATTTAATAATATAATAATTCGCCCTTTTAGAGACTTAGGCAAATTATTAATAAATGGCGTCCATATTAAATGAGTAACAAATACTCATTTAATAATAATAATGCTCCTTTATTATAAAGTATTAAATACTTTATAATTTGCCATTAATAATTAATATTTTAATATTTCACTTAAAGTGACTTTATAATATAAAGTCATAATAATAATCATTTAATTATTATTAAATGCTCCGTAATTCTTCGTTTGCTCAACAAACTGTCAAACTGGGTCGAAACTGAGATGACCAACTGAACCAGGTGCCCTGCCAGAAATAGTAACCCCTGTCTGCCTGACTTACTATAAATAGTAAGTGTCTAAAAATCACTCTGTGAGAGTCTGCCAAGGCCCAAACCTGAATCAACGGCTGGAGTGATGTCTCGAAACTCTGGATAACTGCCATGGACAACCCTCAAATCAAAACTGTCACCAACGAGGGTCAAATGATAGGCTAATCCTTACTTAACTCGATGCTCGCAAAAGGGGACATTACACGATAGGCTTGTACGAGCGACTAGCAAACACTCAAGGCGTCGATTAAATAGGAGGGCGGCAAAATTCAAATGTGTGCCTTGAATTCATTTTTCTATTCAACCAGTTCAGATAACAACAAACATAATAAGATAAAGGTAGCGGTAATGAATAGATTGATTGAGGTGGGATCATTCAATTGTTTGACTTAGAGACACACTAGCACATTAGGGTCCTTTTGATCATATTCTCAGAGACAAAGATTCTCTGATACATATTCAATCATGGGAAGAATTGGGAATTGCCATCGCTATACTATCTAAGGTGTGTTAGTATTATTTACCATGATCTTGGTCGGGTGTCAATTATGGTTTATCTCGTGGTTGCTATGTAGAAAACCCAATGTTCTTGATAACCTATCACTTGTTATATGTGATGATGTATTTATTATTCGATGTTTCTTGTTAGCACACTTATTCTTATTCTTATATTAGCTTCTTTTGAATATTATAATATAAATAGAAATTACATATATTTATAATTATTATTATAATAAGGTTCATAATATATATATATATATATATATATATATATATTATCTCATTCATCTATATTTCAATGTGCTACATATACGGGGACATGACAGTCCTCTCCTCCCAAATTTGCTTGTCCTCAAGTAAATCCCTTTTAATTTCCTAGATATCTCTAACATATTTATGTAATACTTTATGAAGGGTTTCCCATCTACTTGACTAAGAGTCCTTAGGAGTCTCATGAAGAGAGTTCAAGTGACCTATTATAATTCTTACTAGAAAGATTGGTTGGATAATATGTTCTTTAGATCTACTTAATTGCTTTCATAATTCATGTCAAACAGTCAATGTGCATATGATATAAAATTTTAAAAATGAAATGCCCTAAGGCTACAAGTTTGCACTACAAATGTCAAAATGACAAAGTCACAAATGTCCAAAACATAGTAATAGAAAGTATGATGGTTGCCTCTACTTGGCATCTGCCAACATTGCATCAAAATCAAACCCAGAGTCTGAGTCACTGCCACTATGAGTATGAGAGGTTGGCTCATCTAATGGAACTCCAACCAATCCCTCTTGTGTCTCCTCATCAATTTGGGTGTAATGTACCACCCCAAGTGGACACTTGCTAACACCAAGTTTTCTGCCTTATATATTTTCTTGGTTTTTTTTAAAGAGTTTACCTTCAATGATATATTGCCTAGTAAAGTGCAAATAACTGAAATGAAATGCTAATAACATATGCCAAAGTCCGAACTAACTGAGGGTGCAATGCAACAATCTTTTGGTAACTTTCAATGAAGATCTATGGCCAAAATGACATGAAATATACGCTTCAGCTGATAGACATTATTACGAACAATCGGCATGCATAATCAGATTCTGACTCAGATTGAAACTAACATCTACAGCCAAAGACAATTACTTGATATGCAGCTCCAACTCTTTTATTGTATGATGCATAAACTCATTACCAGCTGATTACAAGCTTTGATAAATGTATCTAGGACTGATTTATCATGTCACTACTTCTGAAAGAAATCTACAGTACCAAAGTTGTCTTACATCCCATAAGGAACCACAATACTTAATTCTGGGCGATATTGGTAACAAAATCAACTTTAAATACAATGCTCAGTTCAGATTCCAAGGTGATTCACCAATATAACAGCATACAGTTCCTTCGCAGCAGTTTATAAATACTGATTTTTGTCTACAAACAATTCTGGGACTGATTCAAAACATTTTCTGAGTACTAACAGCAATTAGAAAGACATTTCTAAGCACTCCGGAATGTGATAACAGTAGCACAAAGTTTCAGACTGATTCACACTTTTCTGTGATTAACTGGCAGCCAGAATACAAAGGTTTTCCAACTATAATACTTAGAAATACAAAGGTTTTATGTGCATTGCATAAGAACTGATACAACAAGAAACAAGCATGTATTTTGATTACTCAAACCTGGTAAAGAAATGCCCAACAGTTTAGATGCCCAGGAAACGAAAGATTAGCAACCATAAACCCTCCAGACTTGAATGCCACTGTAGCGGATCACTGTAGCGCGATACTGTTCACGTGGTATTGTAGCACGACACTGTTCACGCGTACTGTAGCATTACTATTTGTTGATGTGTTTTTCATGACCGCACCAATGCAGAATAAAGTCGCCAACGGCTACCCTATTCTCTCTTGATCAAAGTATTCTGCACGCTAAGATTGCAAGAAAGTTCGTGCGTTCAACTCCAAGGTTCTTTCAGTGTGAATAGGCTCAGTTGGCCCAATGTGATTTTGCTGGTATTTCAAGGGGACTTACGGAATTGTTCGGCAGCGGAGAAAGGAATTCAAATGCTCGGAAGATTTGTCTATGAAGTGTAGGTTTCCTATTTTAACCAGAAAGTACTGAATGAAATGGGGTAAGGTTTAGAGAGTCTAAATCTATTCTAAGTGTGGGATGTGGAGCTCAACTTCAGCAAAATTTTAACCGGACTTCGCTTTGCCTCGCATCGGACAGCGTCCACGGAGTCAGTGCAATCTTCAGAGGAGTAGTTCAAGGTGTTCAGATCACAACTTAGCATGAAAATACCATCACAACGACAAATATAGACATACAAATCATGATCAAAGTTAAGTACATGATATTCCAGTTGACCACACAAGGCGCATTCACCATCAGCAAATACACTAGTGCTATGGATAGGAAGTTGCTTGATCAAACGCTACATTCCACAACTAACATCTACTTGCATGAATGAAAATTACACTCACTTTGAACTATTTTTACGCTACCATTTGAATCCGAAGGACGAAGAAACCTTGCTAGCTACTCACAACAAAGACGAAATTCACCATCAATGAAAAACTCTTTTATTGAGAGAGTGTTCACAACAATTTCTTACAAAGTTTTCAAAGGGAAAACTTTCCCTCTTCTTCAAACTACACTATCAATCTATACTAAGTTACTCCTAAGCTATCACCTAGTTGCCTCTATACTCACTTCTACTCTAATTCTACTATCTAATGAATGTACAAATGAGGGGGACTTCCCCTTTTATAGATGGCCAAGTCCAACGGACTCGGATATTTCATTTGGATGGCCCAGATTGTGCCACCTCAGCCCTAAACAAGATTCACCCTAAAAACCGCCACCAAGAGGAGTGGGGTAATAAATGAGCCATTAATGTCCATCATCTTTCCAGAAGATTCCATCCTTGAAACATGTTCACACTGTTCTTGATCTTCTTCTTGACGTTGTTCTTCAACTTTGCTCGAGCTTCCATTCTTTTCTCCATCTTGAGTTTTGAAAACATTTCTTATCTGTCACTAAGTCTCAACACTTAGCCATTTCTTGCAATTTTTCTTTCCTTCGAGGTTGAAATGTCATCTTGGATCACTTAAATCATCACCGCCTAGTCCTCGATGTTCCTCCTGCAAAACAAGCAAGGGGAAGAGTATTAGAACACTTCAAAATATAAACTCAACTTACTTACCTGACTTTCATGCTCTGATCTTTGAGGTTTGAGTGATCTCTTCATCTGATAGGGTTCATCATTTTCCTCCAGCACAACTTTTGCCTTAAATCCTTCATGCCCTAGCCAAATTTCAACATATCTTGCATTCTGCTTGGCGCACTTTACCCTGATACTTCATCTGACTCAGGGTCGAGAAAAATGCATTCATCAGGAACTCAATAAAAAATTATCTAGGCGATCACTTTCAAATTCATCTGCCAAGGCATTTTATTTCAACAACATCATTTATTCCTTGCCTTAGAAAATTTTTCAAATTTCCCTTAGGAAATTCATCTACCTGGTGCCCATTTAAAATCTTTACCTCAGAATCCTTGGCAAGCTATGGAAGACCTTAAAATCCCTTCCTCATTGATAATTTTCAATACCCAGAAGAAATTTTTTCTTAGAACGCATCAAATTCATGGGTACGCAACGAACGGGTTCATTTAATTTTTTGAATTTTGAACCTTAGGAAAATATTCTCTCATCAAATTTATTTCATTTCTTCATCCCTGTGAGTATCCTGTTGCTCTGACTTGAAAATTTTTATTGACCCTGTGCAGCTGGCATCATCTGACTTTATCTCTGGCAACTTCATTCGTGCCTCTGAAAAATTTCATACTTTCGAGTCCAGGCGTGATTTTCCTAAAGTACTTAAATATTAATACTTAGGGAAAAAAAATCATCACTTTGCATGGGCGCAAATGAGGTCTTCTATATCAAGTGTTAGCACTTGGCATTTTTCAAAGCTCTACAGGAAAGTCTAGGCACATCAACAGGGTAGACTTTCAGTTTGTCTCATGACTTAGTAAACTTTACGCCTCTTTGATGCCTAGGGCGCATTTCAGGTATCCAACTTCAAGCTTAGATGCCTTAGAAAAATTTCAATCACCCTCTCTTCTTCTTGGGCGCAAATGGAGGGGTGAACTTTAAATTTCATAGAGTTTAGAAAATTTTTCAAGTCCTCACCTAGCTCAGGCGCAAATAAAAGGTCTTGCCTTCAATTTTGAACACTTTGAATACTTTTAGCTAGCATACTACCTTGGCAAGGTGGGGCGCATTTCTACCATGGAGGTTCCACCTTTCATAACTTAGAATATTTTTCTTGCATCTTCACAAGCTAGGCGCATTTTACCTCCTCAACTTCCATTTTTCCAGACTTAGAAAATTTTCTACCCATCCCTTTTCAAGGGCGCAAATCATAGCTGAAGCTTTCAATTTTAATACCTTCACCAAATTTCTTACCTCAAGGGCGCATTTTCATGGGTGAGCATCCATTTTATCAACACTTAGAAAATTTTCAAGTGTCCTTTCATTTCCAGCAAGGCGCATTTGAAGGCCTTTACTTCAAATCTGAAATACTTTGGATATTTTCATCCTCTTCTCAGCCAGGCGCAAATCAGTGCTTGTACTTTCAACTTTCTAACACTTAGAAAATATTTTAGGTCCTTTCCTTGTTGAGGCGCATATGGGTATGCCTGCTTCTAATTTGCCACTCTTGAAATGTTTAATCCAACTCTAGCCTGGGCGCATTTGATACCTCATACTTCAAGTTTGAACACTTAGTGAAAATTTTCCCATCATCTCCTTCTTCAAGCTGGGCGCATTTGAACCCCAGTGCTTTCAATTTTAACGACTTAGTCAGAATTCTTCCTCATTCATTTAACTTGGGCGCATATAAGGTGTTGAGGTTCTAATTTTAAACATTTGAAATTCACCCTGCCAATTCTTCACCCAAGGCGCATTCAAGAGGTCAGCTTTCAATTTTTTTCAACTCTAAGCTCAAGGGCGCAAATCATCATGGAGCTTTTAGTTTTAGTGCCTTAGAAAAAAAATCCTCTTCAAGGTAGGGCGCATTTTGGACCCCTTACTTCCAATTTTCGAAACTTAGAACAATTTCAAGTCTCCTCTTCAAAGAGGGGCACATTTGACCTATGGAGCATCCAATTCATGACATTTAGAACTTTTTCCATTCCTAATCCATGGAGGGCGCATATGAAGGCATGAGCTTTCATTTTTAATACTTAGAAACTTTTTTCCATCTCCCCTCTTGAGCTGGGCACATTTGGAGGGTCCTACTTCCATTTTGGGTGTCTTAGAAAATTTTTGATGCTTCTTCTTTTTCAAGGCGCACATGGGAGCTTGAGCTGCAAGTTTAAAATGCCTTAGTGAAATTTCATCAAGCTTCAACTCCAAGGTCGCATTTTCACATGTCTACCTCCAATTTAAGTGACTTAGCCAAATTTCCATTACCTCTTCCTCCTTGGGCGCTTTTGGGGGGTCAAGCTTCAAGTTTTTGTACTTAGATACTCTCATCCAAGTTTCCTAGGGAAAGCAAGGCGCATTTTGCTAGTGGAGCTTCCAATTTTCATGACTTAGAAAATTTTCAAGACTCTTGCCAGCTTGAGGGCGCAAATGGAGGGGTATGCTTTCATTTTTCAAACACTTCAAGAATTTTGATCTGTCTTTGGCCTTTTAAAGCAAGTTTTGATGCTGGACCTGAAAAAAATATCAAACTTGGTGGATTTCTTGCCCTTTGTTGGATTTAGGGTGACTCAATCATGCTAACCCTAATTTGCTATTTTTAGAAAGTTTGTCAATTTTGCACTTCAAGCTAATTCCCAATTCCGAAGGCTTGATTTTAACTTTGTCTGGATCCTAGTGACATGATTGAGCTGCTGGTGCCGGTACCCGTATGCCTCTGCTATTTTTAGCAACTGCTAAAAATAGCAATTATGAGAATGTCTTCAAATTTAAATCTTGAATGCGAAATCACGGTGAGTGCGTGTAGATCTTTGCTCTTGCGCGTTATCCCATTCGCCCTTGAATTTGGAAACCCTAATTCCCTCTGTGCCAACTGCTAAAATAGTAAATTAATACGATTTTCCATTCTCTGTAGCTCCGTTTGATTTGAAATTCGCGCCATAGGGTCTTCATCACTTGCTTGACCTGTACTTGCTAATGCCTTGCGCTGACCTGCTATTTATAGCATGTTTCTGGACGTGGCTTACTATTTATAGTAATTGCTTTAGCCACGAGACTTCACAACTCCGTTTGACGGGGAAATTGAATGACCGCTCCTCACCACATGACTGCTGACATGGTAGCATGCAATGATTTGCTATTTTTAGCTGTTTCCAAAATGACTTACTATAAATGGTAGAGGTGTTAGTTTGATTTCAAATTTTACCCGTGGATAAGCTTGAAGGATCTTGTCAGCGATTGGTTTTACGGTTCGAAATTTTGACTTTTACCCTTCTTTTAGGGCTTGAGTTGGAAACCTAATTTATGCATGCGTATCAAATGATCTCTGTTTGTCTTCGTTTCTGCTGCATTGCGATCAGTTCGTGATTCTGAACTGCTGGGAGGTGGCTGCCGGGACACACCTGCTAAAAATAGTAAGTTCTTTATTGAGTGATTATCTCCATTTGCATGTCATACCACTGCGAAGCTCTCGAAAAACCCACCAGGAATCATCCGACATGCAAAAGAAACCCTGACATGCAAACCCTAAAAATAGCCTCGGAAGACTGAATTCTGAAAGTTGTCTCGTTTTGCATGTTATACTGTCGCGAAGGTCTCGAAAAACCCAGAAGGAATATCCAGACATGCGTTGAAAAACTCTGCATCTAGGCCTTGAAATTGGCTCCGGAAGCTGAACTGCTAAAAATAGTAAGTTGTCTGTTTCAGCTCAAATTTAACCTGTGAGTAGCTTGATGTGCTCTGGACGCAGCGTGACTGCCGGATTTACAAAAATGCTGACGGATTGCCTGAAATTGCACACTTACTAAAAATAGTAAGTTGCCAGAATCTAATGAAAATTTGCTGAGAGCCTGCTGGAAGCACACTGACATCAATGTTAAGCTTTGTTTTCAATTTATTTACTTCATTTGATTTCAAATTGGCAAGGAGGATGGAAACCCCAATTTCTAGACTTGGCCAAAATTCAAGTTTAAACTCAATGACGGGCACAATCCCGGAAAGACAGACAGTATAAAAGAGAGACAACGACAAAATGACCCAAAAGCCAAAATTAGGGGGTCCCCATTTGCAATGGGGCGATGTGTGAAAAAGGTCACAACACTATTCACGTGCACTGTAGCGGGTACTGTAGCAGCCAACAAACCCTTTCAAACTGCTCAAGAAACTTGAATAAAACTTCTCAAATATACTTTGTAATGACTCCTGTGTGAAGCCACTCAACTGACAATCTTCAACTGGTATTTCACAGCCTCAGTATGTCTGATTCTGAAGAGTTGACGTTCTCCAAAACCTAATTGCAGAAACCCTTGTTTCTCCAACTCCAAATGTTCTTAGAGAGAAAAGACAAAATTTGAATAATCAATCAATAATAATGAGTTCTATTCTGTCTTTGAGAAATAAATACCTCTCTCAAAAATTCGACCCCCTTCAAAAAAGCAATTTAAATGCATTTAATAATATAAAATTCGCCTCTTTTGAACTTAGGCAATTTTATTAATAAATGGCGTCTTTTTAAATGAGTAATAAATACTCATTTAATATTAATTTTACTCCACTATTATAAAGTATTAAATACTTTATAATTCGCTATAATTAATATTTTAATATTTCACTTAAAGTGACTTTATAATATAAAGTCATAATAATAATTATTTAATTATTATTAAATGCTCCCTTATTCACCGTTTGCTCATCAAACTCAAACTGGTCCGAGATTGCCAAGTAGGACAAATGCCTGCCAAAAAGTAACCCTGTTGGCCTGACTTACTATAAATAGTAAGTGCCAATATCACTCTGTGAAGCCCCTATGAAGGCTCAAACTCAAACAATCGGAGGGAGTAAGGCCACGAGAACAAGGGCCTCATCACATTTGTTGACCTCTGAGGGTCAAATGATAGGCTAATCCTTACGAACTCGATGCTCGAAAAGGGGACATTACATTGGGTCAGCGTCCTCTAGATCAACATACCACCATAATGCTGGAGTCTATCGATACTTAGGAGTTTGATGATCTTGGAGTTGCAAAGCACTATGCACAACCATTAATTTCTCTGCTCGTCTAGAGGTCAGTCTATTCCTCTTTATAGAGTGACTAAAGCTGTATGTTGACCAATTCTTCTCTGCAATAGAGGAACTAGCAACCTGTGAAAGGAGACAAAAACTAAATTAGTAATTTACTAATTAGGACATTCAATTATGATTATATAAATGTTCAACACTAATCAAATTAATAAATTATGTTAATGTATTACCTATGAAAGGAGGTGAATAGCAATCATCCTCAATTGTGGTGCATTCTTTCCATGCCGAATGTTGGCCCACAAAGATTTTAAAAGTCAGTCCATTGTGTACAAAGTAGACTCGCCTCCTCAACTGAATACCTTTTTGCAAGGGCCTTCATAAACCCATATTTCACCTCATCGTCATCACAAGGAGGCACCTTACCAACCCTTGGTACATACCATTTGGGATTAAGAGCAAAGGTTGCCATATGAAGCTGGGTGTTCATAGTGTTCCACCACCGCATCACAATGGGCTTGATTTCTTGGTCATATAACCCCGAATTAGGATCCCTATCAGAAATTGCTTTCTTCATTCTTCTAAGCATGGAGTCAAATGTTTCATAAATCTGCCCAAGACTTGGAGAGTCTGTATCAGCATGTCTAATGACATCCACAATTGGTGAAATGATGAAGCAAATATATTTGCAAACAAAAATTTGAAAAAAGACAAGTTAGTACTTAGAAAATAAAAAAATATTAACAATAAATCATATTTTAATTTTTTTTATAAAATCAACAATCAATAATTTTTTTACCTCACATTGGACCACCAATGAAATATCCCCCTTACTTTTTTCCATTTTTTAACACAAGAATTTCACCCGTTAATGTTAGATAAATGAAAAATAACCAAACTGAAATGCAACCCTTCACTTTTTGATCACCAAGATCCTAGTGTGGGCAAGGTGAGAGCATATGGTGGAAAGGGGATCTCGTTAACTGAACTAGAAAACTGGAAATACAATGTATTGGCTGCGAGGTGACCAAGATGGAAATGAAAGTACTTAGACGACAAAGCCAACCTCTTCCACTTTTTAGCAGGCTACAATGAAAATAAAGTACTGAAAGTAAATGCTTAGGCGGCAAGCCAACCTCTTCCACTTTTCTGCGGGTAAAAATAGTAAGTAAAATACTGAAATGAAATGTTTAGGCAGCAAGCCAGCCTCTTCCACTTGTCAGCAGGTACAACAAAAAGTAAGTGTAGAAATATAAGAAGAGTTGATTAGTACTACTGATTTAGCGTTACAATATCATGTTCAGATGCACTAGAAAGGAGATAAACATATCAAATGATAGCTAGAATGTTAGCCAATAATTTCCAATGTAAATACAAGGATCTCTAGTATGAAAATATGATGAAAAGGAGGAAATACCAGGTCTGATATAGAAATGGCAGCGATCAAAAATTCAGACCAGCGATGCCCTAGATCACCAAAATGCTCATGACTCATCCAAAACTCCTTTGATCGACCTCAAACTGAAAGTATTGGAAGCCTAGAGGCTAGGCGTCCCAACACTAGCCAAATAACCATCCCAATCAGCAGCGAAAAGACCGGCACACAACCCAAGGTAGCTGCAACAAGAAGTATGACCTCCTAGGGAAGAGTGTCCTCCAAAAATCCAACTCACCACTTAAAATATGAAACTTGGAGCAAAGGGGCGCCCAGGCTAGAGGAATCAAGAGAAACAATGCCCAAAATGATAGCTAGACTCCTCAAGATGATATGACCAACAACAAGAAACTGAAGAGAAACACACCAAAACGAGTAGCAAGCTGAAAGCTATCAACTACCACACCAAAATCAAAATACATCGAATGAAGCCATCTCTGTGAAGCTCTATCTACAACTTTTGAATGAAGAAGCAGTCTTAGTTCAGCTAGATACTATCTCTCAAGTATGAAATTGAAGAAGGCTAGGAGGTATGCGTTCCTTGAAGCAAGGGTTTTGAAATAATTTCAGTAGCACTTTGTTATATTGAGCAATGGATGATCAAATGTGAAGACAAGGCCCTGTATATATAGCACTCTCAACCCAGAAGTTTCAAATTCCTTTTCCCTCCAAAAGGGATGCCCAAAAGAGGTTAAAATAATTATTTTAATTCATATTTGAACAAGTTGACATGGGCGCCCAAATGACTTGAGCATTTTTCAACTTTATAAAAATTCACTTGATTTATCACTTTGGATGCCTAAGGAGGAAAATGCCACTTAAAAAACAACTTGAAGTTATCACTCTAGGCATTGGGGTCCAAAAATGCATAATATAAAATCACTTAAGTCATTGACCTACCAAAAAAGGCTCCACGAATGTTGGAGACCAAATTGCAACTTCTGCCTTGCCAGAAATAGACACTACATATTGAATTGTTGAACTGCTGCTAAAAATAGCACTGCCAAAAAAACCACTTACTATAAATAGCTTACTACTAAAATTAATAAGTGACTATAAACTTAGTTAGAGCACAAACCGGGCAGCCATTGTAACTTACTAAAAATAGTAAGTCCAGAAAACTCATATGATGACTATGCATGTTATACCATTCTGAAGCCCTCTGAAAACTTAGAAAGACCCAAGAACCATACTCCAACCATACTCCATTTTATGTTGCTGTCTATACCTCTCTCAGCGTGGCATTTGAGGGGCTGTTGGAGAGGCATGTGAACCATATTATGAGGCATGGGGATATATAATACCTGTTGTACATTTATGGGCTACGTGGGAGCCTTCTTCAGGGGTCATGGAGCTGGTCTGCAGACTTGGTGAATAGTTTTGAGTGTTGCACATAATCTGGGCACACATTGGAGACATTGTTGGACATCATAGGAGCTGTATGTGGCCTTCATTTAGAGTTTCCTTTGCTTCACAAGGTGCTGCTAACTATTTCAGAGCAAGCGTGGTAACGTCAGGTTGTAATAACAATATTACAATAGCTGTTTATTGTATGCACAGATCTTAATAGTATTTTAGTGTAATTTGTTCACTGCTGTGAACAATCCTGAATATCATTTATCACTAAGTCTATTCGTTGTCATTGCTCAGTTTGAGTGTTAATGTGGTTGTAGCTAGTTAATATATATCTCTTTGTAACTCTATCATTTGGAATTTTTTGAGGGCGTGATTCTCATAATGAAATATATTCATGCATTTTGGATTTTATAATATGATGATCATATGCAATGTATTGTTGTAAGTTGATAAAATTTCCCATATGACAAACTAAAAATTAATCGAGCCAAAATTGCAAGTTAAAACTCAGATCTGGGTGGGAAATTACAGTGGTATTAGAGCACAGTTTTCCTGCCATCTTGTTGGGTGAATGAGAAATATTCAGAGTATGACAATGGGTTACCATAGTGGTGAAGAACAAAGCAGGGAAGGTTATGAAGAAGAAGCTATCCAACTCTTTGAGGAATACCAGAGCATGCCAGATGGTTTTGAAACACATGTTTCTTTTAATGAAATTTTGAACTTAGTTGTTATCTTGAGATCTGGAAAGATTGGTTTGGTAAAGTACATTAGAAGGATGTTTGAGAAGAAATCAAAAGTTACCCTTGAAGAAGGGTTAAGGAAAGAAGAAGAAGCCTTGGTTTGTGACTTGCAGCCTACAGGTGTTCATGGGGAAGATAAAAATCAGACCTCATGCATTGAGGATTCGACTCTAAGTTCTGAAGAAAACAAAGCTTCAAGTTCACTTTAGCACTATGAGGACAAGGATGTAGGAGAGTCACCTACTGAAGCTTCTGTTGAAGAGCACATGAAGAGTGTAGGGGATGGCGTCATGGAGATTTACAGTTCAGTCATGCGGGATCAACTACAAATGGGTTTGGATAAGTCCTACGCGACATTGCAGGATCCCGTTTGGGATGACTATAGTTTTGACCAAAGTGTTGCCCAAACTTCATCTCCACATTCATGCATGAAGGATGGAATTTTCAACACTCATGGAGTTGTTATCAACCTTGAAAACAAATCAGATTTTATGTTGCATGACGCTGATCCTAAATCAGAAAATTTATATGAGGCTGATCAGTCTAAGGAGTCCAATCAGTTGGCGGGACAACTGAAGGTGAGTGAAGACCAAATTAGTGCAGCCATCAAACATTTTGATGGCACCCTCATGATTGAAATGACTCCCTTACAATTTTTCTCAATTTTTCACAAGTAGTTTCACCCGTTAACGTTAGAGAAATCATAAACCAACATTGGAATGTAACACTACACCAAGATCCCAATGACGGGTGAGATGTGAGCATATGGCGCCGGGGATCGTTAGTTTGAAAATTGAATGTTGGAAATACAAGTATGCAACTCAACCACTTATTCAGCAGGACTAGAGTGATGGCTCAGCCGATCAACATATGAGGAATGTAGTACAAAAAGTAAAGACGGCGAGGCTTGTCGCTTGCACCAAACGGTGGGAATGAAAATGCTTATGCAAGAAAGTAAATAAGGCGGCAAGGCCAGCCTTCTTCCACTAAAAGTGGGAATACAATGGAAATTTGCAGAAATATTAAAGAGCTGATCAGTACTACTGAATCAACATTACAATATGGAATAAAATCTGCAAGAGCCAAATATTAGAGATGTCGAAAGTGCTGCAAATGTTATAAAATGTCTCTCCAACTCCAAAAGACTCCCAACTATGAAAAACAAACCCAAAAACTCCAACTACTACAATCTGATATAACAGACTAGCAAACTGAAATCATAGACCAGCAACTAGAAAACTTACTAAAATGCTCCTAACTCACTCAATACTCCTCCAAATCACTTGAAATAAGAAACAGTAGACTCCAAGAGTGATGGCGACCAAGACAAGACTAAGAAACTGCTGCAAACACCTCACAATGATTTAGCACGAATCCCAAGGCACTTCCTAGGCATAGTACGGCCTCCCAGGAGGGGCAACCTGCAATATAAAATTCAAATCCGCAAGATAAAATCTGGAAACCAACAGAGAGGGACACCTAGGCCGTAGAAAAAGGATGAGACACTGCCCAGAACCAACAAAAAATCACCTAAAGAGTTATGAGTGAAAACCACCTATAGCCACACCACAAACCAACAACCTGTAAACTGACAAAACACCCAAAAGACATTAGAAAACATCAAACAACTTCATTGCAATAAGCTCCATCTGTTCTTCAGTGTAAAGAACGACCTTCTCACTTAGCTAGTTGCTATCTTTCAAGCAAGAAACTTTGTATAAGCTAGGAGGTATGCATTCCTCAAAGCAATTTAGTCACCATTTCAGCAACACTTTGTTACAATTTCTTCATGGATGAAAAGAGTGAAGCCAACACTCATATTTATAACCTTTTCACTCCAAATTCTAATTCAATCTCCCTCCAAGATAGACACCTAACTCAAATGCACATTCACCAATATTTTGTAATTTTCTTTTGATTTCTTATCTCTCCAAGTCGTCCATCAACAAGAAAGTAATATACTTTATCAAAAGTACTAATAAGGTATAATATGGGTCCAAATATAATAAAGTGAAAGACTTTATGAAATTAACATTTTTCTCCATAAGGCGTCCTCTAAGCCTTAAAGCATTTCACTTTATAAAAATATTTTACTTCAACAAATGCAGCGCCCATCTCAAGCTCTGACTTGCCAAAAATAGCTCAGAAGTGCTGAAGACCAAAACTGCTCAAACTGACTTGCCTGAAATATCCTCTGAATTGGCTTGCTGAAACCCTGCTAAAAATAACATACTGCTAAAAATAGTAAGTGTGTCCAAATGCATTTTAACCATATTCTGAGCAACCGTCGCAACTTACAAAAAATAGTAAGTTCGGAGAAGTCCTCGGATTTAGTTGCATGTCACACCATCGCAAAGCTCTCTAAAAACCCAGAAGGGATCTAGAATCAAAACTGCAAAACTCCAACATGCGAGCCTCCAAAATTGCCAAAACATCCTCCTAGAAAATAGGAAACCCTAATTTTTGCTTCCGACTAGCCTACGGGCCTCCAGGATAGGCTAACGGCCAACTGCATTGATCACTGCTAAGAAGGGGGCATTACAATGATGATGACCAAATGTTGTTGGAGGTCTTCAGGAGAACATATGGACCCTTATGGAGAATTTCCCCTTTTAGATTCGCAGGTGCTTAGAGAAGTGATGGTAGAGATGAAGACCAATTATATGTAGCTACTCTCAGATAGAGATCAACTACTCCAACTTGGTGAGATCTACTACAATGCACTTAAGGGGAAAGAAAGGGAAGTGGATAATGTTACTGCTGAGCTTAGTGATATTGAGGATTCCTTGAAGAGCACTCAGAAGGCCCTTCAAGAATCAGTGATTCAGATTGACAAACTCTGTGAGGAGTTAAGCTTGGTTCAATCTTCTTCATCCACAGTTGATATCCAGTCTTCTACGACTGTCATGTCACTTGCAGATGGTAGTGGCACTCATGGTTTGATGTGAGAACCCTTAACGATGGTCAAGCATGAGGAGGTTTCAGGGTTGCATGAGCCTAAGGGCAAGAATGATTCTGACATTCCTGAGTTTTCACACAACTTGTACCATAGTGACCATGAGTCACCTTTGAGGGAGGGCCAATTATTGGCTCAAGATACATATCATCCATTTTGGGATGAAGTGTTTCCATCATTGGAAGATGGAACTAGGATTTGTGGGTCTCCGATTCTGTCACTTTCAAATGGTTGTATACAGGGACAAGGATCAAATTTTCATCATGCAGACATCTCCTTGGTAGAAAGTGCAACTTTCGTGCTTCAAGGATTTCCGATGGAAGCACATACCCATGTGTGGGATACACTTGGGAAGATGGGGACACAAGGGAGTTGTGTTTCAAGTGTGCATGATGGTATCATTGGATTAGCCCACAGTGATGGATTTTTGCTCCATGTTTTGGTAGGAGACGGCTGTCCTACTCCATGGGATGAGGATTTCATTCATAATTTTTGGAGGACAACAGTTGTTCAAGAGTTCGGAGGAGAGTTGCATCATCTCCTCAGGATGGGAGAGTGGCATAGGGATGATACTCTATCACCCTATGGCCTTGGCGTAGTCATTCACATCTCCATAGGTCATCCTTATAGTCTTGAGGGTGCTGATCTACCCTATATCAGCAACCTAAAAGGAGCTGCTACATGTTTTCTGGCACCCATGTGGGGTATTCATCACATCCTTGGGAGTTTTGTAGAGGTTGGGAAGAGGTGTTGTGATGCTAGCACTTCGAGTTATTTCCATCTTCTCATGTTTGATGGATGTGAGGTTTTGGTGTGTTGGGATCTAGGAGGTAACAGCCTTGGCACATTAGTTCAAATGGATTTCGTTGAGTTGCATCACCACTCTTGGCTTGGTGATAGTTATATCAGAGTGGTGCAGTGGAAATCTGCGGTTATGGGAAATGGTGGACTTCCAATTTGGCTGTGGGATCCAGGGATTCCTATGTTTGGTAGATTGTTCTACATTGGGGTAGTTTCCTACAGTGATGTTAAGCATGGTTTTATCTCTACCCAACGGATGTAGAGTATATTTAGGTGATAAGCTAGGGTATCCAGGTGAGAATTTCTTGGGGACAAACAATCTTGGGGAGGGAAGACTGTAATATCCCTTTTTCCTAGGCAGTGGTTAGTCTACCAACTGGTCCCCGTAGGCTAATAGGGTGTTCAGGGGACCCCTTTGAGGTGATCTTTGGTTCTTCAGTAGGCCTTTTTGGTGCTTATTTCAGTACTCTTCAGCTCAGTGCCCTAGTTTATTTGTGGTGTGCCTTTCGGAGGCCATTTTGAACACTTTGACACGCTATTTATAGTAAGTCACTCAGATGTGTTGCCCACACTTAATATTTATAGTAAGTCATTGGTATGGTTAGCTGACAAAGTTTCTATATTTGGCATGGTGGCATAATTATATCCTAGAGATATATTGGTTAATATTGGTCCAATGCATTTAATATTAATAACGCTAAATAATAAAGTTAAATTAAATAATTTAACTTTATGTGTGATTAAATTATATTAAAAAGGGACTTATTTATAAAGGGGATATAAGTGATTTTAAAGTATACTTTATAATATAAATTAAAGTGTCATTTTAAAAGGGGAGATATAAGTGACTTTTAAAGTATACTTTATATTATAAAGTTGTGCACTAAAACTAAAAGTAAAATTAAATAAAATGAATTTTATATGTGAATTTGATGTGAAGTTGGGAATTATAATAGGGCATTTGGAGTTCATTTTATTGATACATTGTTGAAGAAGTTTATTTTGATAAGGGTTTTGTTGAAGACCGGAAAGTCTGAAAATCTCAAGCTTTTTGAGGATGAAATCCCTCAGGAAGAACAACTCGGTACAAGAGTGAAAGATCTCCCAAGCCAGCTTGCAGACAATTCCATTTGTAGGGATTGTGCTTGCGCTTCATTGAGTTTGTAGGAGAGTTTCATAATCAAGGGTTTGAATGAAATATCTGAATAATGCGAATATATTGATCATTATTTTTAGAGCAAAGTGAACTACAAGACAACTTCAATAACTAGGTGGTTGCCAGGCAAGGGTTTGAAACATTCATACTGCATATGGTAAATATTGAATGCAATTGCCAGGTGAGAGGATTTCCTAAGGGTTTAATTTGTTGTTCACATTACATTTTGTTAGTTTGCCATTAGAAAGGAACACACCAATTAGCTGGGAAATTTGTGAGCCTTTACAAACTCATACTCCATTTTATGTTGCTGTCTATACCTCTCTCAGTGTGGCATTTGAGGGGTTGTTGGAGAGGCATGTGAACCATATTCTGAGGCGTGGGGATATATAATACCTGCTGTGCATTTATGGGCTGCGTGGGAGCCTTCTTCAGGGGTCATGGAGCTGGTCTGCAGACTTGGTGAACAGTTCTGAGTGTTGCCCATAATCTGAGCGCACATTAGGGACATTGTTGGACATCATAGGAGTTGTATGTGGCCTTCATTCAGAGTTTCCTTTGCTTCACAGGGTGCTGCTAACTATTTCAGACCAGGCGTGGTAACATCAGGTTGGAATAACAATATTACAATAGCTGTTCATTGTATGCACAGATCTTAATATTGTTTTTGTGTAATTTGCTCACTGCTACAAGCAGTCCTGAATATCATTTATCACTAAGTCTATCCATTGTCATTGCTCAGTTTGAATGTTAATGTGGCTGTAGCTAGTTAATATATATCTCTTTGTAATAATACAGTCATTTGGTATTATTTAATGGCGTGATTCTCATAATGAAATATATTCATGCATTTTGGATTTTATAATGTGATGATCATATGCAATGTATTGTTGTAAGTTGATAAAATGTCCCATATGACAAACTGAAAATTAATCGAGCCAAAATTGCAAGTTAAAACTTAGATTAGGGTGGGACATTACACAGGCATTCTCTTTTTTGTCAAAGGATAGGAAGAGAAAATTGCCAGGATCAATGGTGTGCAAACATGGAAAACCTAGATGTTGTATTGTTGTTTATAAACTAAAATTGTCAGTAAAGTATATCTGTCTTTCTTTGGACTTTTAAAGATTCTATTCTTCTTTTCTAAAATATCATAATTTATGGGACACTTATAAAATTGATTTTAATTATTGTATTCAAGACTAGAGAAATTCTAAATATTCAACCATCAACAAACTATGAATCCACTAGATTCCTATTTTCATTTTCTTCTGTGCTTTTTTTTCAGAAATCCAGACTCACAGTCGATAGCTATGGTATCATTAAAGAGATTACAATTAGAAGCAGAAATTGAAGGGGCATCTACATCCAAAAACTTATTTGGTGACACCACTCATATGGTGGTTTATGTGCCAGATGGTGTTAAATTATCATTCAAAACAATATTGCACAGGTAATGACTAATTTTTCTTTTTTTCTTTTCTTTTTAAGATAATTTATATTGATGCTCAAATTGTTATTGCCTTGATAAGTCATGGTAAGCTTTCTTGAACAGAAGATATAATTTATAATTATTGATTAAATTATCAAAATTAGTTGCATTTGCCTACTAGTATTTCATTTATGTTGCAACTAGAAAATCCCATTTTTAAGGAATTATGATTTGAATAAAGTATAATTCTTGTTTCCATGATAAAATCAAAGATTAATAAGTTTAGGAAAGTCTTTGTAACTTGTTTTGTTGATATTCATGGATGAGAAACAATCTCTAATGCCATCCATAAAATTTATGATTTACTTAGGTTTAGCTTTATTTCTGTGTTCTAGAAAGTCAGTTTCAGTAGTCATCATTTACTTTTTTTCATTATAGTCATTCTGAATTTATCTCTTGGTAATTAAAATAAATATCTTATTGTTTGTATATAATTATCTCCCAGTACAGTATTAGGTGGGTGAATTGATATCTCCCAATGCAATCCATTGAAGCTTCTGTAACTTTTTGGTTTTCAATTAACTCTACAAATTTGTTCTTGCATAGAAGGAAATACAGAGAACAATATAACGAGGGAACCTGGGGACGCGTCCCCCCCTTAAAATGCTCCGTCCCTGTCCCTGGGACATCCCAGGTATAGGGGATGGTTGGTGAACGGTCCCCTGGCGTCCCCTTTTTTTGCAAATTCATGGGGGATGTTTTCGGAATGGGGTGGACGGTCGAAGGGAAAGGGGGACGGCTGGCTGTCCCGGGGACAGCCAGGGGACGCCTGAGCCATCCCCCACATCAAAACATGTTTTATATATATATATATATATATATATAGTTTACATAATCGTTGATTAATCTCTGAGTGGGCGATTATCGCCAGATTCTAAGCAAAATGATTATTTTCTGCCTTTACTCGCCAAATGCTATAGTAGTTTTAATTGCCAATTTTTGCCCTCATTTTCGTGCAGATATTTTAGGGTTTTCACGCATTTTTTTTTTGTGTTTGTTTTTTTTTGCGTTTTCTGCATTTTTTGGCACAATTTCATCTGTTTTTCGGTTGTTTTTTGCCTACTTGTTTGCCCTATGTAATGTAATTCAAGTACTACGTACTACTGGCAAACTAAATCATGTGCAGAACATGGAACAAAACAATATAATAGAAATATATCATGTTTGAACATCAGATGCTTTATTCATTATCAGAAATATCACCATGTACAATCATAGAAGTATCAACAGTGCTATCAACTGTGTCCATTCACACATAACCATTTCCCGACTACATCAATTGACTACATATAACGTTTGGCTGTAGTTAGGTAACCAACCGACACGACATTTCATAACAACAGTTATCACTAATCGGGACTTGATTACCCGAAAGTACATGACATGCATTATTCCCACTAACTATAGTTTTATTAGCAAATGGCCGACTACGACTACGACCGACTACGACCGACTACAACAAAAGTAAAGATATACTACTTACACTACTTTCCCCGCGGCTATTGGTTTCCTCTCCTCCAACTCTTCATCGCTAGTATTGACCTTTCACTTCTCCAATTTGGCGACCTACAACTTGAAAGTAAGGTTTCGACAAGGGTTTTAGAGTATGTTTATTAAAATGAAAATTACGGCCAAGATCCTAATAATGAGCACATTTAGGTTTTAACATTATATATTAGCATAATTAATATAATGTATATTTTATATAATAAAAAATAAATTATAAATAATATAATTATATTACTTATTAATATTATATATTATATTCTTTAACAAAACTATTAAATACATATATACAATTATTTAATTAATAGTTAATAATTATTATATTTTTTATATAATACAAATGAGCACATTTAGGTTTTAACATTACGACATCACTAGTTAAATATATATTAGCATAATTAATATATAATGTATATTTTAAATTTTTATATAATAAAAAGTAAATTATAAATAATATAATTATACTACTTATTATTATTATATATTATATTCTTTAACAAAATTATTAAATAGATATATAAAATTATTATAATTAATAGTTAATAATTATTATATTTTTTATATAATACAAATGAGCACATTTAGGTTTTAACATTACGACATCACTAGTTAAATATATATTAGCATAATTAATATATAATGTATATTTTAAATTTTTATATAATAAAAAGTAAATTATAAATAATATAATTATACTACTTATTATTATTATATATTATATTCTTTAACAAAATTATTGAATACATATATAAATTTTTTATAATTAATAGTTAATAATTATTATTTTTTTTTAATAAGAAATTTTGCTACTTTTTAAGTTGCCAAGTATTTGCTGAGTCAAAAATTTTGGGCTTGCCGAGTACTCTCCAATTTCGAGTATGTAAACTATATATATATATATATATATATATATATATATATATAATAGTTTTCAGTTTTCTGGTTTGTGAATTGTTCGCTTAAATTGTTTTCATGTATCTTTCACAATATTTGGAACACTCACAAGATAAATATTCAATGCTCTATTAGAGATATACAAAAATAACAAAAAATTATTCCAGAAGTGTGTAAACTTGAATTTATTTGCTTTCTGTTCACTAACAGGTTTTAGAGACAAAGACTTAGGATTTTGACCTTTTTAAACAATTCTTCACAAGTGGAAATAGGCTAAATATTAAGGCAATTTGATGCCCAAAACTCCTTGAGTGTAGCGATTGTCCCTACATTTAACTGCTCAAATCCATATCAGACAATACACCAGCATTGAATTATCTTCCAGTAGTCCACACTCCCACAAAACTACAATAACTTTGCCTTCAGACGCCTCAACTATTCATTATTGTTCTGTGCCAAGTAATCAATAACCTTGGTGAAACAATCTTCAATGTAATCACAAATGATCGCCCAATTTGTAAGTTGGAAATAACCTTATGTAATTTGATATAAATTTATAAATTATAACTTGGAGGTTGTATTATGATTGATGTATGTTAATTCTGAATTTTCAATGTGTATTGAGTATTGACAAAGAATGTTGAACACAAATGTTATATGTTAAGGTTCTATAATGTATATTATGCATGCTTTATCCATGTTTTCATATTAGAATTTCCCTATATATTTTAAATTTTCCCTATATTTTATATAGCCGTCCCCAAATTTGGCCTCAAAAATCAAAAACTTGGGGACTCGTCTCGTCGTCCCCTGCCGTCTTTGTCCCGGAAACTTGGGGTAACATGATTAGAATGATTGTAGAGTTAATCATTACAGTTTTTTTGGAAGTAAATATCTATAATAAAAAATTACGTGTGTGCATAGTACCAAAAATATCTTTTCAATAAAGGGTGTGTCTTGCTATGACAATGGAGTCACTTTGGATAAGCATGAGCAACCGCACAAGCCCTGAGCCTTGATAACTCAAAATAAACCATTATTTGGAAATATTGGAAACCCAATTTCTTATAGTCCCCTAACAATTTGTATATAGCATGGAGTTCATCACTTGTTGCATTGCTTATCAGGCCACTGTTGCATGCCTCCTTAGGAGTGCAAAAGCATGGAGTTCATCACTCATTTGGTTAGCTATTGTGCAAACACAAGATTTAGTGTTCTATGCTTATTGTTATTATGAGATAAATCTAATGACAGAAAATTAAAAACTAATGGAAATAATAATATTTTAGCATTTTACTGTGTTGGTATGATTTTTCCACAGTCCATAAATAATAGCAGTAAACACTTTTGGATTTAACTGTGTATGTTGTTTAGAATCGATGTTTCAAACCACACCCAGTGATTCATTATCCTCTTCCTGATGATGAATCACTGGGTGTGGTTCAAAACATTGATGCTAAACAGCATATGCAGTTAAATCCAGAAGTGTTTACTACTATTTTACTGTGTATTTTAGGCTGGGTAGGGGAACCTTTTTGCATTGTCTATTACTAACAATGTTGAGTTGAGCAGATCTACTTCACAAGTGTCATTAAAGAACTCGATCAACAAGCTAGCTAACTCTTAGTGGAAGAGCACACTTGGATAATGATTTATTGGTTTATTTTTTTATGAACCATATATTAATGTATGTATTTATGGTTAAAGAATTAAATATTACAAAATTCCTTCAAAAAACCAGTAGTTAGTGAAAGAAGATAGAACCAGATAGGATTTAAATACAAGTTGCACTACAGAACTAAAAGAGCTGTCAAATGAGCATACATGAAAGATTTACTGTGTATAGGTCAGAGATATATGTATTGAGATTTAGTTACAACAAGAGAATATGCTGAAAAGTTTATCTTAAAGAATAGTTCATATTGCATTGATGCCTTCCTGGAGTTTGTTGATGAGGAGGATGCCCTTCCATGCTTTGAGTCCAGCCAAGAATGCCATCAGCATGTGCATCCATTTGATTGTTCTAATTTTCCATTTGGTTGGAGCCTTCCTGGGGGCTCCGATGCTTCCCTATTTGATCTCTATTTGGTGCATGATATTGTGGGATCAGTTGGTTGTGAGCAGCACCTTCTTGTTGGAGTTGGCCAACATTTATAATTCAATTAATTTCCTCTGTATGGCTTAAATACACTTTCATAAAAATGCTGAAGAAATCCCATGCCTCTTTCCTGCTCAGTGAGGCATCCATCAATTACTAGCCCTTTGTGATGTCCCTTGCTGATCCTGACTTAAATTTTCAGCTCTTGCCACTTGAGAATTTTGTCAAACAGTTGGTTTACAATCTTCTTATTGTAGATAAATGTTTTCTGTTTGTTTTTGGTCTTGTATGATATTCAAGATGCATGGAAAGACTCCCAAAACTAATGAAGGTTTGACTGAAAATAATAATGGATATGCAAATGGAATACCTTCTGAATTTCTACTTAAATAATGACTTAGAATCTCATACAACTGAGCAACTTCAGCAAGCTGACATTTTGACAGATACTTCATATGCAAACTGCTAACTCCAAAAGATTACAACTCTTTTCAATTCCTTACAACAAATCACTCTCCAAAGTGAGATAATAAGCAATGCAATGGAATGCTGAAACCAGATTTATTGTTACTATCATTACCATAGTTACAAGACTCGGACTCGCCTCGGACTCGGCAAGCCAATTTTTGACTCGGACTCGGACTCGGAGCCCAGACTCGGCAAAGACTCGGCAAAGAGAAAAACCAAGAAATTCAATTTTTAAGGATTAAAATTGTTTCACGCACCCTTAATAAATAAACCTTAAAGAACAATAACATCACAAATAAAATTACTAGAATTACACAAACATACATCGAACATACATCGATCACATAAGTATAAACGCAAAGGAAATAACACATTCATATACATTCAAATATTGCTTACTCATCCATTATCACCCAACAATGCGCTGAAATGCGATGGGTCAAGATGATGAATAGCCATGATATTTTCTTGCATCTCAATTGCTTGGTGTATATTCAAGTGAGGAATTATTATTAAATTTTTATTGTAAGATAAGACTGCATGCGATTGTCTAATGTATGGAACAAGATAATCCTTGATTATGGCTTTGACTGCAAAAGATGCAAAGATTTACAACAGGGGATATGTATTTTGTAGGTTTAATGATCATGATTCATCATTGGCCTATAACATGCTTAGACCTATAGTTTGATGAGGTTTTGGGGGAAACACCCCAATAGGATCAAGGGGTAGTGCCCTGCGGGGGTCAAGGGGCAGCGCCCCTTGCGGGGGTCTGGGGGCAGCACCCCCAGTGGGGTCAAGGGGCAGCGCCCCTTGCGGGGGTCGAGGGGCAGCGCCCCTCGCGGGGTCCCGGGGCAGCGCCCTGGGCGCGCTCCCTGTCGCGATACAGGGCGGGGTCGAGGGGCGGAGCCCCCGCCACCAAGCCCAAATGAAGACCTTCAAAACCACACAAACCTTCATGGCGCGCACCATTTAATTAAAAAAATTGTAAATTAAAGACACTAATTACATATTTAAAAAACATCAAGGTCGAGATTTAGCCATTTAATTAAGCAGTTCTGAAACTTTAAAATGTGTTTTTTTTGACACACACGCCCACAAAGTGACGGCCGAGTCTTTGGCTCGGGACTCGGCGAGTCTGGCGAGTCTGGCGAGTCTCGTGAGTCTCGGCGAGTACTCAGCATCCGAGTCCCAAAGACTCGCCAAGCCTCACTCGCCTCGGGACTCGCCAAGACTCGCCGAGTCTAGGCGAGTCTTGTAACTATGATCATTACAATACTTGGCCAATGCACTGATTGCAGATTGCCTTGTTTATGAAAGACTACAGTGATCATGAAAATTGTATGACAGTGATATATTATTTCAAGTGCAAACCCAAGTAAAGACAGTGTCCTAGATATGCAATATGAAATTGTAAAGATTGGAATGTAGCCTTCGGTGAAGCAACCAACACTGTGAAATACACTCGAAACCTTCCCAGAAAGATGCCGTCTCAGCCAGTCAGAAGATCGCTACCTCCAAAGCAAGCCAATGAACAACGTTGGATATTATATACTACTGCATCATAATTTCTTGAGGGACCCCGAACTTTCCAATCGAATTATTCTTAAAGGCTGCGCTAGGGATGTTGAAAGAAGACAAAATACAACAGCGAATAAAATATGTTGATTATCTCTCTTTTGAAGACCCGAATTCTTAATTCTAGCTATGCGTTGATCACAAGAGTCAAATTCGTCTAACTCTTCTTCCTTAAATCAGCGCTTGTCATGTCCCCATTTTTGGCGAGCATCAGAGATCGTAAGATAAGCCTATCATGAGACCCTCGTAGGCTGATAGAGTGGTTAGAGGGTCGTTTGGGAGCTTGGCTCAGCATCAGGTTGGCAGTTTTGATCAATTGGCTTTCGTTCGGGCTCATTCGGACGTTTCTTGCAGAATTGCTATTTTTAGCAGTTCCTGGCAGGCAATGTGGGACCCCTGCTATTTTTAACAGTATGGCTGTGTCAGTATTCGGAATCACTTCAGGGTTCGTCAGCTTCAGACGGAACGGTAATCGGATGATTAACGAGGAAGATATTAATATTTAATTATATTGATTAAATATTAATTATTTAATGTTTATAATATAAAGTTATAATTTTAAATTATAACTTAAGTGATTCTCATAAAGGGGGCGCCCATCATCAGAAGAGGCCAGTTAATAATTATAATTTATTATAATTATTTGACGAAGAACTATTGAAAGATTAAAAGATTAAAAGTTGAAATATTTAAAATTCCCTATTATTAAGGAAATCGCACTTTTGTGCAATAAAGAGGTTTTACCTTGGGAATTGAGCAATTATGATATTTTATGAATTGAAAATTGATCAGGCTTTGCCAGAGAACGGAGACCTTAGGGTTTGAGTTCCAAATTCGTTGGAGAACGAGCCATCTCCATCGAAGCAGTTCAGAGGATGTGAAATAACATCTGATTTATTGCAGTTGAGAGATTTCTTCATCCAGGAGGAATTACAGAGCATCACAGTCGATTTAAACATCAGAGATTTATTATCTTCAGAGTTTTACCAGTGTCGTATCCAGAAGTCATCCATTCTTCAAGGCGTACCTTTCAGAGGGTTTATACAGTGATTTGAGGAAGGCCGTACTTTTGGTACTTGCTGTCTTGACACAGCCGTACTATTTCTCACAGCCGTACTTTTCTTCCAAGCAAGAGCAACGCCTATTTACTTGACTTCCAGATTGCATCAACAAGGGCGCTGGGTTTCCAGAATATTTTGCAAGTTACCAAACAGGAGGAGAAACTTGAAGAGAGGCTGTACCACTTGCATTCATTGCTGCTGCAGCAGCCGTACAGATCTGTACTATCAGGCCGTACCAGCTGGAAGAGGACGTCTTTCTTCATCAGTGCAAAAACGCCTTACTTCTCTTCAGTTACTCATCATTGACAGAGGCGCATTACTACCTGGCTTGGTTCGGGAACGTCTGTAGGAGGGAGAAGAGCATTTGCATGCAGCCGTACAATCTCAAACTTTTTTACCAGCAAGCTGCTAAATCCAGGTTTTCAATAAAAATCATTGTTTTCTCATTTGCATGTATCTGGGTATTATTGTAATCTGTAGAGAAGATCAAATAAAGATACTGGCATAGATATTCTCTCAATTCCAGAGCTATTTTATTTTATTGAATTTATTTCAATTTATTGTCAAAATCGACCCTCTTTCATTTATTGCATCAAAAACACAAAATATGCAAATAAACCAAAAACCTTCAGAAAAACCTAAAAATCAATCAGAACAGTGTCGTGGGGAAACTAGGGTTTCTACAAGGTATCGTAGAGCTAAATCCACATCCTCGAGGGTTTAGCCGCTTCGCAGCTGAAATGCTTAGGTTTTACCAGGTATTCATTCAGTCGAGCTTTGGTTGACAAGCAACAGGGTTCGATCTGGCAGCCGGGAAACATGGCTGACAGAACTGACAGGAATTACAGGACTGATAGAACAGATAATGTTAGAACAGAGTTTCTTCATAGTAACAGAGGTCAGGGACGTGCAGAGGTTTTGCATGCACTCAGAGATCTTCGTGCAGGTCAACGGCAGTCAAATGGTATATTACAGCAGTTGGCAGTTGCACTTCAGAGACTGGATACTCCGAGGAGACCGTCACCACATCGTGACGATGACAGGAGTGTTGCAGGTTCACGGAGAGCTCCTAGGACAGTGCCACGGACAGCAGCTTTCACGAGACAGGAGCCCGATGAGGCTAGAACAGGTGAACAGCATGAGGGTTTGTTCACTGGTACATTTAGGACAGCGAATGACGAGTGGCAGTTAGTATCACCCGAGATCAGCGGAAGGATCACTATTGACAGAACACCACAAAACACAGAAAGTGAAGTGATTAGCATGTTCCAGGAGTATAGCATTCTACCTCAGAAGATTAAAACAAAACTTCCTTTCATGAGTTACGTGGATGTGCACCCGAGTCTTTGCCATAAGACAGAGTTGGCAAGGAAGAAATATCTCACCATAGCTCACGAGCTGTTTACACCTGAAAGGGATTGAGAATCTACACCTAGGTATGATACAATATTTCGTCATGATGATTTGATATCTTCAGTCTCCTATGAAGAGGGCAGAAATTTATGTGATGAATTTGATAGAAGTGCTGATTTAATTCGAGAACACACTAGCACAGCCTTGGGTAATGATTTACCTACATCGTCCTTGCAAGAGGTGGCCCAAGAAATTTCTACCATGGAGGCTACTTCTGATTTTTATGACAGCGATGGTAAAACTTCGCGTGAGCATGAGCCAACAGCTGTTTCAGAGATGCAAAGTAACCCTATTGAGTTGTCACGTGAAGAGACTCAAGAGTTGGGTACTACAGATGCAATTGGTGTAGATAATTTATATCATGGTGAGTCTGATTTTCCGGATCAGACCTTTGAAAACCAGCTAGAGGATTCATATGTTGATATGGGATCCCAGGATCGTGCTTTGGATGGGCATACAGTCACTGTTGGCGTAGAAGCGTGTGAAGATACTGTCAGACCAGCAACTTCTACCGTACCAGTTGAGCCATCCTTTGAGGTACCGAGCAGCAGTAACTTAAATGCTGAGGTGTGCATGGATGAAAGCACACATGATGCTGCTTATCATGCGGTGAGCGATGACGGATCAGCGTCATATCATAGTGCATATGGTGAACCGGAAATCTTGTATGGGGGTCATAAGCTTCAGAATCCTCATCATTTGGTTGGGCAACTACAAGTGAATGACAATATGATTGCCACCGCCCTTGAGCATTTTGACGTTGCACGTCAGATGTTGACTACCTATGGTTGGGGTCCTCCTTTGACAGATGGGCTCAGCGATAGTGGTTTTTCCCTTGCAGTGATACAGGCACTCCGAGAAGCAATTGGAACGATGAAACAAAACTACCTCAAACTCCTTGCTGACAGGGATTTCCTTCTCGAGTGGGATTGCATTTGTTATGATGCATTGCAGGGAAAGGGAGAACAGATTGATGAGCTCACTCATGAGCTGGAGGTGACTAGGGACTCATTGCATAGCACCCAGTTGGCTCTTCGAGAGTCACAGTTACAGATTGAGAGGTTTCCCGTGGCGTTGAGTTTAGCACAATCTTCACCACCTTTGGATATAGTTCAGTTTTCCACGGCAGCGGTTGGTGAGGAGTATACACCCATGGTTCATAGCAGTGAGGGAGATGTTGAGGATGTGGTTACATCCATCACAGTCACAGGTGCAGTTGATACAGATAGGATGAGTACATCAAAGGAGAGTTGCAGTGAGCCACGCGTTGCACCAGGTCCTCTCGACATTAGTTCTGTGATAGGTGATGCAGGACAGTTCAGTGATAGTTCCTGTGACATGGTTGTGGATTCACTAGAGAGTTGTGTGACAACCCTCGATACTTTCCCATCTTCACAGCAGATATTCAAAGTCTCATCCAGTTGGGAGAGTGGTACTTATGTTGATTTGTTTCCTTCCCCTGGAAGCAAATCCATCATTTCCTCCGATGCAGTTGACTATGATCGGCAGCTGGTTGAGCCTAGTCAGGAGTACAATTCAATTTATTATTCCAGCGATTCAGAGATGGATGATTCATATCAGTGTGGAGTGATTGTGCAGTTTGTGAATAATCCATTGTTTGAATTTGATGGTGGTTCGATCTATGATAACCCACTCTTTGAGTTGGACGCTGATCGTACTCTTGATACCAGTTCCAGGTTGGGTGATGATCGTAGTGTTTGGGATTGTTCCAGTGCATCGCAATTCCAAACCAGACTCACAGAGGAGTTCAATGAGGTGTACACGGTGAGGAGTGCTTACGGTTTTTCCTATGATCCACCTGTACATGATTCGTATCCGATGCACCATACTTGTGCACAGGGTGATTCTCTCGGTACAGTTGAGGAGAGTAATTCATTATTGTGTGCAGAGTTACCATCTTCACAAGATGGGATTAGCGGATGCAGGTACTTGACTCAGCAGTTTGCGGGGTATTACTTGCAGGGACAGCAGTCCGTTTTACATCATGCCGATATGTATTTGACAGGGCTTGATACTTCTATGTCGTAGATTCATACAGGTACATGGTTACAGGGCGACTATGGTATTAGTTGGCATGATGGTTTAGACAGTTATCACATCCATGAGTATTTAGCAGAAGACAGGGAGAGATTCAGGATAGTAGATGCTTCTGGAAGTTTTTATCTCTGCATGACAGATGGATGTGGATTCATATGGTATTGGGATCCCGGTGGCGACAGCATTGGCACTGAGTATTGGATGGGTCCCATTGAGTTACTTCACTATTCTCAGCATGGTGAAGTTGGAGGCAGTAGAGCGCAGTGGCAGCCTGAGGAGGACCGTCACGACAGACTTTCACTCTGGGTTTGGGATCCAGGGATAGCTTGCGCAGTTGAGTTTTGATGATGCTACAGGAGACAGATCGTGATGTGTGGGACATTTCACAGTTTTTTCTTTTGGGCCTTCCGAGGATTGGAGTTTGTTTGCAGTGGAGATTGCTTGGGGTCAAGCAATTTTAGGGAGGGCGGACTGTCATGTCCCCATTTTTGGCGAGCATCAGAGATCGTGGAGCAAACTGTCATGCAAGACCTCGTGGTACATTAAGAAGTGGTTAGAGAAGTGCGTTTGGGAGCTTGGCTCTGACATCCAGTTGGCGGTTTGATCAGTAGGCTTTCGTTCGGGCTCATTCGGACGTTTCTTGCAGAATTGCTATTTTTAGCAGTTCCTGGCAGGCAATGTGGGACCCCTGCTATTTTTAACAGTATGGCTGTGTCAGTATTCGGAATCACTTCAGGGTTCGTCAGCTTCAGACGGAACGGTAATCGGATGATTAACGAGGAAGATATTAATATTTAATTATATTGATTAAATATTAATTATTTAATGTTTATAATATAAAGTTATAATTTTAAATTATAACTTAAGTGATTCTCATAAAGGGGGCGCCCATCATCAGAAGAGGCCAGTTAATAATTATAATTTATTATAATTATTTGACGAAGAACTATTGAAAGATTAAAAGATTAAAAGTTGAAATATTTAAAATTCCCTATTATTAAGGAAATCGCACTTTTGTGCAATAAAGAGGTTTTGCCTTGGGAATTGAGCAATTATGATATTTTATGAATTGAAAATTGATCAGGCTTTGCCAGAGAACGGAGACCTTAGGGTTTGAGTTCCAAATTCGTTGGAGAACGAGCCATCTCCATCGAAGCAGTTCAGAGGATGTGAAATAACATCTGATTTATTGCAGTTGAGAGATTTCTTCATCCAAAAGGAATTACAGAGCATCACAGTCGATTTAAACATCAGAGATTTATTATCTTCAGAGTTTTACCAGTGTCGTATCCAGAAGTCATCCATTCTTCAAGGCGTACCTTTCAGAGGGTTTATACAGTGATTTGAGGAAGGCCGTACTTTTGGTACTTGCTGTCTTGACACAGCCGTACTATTTCTCACAGCCGTACTTTTCTTCCAAGCAAGAGCAACGCCTATTTACTTGACTTCCAGATTGCATCAACAAGGGCGCTGGGTTTCCAGAATATTTTGCAAGTTACCAAACAGGAGGAGAAACTTGAAGAGAGGCTGTACCACTTGCATTCATTGCTGCTGCAGCAGCCGTACAGATCTGTACTATCAGGCCGTACCAGCTGGAAGAGGACGTCTTTCTTCATCAGTGCAAAAACGCCTTACTTCTCTTCAGTTACTCATCATTGACAGAGGCGCATTACTACCTGGCTTGGTTCGGGAACGTCTGTAGGAGGGAGAAGAGCATTTGCATGCAGCCGTACAATCTCAAACTTTTTTACCAGCAAGCTGCTAAATCCAGGTTTTCAATAAAAATCATTGTTTTCTCATTTGCATGTATCTGGGTATTATTGTAATCTGTAGAGAAGATCCAATAAAGATACTGGCATAGATATTCTCTCATTTCCAGAGCTATTTTATTTTTATTGAATTTATTTCAATTTATTGTCAAAATCGTACCCCTTTCATTTATTGCATCAAAAACACAAAATATGCAAAAAAACCAAAAACCTTTAGAAAAACCTAAAAATCAGTCAGGAGCAGTGTCAGGGGGAAACTAGGGTTTCTACAGCGCTCCTCAAAAATAATGTAATCGGACTTTTCAAGACTTCTTAAAATATTCGATTCATATTTGCTGGGTCAAACAACTCCCGACAGGTCTCTTGCGGCTCTTCCTTATCTGATTTTTGACTTATTGAATAATGAAGTTCCTCCAGTAATATATCAATATTCTTTGAAGTGACTTCAACAATTCACATAAGCCATTTAAAAGATGACGCATCACCCTTAATTCGTTTGTATCTGAAGATTACCTTATTTGCCTAGGGACCCACTAAATTTGTCTTTTTTGATGTTCACTATTTGACACCTCTTGCAAGCTCAACATTCGGTTGCCTAGATTCAGCTTTTGACTTGATTATTATTTCCGCCTCATGACTTAGACAAAACACATAAGATAATTTGTCTTATTCGAGCTTCACTCCAAATGTGAGTAACTTTGTTTTTTTTGTTTTTTATAGCCTGCGCTAGCCACTTTTGATGACTTCAGACTGAAAATGTTCACTCATAAATCTACAAATATCTTAGTCTAAATGAAATGCAATATTTCTTCAAATACCGATTTCCTTCAAATTGAAAATGGTCTTTATAGAATCTGCAAATATGTCTCCCAAATTGATTTAGTCTGTCAACCACAAGTTTGGCCAAGGGCCATTAAATTTGTAAACAATTAGACAACATAATTAAACTCCTTCTTCAGATGTGATCTGCAGCAATACAACAGCTACCGCAAATCTCCAAATTTCCCAAACGTATTTGCAACAATACATTAGTTGTTGTAGACCTGACAAATCTTTCCAATTAAGCACAATGTAGAAACCCTAGATGAATTTCTCAACTCCAGCTAGGGTTGATCTTTCACAACCGAACCTGGCACTCTAGAGTCTTCAAACCTTCGAGCGAATGCTAAGCATTTAGCTTCAACAACTTACCATGCAACTAATGAGAAATGATAACCAAATCAAGTGTATCCAAATGCTCAGCCAATAGCTTCTTAAATAGATGTCTCAATGCCCTTTCAAGAAGCTTCTAGAAGAAATATTATTTTTTTCCTTGAGTGACTTTTATAATTTTATTATTTTATTTTCAAGTCACTTAAGTCACTTTATAATAAATTAATTAAATAATAAGTCACCCCTTTTGATATTATATTTTATTGGAATAACTTAATAAATAATTAATTTAATATACCTCCAATTTGGGGACATGACAATCCTCCCTTCCCAAAGATTGCTTGCCCTCAAGCAATCCGCATCTGCCAATCCATCTCAACTGTCATAGCATTTGATCCCCGAGTGTCAACTCATGTGCGTTTGTCCACCATCCACCTGGATCCCAAATGATCCTAAAAGGAACTCCAACCAATAGCTCCTGTATATAGCCAAAGCTCCTATCATTGTCAAGCCCTGTCACTCTGTGAAACCAATTGCCCGAACAGTAAACTCCTAGATCCCAAATTTGAAAATCATCCCTATATAAATTGTGCACAGGGATCTCCAAATCCTGAAGAGCTAGTTGAGTATTCCTGAAGGAATCACTGGTAACCATAAGCTCATGAGTAAGCTTATCTATTTCATCCCCCTTCCTTCTCAACACATCCGAATAGATCTCAACAAGGTTGAGAAGGTGATCATGGTCCGAAAGAAGGTGCAAATAATTTGTCTTCAATGCTCCCGTACCTTCTTTGATTTCCATGAAGCTATCATGAGAAGACTCTGTTTCATTTCCCTTTTGTCTTCTCTCCAATTGGACTGTCCAAAGGTGATTTTCAATCAACTTATGTAGTTTGTCATGATGAGATAAGGCTTCCACAATCTCATCCTCGTTCACCTTTAACTGGTTTTCCCAACTGTGTGGACTATGGGGTGTAAGAGTAGCTTCTTCTTCACATGAAAAAGTCTCTAATTGCGCCTAATATTCTTTTTCTGCAAAGTCCTGTATGCTCTCATGCTGATCGGGGGTTGGGATAATGCTAATCCCATCTGTAAAATCATCATCAACGCCCTGAGTAGGTGTCCAAATACAAGAGGACTCATGCTGCTCCATGTACTCATCATCATCCTGCTTAACTGAACCATTGGGTTATGGCATGCTATCCTCCTGAAGAGAAGATGGAACGTGTAATCCAACTGATATCAACTCTTCAGTAGTCAACTGCTCCTTGAACCTCTCAATTTTCTGTTCAACCAATCTTCTTGTGAAATTATATGCATGTTGCAATCTCCAATCATACTTAACACTAAGGTACATGTAATCATCAAATGAAATCTAAGCACGAAATTCCGCTTTCAATGCCTTATAATTTCCATAAATTTCCCAAAAGATTTCTTCTTCTTTGAAAGGCTCCCTTCTATGTTTGTTAAAAGTAGCCATGAAAATCAATCTGAAATTTTGACTTGCAATTAATGATCCACTACCCAACAGGCTGGTAGGTTCGATAGCTCTGATACCACTGTGGTGTCCCTTGCCAATCCTGACTTAAATTTTCAGCCCTTGCCACTTGAGAATTTTGTCAAACAGTTGGTTTACAATCTTCTTATTGTAGATAAATGTTTTCTGTTTGTTTTTGGTTTTGTATGATATTCAAGATGCATGGAAAGACTCCCAAAACTAATGAAGGTTTGACTGAAAATAATAATAGATATGCAAATGGAATACCTTCTAAATTTCTACTTAAATAATGACTTAGAATCTCATACAACTGAGCAACTTCAACAAGCTGACATTTTGACAAATACTTCATATGCAAATTGCTAACTCCAAAAGATTACAACTCTTTTCAATTCCTTACAACAAATCACTCTCCAAAGTGAGATAATAAGCAATGCAATGGAATGCTGAAACCAGATTTATCGTTACTATCATTACAATACTTGGCCAATGCACTGATTGCAGATTGCCTTGTTTATGAAAGACTACAGTGATCATGAAAATTGTATGACAGTGATATTATTTCAAGTGCAAACCCAAGTAAAGACAACGTCCTAGATATGCAATATGAAATTGTAAAGAACCTGGAATGTAGCCTTCGGTGAAGCAACCAACACTGTGAAATACACTCAAAACCTTCCCAGCAAGAAGCCGTCTCAGCCATTCAGAAGATCGCTACCTCCAAAGTAAGCCAATGAACTACGTTGGATATTATATACTACTGCATCATAATTTCTTGAGGGACCCCAAACTTTCCAATCAAATTGTTCTTAAAGGCTGCGCCAGGGATGCCGAAAGAAGACAAAATACAACAGGGAATAAAATATGTTGATTATCTCTCTTTTAAAGACCTGAATTCTTAATTCCAGCTATGCGTTGATCACAAGAGAAAAATTCGTCTTACTCTTTGTCCTTAAATCGACGCTCCTCCAAAATAATAAAATTGGACTTTTCAAGACTTCTTAAAATATTCGATTCATATTTGTTGGGTCAAACAGCTTCCGACAGGTCTCTTGCGGCTCTTCCTTATCTGATTTTTGACTTATTGAATAATGAAGCTCCTCTAGTAATATATCAATATTCTTTGAAGTGGCTTCAACAACTCACATAAGCTGTTTAAAGGATGACACATCACCCTTAATTCATTTGCATCTGAAGATTACCTTATTCGCTCAGGGACCCACTAAATTTGTCTATTCTAATGTTCACTATTTGATGCCTCTTGCAAGCTCAACATTCGGTTGCCCAGATTTAGCTTCTGACTTGATTATTATTTCCACCTCATGACTTAGACAAAACACATAAGATAATTTGTAGAAACCCCAGTTTCCCTCTGTTTCCGATACTATCTGTTTTTTCTGATGTTTTCTGAAGTTTTTGCAAATTTTGATTTTTTTGACGTTTCTTGGAGTTTTGAGCATAAATGTAAGAATGCGATTTTTGCTAGAATTTAAAATAAATTCAATAAAAAATCATCTAACTCTGAAACTACAGAATATACGGCAAATACTGAAGCTTATTCATTATAGAATCTTCTGAAGACGATTACAACATAACCCAGTTACATGCAAATGAAAGAAAGCAAAGATTTTATTTGAAACCTGATTTTGATACAGCAATAAATGATCTGCTGAAGATGGTACGGCTTCACATGAATTGACCTTTCTTCCTGTGTCTGGTGATCTCAGCTTGCTCCCAGTACAACTGCGCCCCAGATGGGTGAAGAATAAAGACCAAAAGAGAGGCGTATTTACCAAGACAAGAAAGTACGGCTTGAATAAAGAAGGTATGGCCTGCTGCAAGTAAGTACGGCCTGCTACAGCAATCAGCAAATTAAGTACGGCCCTTTTAGTTTCTCAAGATCTCTCTGAAAAGTGCGCCTAAAGGAATGAATGACTTCTGAATGCAAAAATACTCTGAAACCCTGTAAATAGATAACCTCTGAAGCTCTGTGATTTCCTCTGCCTGAAGAAACCTCTGCTGCAATAAATCAAGTGGTATTTCACACCCTCTGAATTGCTTCCAGTGGAGATGGCTCGTTCCCCAAGGAATTCGAACTTGAAACCCTAAAGTCTCTTGCTCAGATCAAAGTTGATCAGTTCTCAAATTCAATAATCTCATAATGGCACAATTCCCAAGGCAAATGCACTATATTGCTCAAAAGTGTGATTTCCTTAAAGATAGGGAATTTTTAAATAATTCAACTTTCATCATTTTAATTTCTCCATAGTCCTCAGCCAAATTATTATAATAAATTATAATCAATAACTGGCCCCTTCTGATGATGGGCGACCCCTCAAAAAGAATCACTTAAGTTATAATTTTAATATTATAACTTTATATTATAATCATTAAATAATTAATATTTAATTAATGCAATTAAATATTAATATTTCCTTCATTACTCATCCGATGACTGATCCGTCTGAAGCTGACGAACACTGAAGTGATTCTGAACGCTGCCAAAGCCATATTGCTAAAAATAGCAGGGGTCCCACGCTGCCTGCCAGGAACTGCTAAAAATAGCAACTTCTGCAAGAAGTCTCCGATCGAGCCCAAACGAAAGCCTACTAATCAAAACTGCCAATCTGACGCTGAGCCAAACTCCGGAATGACCCTCTATCCAACCCATCAGCCTACGAGGGTCGTATAATAGGCTAACTCTTACGAACTCAGATGCTCACCAAAAATGGGGACATGACATAATTTGTCTTATTTGAGCTTCACTCCAAATGTGAGTTATTTATTTATTTTTATAGCCTGCGCGAGCCACTTTTGATGACTTTAGACTGAAAATGTTCACTCAGAAATCAGATAATTTGTCTTATTCAAGCTTCACTCCAAATGTGAGTTATTTTGCTTTTTTTTTTATAGCCCGTGCCAGCCACTTTTGATGACTTTAGACTGAAAATGTTCACTCAGAAATCTGCAAATATCCTAGTCTAAATAAAATGCAATATTTCTTCAATACCGATTTCCTTCAAATTGAAAATGGTCTTTATAGAATCTGCAAATATGTCTCCCAAATCGATTTAGTCTGTCAATCACAAATTTGGCCAAGGGCCATTAAATTTGTAAACAATTAGACAATAGAATTAAACTCCTTTAGATGCGATTTGTAGAATTAAACGCCAAAAAGAGATCTTATTAATTATTTAAATATTAAATTGTCTTTTATTCTTTATAAGACATTTTAATTAATTAATTAATTAATTATGAAATATGACTTTATTAAATATTATTGGGTAACTATTGTGTTTATTAAAGTTATGAGTTTCATGAAATAGTTAAAGAGCCTTCTAAAATCGGAAAAAATGAATCAGTTACAAAAACTGAATACGGCAAAGTTATATGGGCTGGAGAGCCGACAGAAGATTATCAGGAAGAATGATTATCGTTGGATTCAGATGATAACGAGACTAAGAACGAAAACTCTCAGTGCATATCGGGTCATGCTTGGACGAAAACCTGAGCAGGACATTAGCATAATTTTATATTTAGAGCAAACTTATCATTGGTATTTATTATTGCCGATTGCAATTGATGAAGCTTCGTCGGGATTCTTCATATACTGATGTAATTTGAATGCCGGCCGTCTTGGGCACATTCATAGTCACGGGTGTGGATATTGTTGTTGGTTGTCGCTGCTAATCATTGTTACCTGTTGGCCAAAGTTTGAATGCGGGAGGACTCACACGGAATTGGTGTATATGAGGAGACGGGAATCATATGGCAGTTGCGGATTCCTCATCGGGATTGTTCTGATCATCGAATGCTGGAAATGAGATGGGGGTTTGTAGATTCCTGGCGATTACTTCCTCTATGGATATCCATTCAATGCGTCCCTATCATTGAGGCCGTTGTATTCATTCAATGCGTCCCTATCACTGATGGCTTAATGAATACGCTCTGTCGGTATCTCCTACTAAGAGTCGGGGATTACAAATATCGGAAATATCCTGGAGAACACAGAGAGTTCCCGACAATGTTCTTGCGGACTCATTGATTATGATGGCACGATTAGATCACGGTGGTGTATTCATTTCTAACGACTTTAACATCTGTTCATCTACGAATATATGAGTGACTCCGGGATTACATTATTCCTTGCTGGATATATTACAGAGATGGCTCTTCTCTCCTATTACTGGCGGTGCAATAGCCTAGCGGTGGGATTATTCATGTTTAGACGCTGAACTCTATATAACACAATGCATATACTTTGCCTAGGGAAACACACGAGCACGGGAATTCCTCAAGTCCATATACATTCTTGTTGGTGCTTGCGGAGATGCTTTAAGTTGTTGCCGAAGATTATATCTATACGGGTATGTTTGGTGCCATTTAATACCATTTCCTGTACATGAATATTGTATGTTTTGAATAATATTCTATTCTGTAGCGGAGGAAAGTCTGAATGGAATTTGTGCTTCAAATGAGAGTTGTTCTGAAGTTTACATTTTGACAAACATCAATTTAAAGACAGTATAAATTCTAGAATGATTATTCTTTTTAAATTTGTAATTCTTGAGTTTGCAAACCACTGGGACAATTCATTGGTATTCAATATTATCCTTTGTGTTTTGGGAACTATTGTGGTTTTGCAACTCTGTTCTGTAGTACTGCATATTGGAACACTTGAGTTGAACTACTACCTCATTTTCTATGCGACCATTCACATATTTGGGCTATCATTTCAAATTAACACAAATCCCATCTTCAATAATTAGGAAGATTTCCCTGGAACAACACAGTAAATTATAGTTGAATATTGATCTTTGGGAAAGGGTCATTACAAATCTCCAAATTTCCCAAACCTAACTGCAACAATACATCAGCTGTTGCAGACTTGACAAATCTTTCCAATTAAGCACAATGTAGAAACCTTGGATGGATTTCTCAACTATAGCTAGGGTTGATCTTTAACAACCGAACCTGACACTCTAGAGTCTTCAAACCCTTGAGCGAATGCTAAGCATTTAGCTTCAACAACTTACCACGCAGGTAATGAGAAATGATAACCAAATCAAGTGTATCCAAATGCTCAGCCAATAGCTTCTTAAATAGATTTCTCAATGCCCTTTCAAGAAGCTTCTAGGAGAAATATTATTTTATTCCTCAAGCGACTTTTATAATTTTATTATTTTATTTTCAAGTCACTTAAGTCACTTTATATTAAATTAATTAAATAATAAGTCATCCTTTTTGATATTATATTTTATTGGAGTAACTTAATAAATAATTAATTTAATATACCTCCAATTCGGGGACATGACACCCTTACTCCTTTAGACCTAAAAAATTTCGCAGTTGTAGGTTGAATAATTGGGGGGTTTGGGCCTGTTGGTAGTTTGGCATTTAATGGCTGTGAACTAATCACTCATAGTGATTTTCCAGAGCAATATGGATTGAGGATTCTTTAGTAGGGGAGTGTTTGGTAGAAGGCACTGCAACATCATTCTCACAAGTGTGCCTGGCACTGTGATCAGCATGCATATCTGCTGTTGTGTAGGTTTGTAGGGGTTGATTGGTAGCCTTGAAGGGTGTTGGATGGAAGAGTGTGGGGGTTGTTTTGAGTGGTCAAAAAATTTGGGATGCTGATAGCTAAAAATGTGAAGGGAATGAATGTTGAAGCGTTCTTGGTCCATGAGAAGAACTCAGCAGTTGAGGTGAATTTGGTAGGAGTTTGTGCTTTGGTTAGGAAGCTCGATTGCATAGAAGCAGGAGCAGGTATGGAGAGATTCTTAACTTTTATGAGAGAGAGTACAACCTGGTGATTATTTTGGTCTGCATCTCTATATAGACAGGGTATTCATCTCACTTGGATTCATCATCTTAAATAATGGTGATAGAGTCTTGAACTTTAGAATTCTCAGTGCAAGCGGCCATTCTTCCATGGCCTTATCTCTTCCTTTGTAAGTCCTCAATGCCTGATGATTTGTTCTTTAGACATTTACAAGAAGAATAAGGAAGTCTGGCATTTATAAACCTTTCAAGTAATCTCAGTCTTCTCCTGATAGACATGTTTTTGTGATTTTGGTACCTATGTGACTAGAGTCAAGTTTAAATGATCTTAAGAAGATGTGGCAATTAATACATAGTACATCCTACAAATGATTTCCATTGTTCCATGAAGACATGTTTTTTGGGCTCTAGGTGATGTCCTCAATGTCTTGAACACCCTGAGGACTTGGGGACTTGGAGGGGATGCCCCTTTTTTCAGGATTGGACAGCTTGGGCAATTTGGTTCATAAAAATAAAGAATGTTAACTTTTCAAGGAAGGAAATGCTAGAAACCTATAAGGGGGAGGATTATCATTGCAAATGTAATACATTATATTTATTTTTTAAAATCTCAGATGTTTTTACTTTTTTTAAGTTATTTTAATAGTCATCCCCAAAATTTGGGAAATTTTTTATTGTTCTCAAAACCTCATCCCCACATCCCTGCCCTATCATGAAAACTTAGAGAAACAATGATGCTTTCTCTAAACAAGTTTAAATTTGCATTATGTCAAGCCCCAAACTTGAATGAATTTGCAATGTGGTTATGTTGTGCTTTCAGCGCGCAACATTTTTCAAAGAAGTTTGTGACATACTTCCTCCCTTGCACCTCCATTTTTAAAATGGTTATGTTACATGTAAGTAGTGGATTTGAGAGTTTTTGCAGCCTTTTGAAGATGAGCAAAAGCAAATGACCCCAAAAGTGTAATGTCTTGTGCTAGATTCAGGGTAGTGGATCTAAGAGTTTTTGCAGCCTTTTGAAGATGAAGAGAAGCAAATGACCCTAAAAGTGTAATGTCTCATGCTAGGTTTAGGGTAAATAATTTTAACTGATTAAAAATATTTAAATGGGAACTATAGAAACCCCAAATTATATTAATGTTTTCCTAGTAGACCTCACAACTCATTATTAAGCATCAAATTTCATTACTCAACCCTACAATAATAAACCCTAATCTATTTTGCTTGGATTGAACAAATAGAAAATCCTCATTACACTCGTAAAATAACAGTAAGGCCACAATGGCAGATAAATGACAAATTGTGTTATATTAAGTAGGGTGGAGATGCTTTATAGAGCATTTTTGTTGCAACAATGACATATTGAATCATAATACTTACAATAATGACAAACCCACAGTTGCCCATCCGTGGCACCCAATTGATAATACAATATTTTTTAGAGAAACTAGATTACAAATAAAATATTATATTAAATGGGATTGTAAATTACCACAAAATTTAACTACAACGACTAGGACAAATGGAAACACAAGTGCTTATACCCATGACAACTGTAAGTATTGTGCAAACTCCATATTGATGATTTCAACTTCCATTAAAGCTCAAATGGAACCTCTATGTGACACCGCTCCTTTAGTTGAAAGGGTTTTGTCCTTTGATGTGAGATCTACGAGGTTTTCATCTGTCGATCTCCACAGATTTGTGGGTTTTCATTTGCAGATTTGGACACCTGAACACAAGTGCTCACAATGATTTTTGGTTAGGGTTTGTGTTGTTTATTCAAAGATGGTTTTATTCTTAGGCTTCCCACCCAAAATAACATCCACAGAGAGGTTCAAGTCGACAAGGAGATAGGTGAGTAGTAGAGAACTACGCTGATGGGAGTGTCTATACCAACTAGCACCCCTTTGAAATGTAGCTGAAATCCACATCCACATGCACAAAGAGGTACTAGGGAGGTATGGAAGAAGATACTTGAAACTTGCAACAACACCCAACATTAATGGCATGAATATTCATGGGCACAAACCCTAACTATCGCATTAAAGGCGGCTAGGGTAGTATACTCAGCTCTCATAGTGGGAAATACACATGGAGCCATGCCTTCCAAGTAACTAATTTAATTGGCGATATGGTCCCACAATTGGAGCCATGCGTTGGGAATAAGCATTATGACACATTAACATGTTAGGTGGTAAGTGGGATGAACAATGAGAAATGACAAGTGGTCAATGTTAGGGCATTGGGCATGTTGGTGAGAGGAAGTTTGATTCTCAAACAAGGACTTGTGAAGGAGTGGGGTTTGCTAGAGAGGTATGAGGAAATGAACAAGTTCGATAGTTTGACAGGAGAAGGGAATGAAGGCGAGGAATGGTCATGGGGTATGCCTGAATGGGGAAGTTTGAAACCCCAACGAGAGTATAGAAGAAGGTCGATTTGGGAGGAAATCCATGCCAAGAAGGGAAACTCCACAACTCAGATGACTTACATTGACTTAGAAAATTGGTCATGCCTCTCCATACTTTAGAAATTTTGGGGATCTTGAGTAGATGCATGGGGGACAAAGGGGAATAAATCATACACAAATTTATATCAAGAGGATGTTGGTGATAGGAAATGGGAATGTTGGACCACAACATAGATTATGAAAAAAGGGAACATGACAAAGAGTAAGGCTCGGGAGGCAGGAGCTGAATTTTTCACTAGTTTTGTGCTTCATTTTCATGCTAAACATTTGCTTCTTGTTGATCTCGTATTGAATGATGTAGATTCACCACCCTAGTAGTCCCCAACATCATGTGGGACTCACTACCCATGTATGCATCTGAAAGAGCACCCATCAATTTGTATGGACATCTAAGAGTAGTAAATTCACAAAGCCCTCCTCACTCCCTCACTTGTCACTTACCCCACCTCCCTAAGTCCCCAACTTTTAGATTCTTGTTCAAATCCCTTCACGCCATCCATGCGTGCACACTTACCTTTCTTTTGGATAAATGTCGTTTTTTCCCATCTATTGAAGATCTCAATGGTTTGGCATGCACAACCAATAGATATCCTACCTAACAAAGTAGTCATCACCATCAATGACCATCCACTTGCTCATTTGGTGACTTGCATATCTTATATTTCTTAGTTGCATGTCAGATGGTTATCAAATTCCCCTCTAGCCCATTTAGTTCCATTATTACAGAGAGTGGAAGGTACCCAACCATCTCTATTGAGCACCTTAGTGCTCCGATAGGCATTTCCATTTGATCACTAGATGAATTCTCTCTCTCTCTCTCTCTCTCTCTCTCTCTCTCCAATTCATTGTAACTATTTTGTGGCCTAGATCACTGTAGGTGCCATGATCCTAAAGACTTGACTTGTATAAATAGGGTTAACCTTCCCCTCTAAATATCTTTTAGTCCATTAAGTAAGAAATAGTCTCTACTTTGTGTTTCTTAACATCTCATCTTGGAGAGAGTTGTTTACTCAGTAATTCTATTTGAATGATTAACAGAGAGTAAATGGAAATAACATAATAAAAAAATACAACAATTACTCATAATAATGCTCAAAAGATCTATCGTGTATTCATTCATTCATTAGATATGCAATAATTATAGGATACACATGCATGTAGTCCCCGATTAAGAGTACAATAAGGAAATATATAGCAAGTTGATGTTGGTTGAGAACACCAACCGTCGGTAACTACCAATTGACAACCAATGGTTGGGGAATAATTACAAAACAACTTATTTAGTTATTGACAACTACATCAACGCCCCCAAAAAGGAAAGTTGTCTTCTAGAGGACATCTAATAAAATCGGGAGTTGAACAACCCAAATGAAAACCATTGAGAAGGGGGATGAGAAGACGTACTTGGATGTATTGAAGATGTGGGGGTGGACGTCAAGGATCGGAGCTGCCAAAGCTTGTAGACCTCCTCTATGTGCAACTTCAAGTGGTGGTTTGCTACCGATTCATGCTCCCTCGTTGCCTTCACCATCTGTGCAATTTCCACCAATTGACGTTTGGTTTGCTCAATCTCCTCTACTAGGTCTTCATCTCCTCCTTCGCCAACTTGACCTCTGCAGCCGTCACTCTAGACTGTTTTTCTATAGTGAGCTATGTTTGTTGAGTCAATTGTTCTTGAAATCTCTGTGTACACTTAGCCAACTCAGCTCATACTCTCTGTACCATGTGGAGGGCCTCATCTTTATGTTGTGTGAGCTCATCAATGGAGGCGATTTAATGCTTCGACCTATAAAACACATCTTTGAAGGAGGTCTCTATGCCAAACAGGGCTGAAATTACTCTACCATCTCTCCCCCTACTGAAGACTTGGCAGGGTGCCAAGTTGCCATAATGTCGGAAGTCTACTCCTGGCCATCCCCTAGAAGTGAACCAGTGAGTAAACTTCCCTTCACACTCCCTCTGCACAAATGTCAATATACATTTGGATTCTCTTGCTCCTAGTGGAGAATGCCCTATGTCTAGTCTCTTGGAGATGTGCCCTACCTCTTGCATCACCATAACCATAGACTGGAGATCTTGTAAATATCGTTGGACAGTGCTAAGTGGGTCTATCACATCGGGCTTTGCGATCTCAATGATTATCCCCTTGGATTCACTTGATTCCTCTTGGTCCTCACTAGAGGGGTTGGTTTGTGGCAAGTCTTGTGAAGCCAAAGGTGGTTATGGTACCTGAGAACCCCCAATCTCCTGAGTGTGTGCAACATTCAACGAGTTTTCCTATGAAGGGCGAGGCTCTACATTGTCAATAACCATAATCAATAGATCTATCTCTTGTTGCTCAAGTCCATTGGCCATGATCCTTGGCGAACTTGGTGGGGGAGAAGCTGGTACTTGCTCTGAAAGCCCAAGTAAGTCCAACCAACAATCGGTTTGTGTGAGATTTTTTGGCAAGGTAATGTCCCCATGCAAAGGGCCTTCCACCGGTATGGTGAACTCGGTGGGTAGATTGGATCCCATAGGCAACGTAACTGGCATTGTAATTGGCAGTGTTGGTAGTGTGGTTGGCAATATGGCTGGTGGTGTGATTGGCGTTGTTGGCAATGTGACTGGTGGTATGGCTAGTGTTGTTGGTAGTGTAGTTGGCACAACTATAGTAGTTTTGTTGACAAGAATCACCTCATCTATCTCCATCTCTGGTAATGATTGTGCATCGACAGCGAGTTATACCTCCTTTGTCAGCATAGTGGTTGATGTAGAGGATGACAATTCTATAAGCTCGTAATCACCAACCTCGTCGTCAAACACGTCGCTTTGCTTCCTTTTCTTCCTTATTGGTTGGGTTGTCTCCTCTCCCCTATGTGCTTGCATATTGAGGGTTGTCCAGTAGAATGTTGTCGGCCATGAAGGATCAAGTTGGGCTATAGGTTGAAACTTATTCCATTTCTCAACAGGAACCTGAGTATTAATGGCATCAAGGAAGAGGGTGATGGCATGTTGCGTCATGTAGAATGCCTTATGTTTTTGTGCAAGGAACTCTTTGATTCTTTTTTACAACATTCTCGCCCAATTGTATACTTTTCCCATACTCAAACCAATCATATAATCGATCATCCATATGGCTACATCGATTGACACTTGTTAGTCGACATTTAATTAAATCCATAGTACACTTCCATTTAGTTATAGCCATAAAGAATTCCGTAGATGCCTGTTTCCTGCACTCCATATACTATCTTTTTCTTGCTATGTCAAGTTTGGTTGGCATATTCTTTGAAGGGATGCTTCTTTATGTTGTGGGGTGATCTTCCCTGCGGGTTTACACACACTTGTGCTTGTAGAAGGTATGTCAAACACCTTGCTAAAATCTACTGGCCAAAATGAAATGGTCACTCGGCAATCTTTGTAATCAATCATGGATTTGTGGGATTGTCTGTTGTAGTTTGCCACCATTGCCTTCAAATAAGGCTCAAATTCTTGAGAATTTGAAAACAAAAGTTGTACAACTTTGTCTACTTTAGCATGTTTCAATGCTACCTTCAACACATGGTCGTCCTGGTTGTTCTACCACCATGTTTGACATTCACTGCTAGTGAGACTATCCCACATCAATGCATCCACTCTAGTCTCATCCTCTTTCCCTTTGTTGCTTTTTGCTGTGGCAATTCGGGGTTTGTAATGTTGTAGTGCCCTCTTTCCCTTACTGTTGTTGGTGTCCATTGAAAAATTCATTTTGAAATATTCTTTTCGAAGCTTGCAATTGATTTTAAATAGACAATGTCTTTGCCAAAAACAGTTGGAATAACCACCTGTGAGTAGTCGTATCTTGCAGGAAAATATTGAAGAGTGATGTTGAATTGTGAGTTGCTGTACAATGTGAGTGCTGAAATATGAATGCCTTTTGCTGAAATGGTCAGGCTGTGTGTTGGAAAATGGTGGAACTCATCTCACTTGTACTGTAATTCATCCCAGATGTCGTATGCTTAGCCGTACATTGGAGGAGATTTGCATAGGTCGTATGATGTAATTGTCAAAGATGTAGGGATAGAGGCCATACAACAGACCTACATACGATGTGTTTGTCCTCCTGTATGCTATTCAAGCTTCTTGATGGTCGCACAACAGACCTTCGTACACTATTCAAACTTCCTGATGGTCGTACATTGCGTAAGCTTCTTGATGGTTGTACATTGTACCACAATCCGCCAAGTCGTACGGTGTGAAATCCTCTTTGCCTTTGTACATTATGAAATATTTTTTGTTGTACGATGTGAGTCTGCTCTTGCTATACCTATCGTGCAGTTTACTTGCCAATTCATGCGATGAGATTCAAATCACCTTTGCCTCTGTGTTCGTTCAACCTTGCCTGTCGTATTGTTTCGCTATGTACAGTATGACAGTATGATGCCATGTGTCGCCCTTTATAATTGTTATTTTTCTGTGTTTGCCACTTAATAATGATGAATTGTCTTGGTAATAGTGTCATAAAAATTTTAAACGGCCATACTATTTGCTTTTTGATTGGGAATATTTTTATATTTTTCAATTTTTTTGCCTTTCAATATTTGTCAATTTGAATATTTGAAATTTTCCCAATTTAAATTTTTATTATTTTCCAACTACGATATTTTAATATTTTGTATGGGGATGTTGTACTTAGTGACAATTTGCTCATAGATGAACCTTGTTGTACTTCTTGTGTTGTCCAGAAGTGCTTTAGCTTCCACCCATTGTGTTAGGTATTCTATAGCTATGACAATATATCTGCATTGGTGTAGTTGGTTGACTTTAAGCAGATCGATGAAGTCAAGTCCCCACCTCTCAAGGAGTTCTTGGGGTTTTGATGGGAACAATGACATGTAACCTCTCTTCAGTGGTTTGCCAACTCTTTGGCAAGTGTCACATCCCACCACCCATTCTCGAGCATCTGTATGCAACGTCAGCCACCAAAGACCCGCAAGCAGATTTTCTCGGGCTATGGTGTTTGGTCCCGTATGTCCTCCGGCGAGCCCTTCTTGTGCTTCTTTGAGTACTCCTAATATTTCCTCCTGCATGACACATTGCCTTAGGACGTGGTCAAACCCCATTTTGTATAATAATTCGTTGATGAGTTGTAAAGTTTTACTCTTCGAGACTAGTTTCATTCTCTCTTGATGGCATTACCTTTGGGAAAGTAGAATTGGATAGGTATTCTCCAATGCTCTCGTACCATGGAAGTAATATTGCAATCTAAAATAGATGGGCATCTGGAGAGTCTTCATTCACTCCCTTAGGTGGTTCACCCAACTTGGTCCTAGACAGTTGGTCGACAATGATGTGGCTTTTCCTTGACCGTACAATAATATTGAATGTAAATTCCTAAAATAGAAAAGGCCACCTACTCACTTGACCTTGGATTATTGGCTTGTTCACCATATACATAAGGGCCTTGTGATCGACATGGAAGGTGAATGGTGTTGCCAACAAGTAATGTTTGAACTTTTGTAGTGAGTAGACCATCTCTAGTGCTTCCCTCTCCGTCGTGCTATAGCTCTTAATTTGCCTTTGACAACAACCAACTGACGAAGAAGATTGGATGGTCCAGCCCTTGGGGTCCCACTTGTGCAAGTGTTGCTCCAATTTCATAGCTCAATGCATCGACGTGTACATGAAACTCTTTACTCTAGTTCGGGTATGGAAGTATTGGTGAATTTATAAATCATATCTTCAATTCATTGAAGGCCTTCTCCTGGTCTTTAGTCCATGTGAACGTTGGCCCTTCCTTGTGAGTACATCAAGTGGGTAGGATATTTGAGATTTTTTTTAATAAATGTTCAATAATATCTGACGTGACATAGGAATGATTTTACTCCAATGACTTTTTTATGTTTTGAGGTGCTTCATTTATATGATCACCCACATTTTGTCTGGGTCAGTCTTCAGTTTGACTTTACAAACTATGTGCCCCAACAATTTTCCTTGTGGTACCATAAATTAACACTACTTTGGGTTCAACGCCAATCGGGTTGCTTTACATCGTTCCATGCATTGCTTGAGTGCTTTCAAATGGGTCTCTTGGTTGTTGTAGATCGACCAATCGTCTAAGAATGCTTTGAAGTTTCCAATTGACATCTTATCAAAGATGTGCAAAATAATCCTTTAAAAAGTTGCCGGAGCATTGCACATATTGAACGACATTCGGTTGTATGCATACACTCCATCCTAGACCACAACCGTAGTTTTCAACTTGTCCTCCTTGACTAAGCTTATTTGGTTGTATCTAGAGAATTTTTCCATGAATGAGTAAATTTCATGACCAACAACCTCTTCTAATATCAAGTTGGTGAACAAAATCGGAAATAGGTCTTTTATGATGACTGTATTTCTGATTTTCGATACAGTCATCGTAAAAGACCACACATCCGAATTTGTTTGGATTCCTTCTTCAATGATATGACTATTAGAGAGATCCAATCACTAACTTTGACCTTAAAGATTATTCTAGTCTCCAACATTTTTTCTCTCTTGTACTTTTGCAACATAATTCTTGCTCATCCTATAGGGCCGTTTTTGTACGATTTGTGCTCTCAATACGAGAAAAATTGTGTACACATAATTTTGGAGGTATCCCTTTCAAGTCTTTGTATGTCCATGCGAAGGCATCTTTGTTTTCTATGAAAATCTTAAATGTTGACGCCTTCAATACGGGATTCCAATCATCTCCAACTAGGATCATTTGGGGATTACTCCTCTCCTAAATTCACCTTCATTCTCAGCTCCTCATACTTGATCACTTTGTCCTATTCAAAACCATGAGTTGGTGTGTCATCCACCTTGGCTACTCCCCCTTATATTCTTCGAACTCAATGTTCAGCTTGTTGTAGTTTTGTCATCTTCTTCTTCAATCTCCTCGACTTGCAACATATTGCAATAATGCTGGAACATTGTAGAAACTCGTTTTCTCATGATTTCGGAACTGATTGTTTTTGCTTGTTTTTCTTCTTGTTTTGATTTTTTTTGTGGTTTTTGCATATAAAGATAATAGTGCGATTTTGAAAGGAAATACTTCTAAAATCTTAAATAAATACAGGAAGGTAAAACTGAAGCAGATGGACTCCTGAATCGATAGCATATAAGTTTATTATTCTTTCTCGATGCTTACAATGATGAAACCCTAACATGTAGACAAAAACTCAAAGCAAATTGTAATAATTAAAAACCTGATTTCTGATTTGCAGCCGCCCCAAAAAGGTGAAGATTTAATACAGCCAACCTTAGAAGACATTTCTCCAGTCTCGAAATCTGTGCAGACTGACCCAGAGTGCAAGGCGTCCCATCTGGTGAAGAAAGAAGACCAAAAGACAAGGCGTCCAGGCTAGAATAAAAAAGTACTGCCCTCAAGCTGATTGGTACGGCCTTCAAACAGCAGCAATAAAATCCGTACAATCTTGGAGCTTGTGCCAGATGTATATCAAAACCAGCCGCTCAAGCAGATAACTATCTCTGGACAATTATTGTATCAAACCCTGAATAATCACTTCACAATCAACTCTGTAATAACTTCTGAATGAAGCTATTCAACTGCAAGCAATAAATCAGTTGATATTTCATAGCCTCTGAACTGCAAACACTGAAGATGGCTCGTTCTCCAATGCAGAAGACAACTGAAACCCTTGGCTTCGTTCTCTGAAGAAGAAATTGGCTAAAATCGATTTTCATAACATAATGAATGAAGTTTTCTCAAAGAAAACTTATATCCTCTCAGTTGGGTTGATTTCCTTCAAAAAAGCATCATTTAAATAAAACTTGAATTTCACTTTTAATTTTTCAATAGTTTGGACGCCCTTTTAATTATAATCATTAATTAAAAAGTGGCCCCTTCTTCATGATGGTCGACCCCTTCAAAAAGTCACTTAAGTTATAATATTAAATTATATTATAACTTTATATTATAAGCTTCAATTAAATTAATATTTATTTTGGCAAATAAATATTAATATCTCTCTCAATAGAAGTCCAAATGACAAACCGTCTGAAGCCGGATGATAAGTGACTGAATCTGCATATGACCAGACCATACTGCTAAAAATAGCAGGGGTGCTCCGCTGAGTGTCTCCACTTACTAAAAATAGTAAGTCAAGCAAATGATGTCCAAAAGACCCCGAACGAAAGCCAAATTGAATGATTCTGATAACTGAAGCCAAGCCATGCCTCAACAAGACCCTCTATCCACCCTATCAGCCTACGAGGGCCACATAATAGGCTAATCAAAGAATTGAGAGATGTCAACTGGAAGGGGACATTACAAACACTTTGTAATCTTCCATTTGCCAATGAAAAAGTCCATTGAGCAAGCTTGTTTCGTCCTTCAAGCAATGCTGAAGGTCAAGGACTCCATCGTTTGGTTTCATAAATCTTCTTTTTTCTTTCGTCCTTGATCCTCCTTCTGACCTTGAATATGTAGATGCCATCTCTTTGCTTACCACTTGATTCTTGAAGACAATCACGTACTTCCTCCCATTATTTTCTATGGAGAGGGTGTTTTGTCTCCAATTATGGTCTACCTTGGTTGCAATCAGCCACCCACTCCTGAGCAATGTGTCGTATGCTTTTTTTGCAACAGGATGACCACGAAGTTAAGTAGGAACAGTTGGGTCTTGATTGTCACCTTCTATGCCATCAATGTTCTCAATGGCTTGATGCCAAGCTAGTTGGTGCCAACTAATTGGAATGTCGATGGCAGAGGGTTGGCTTTGTCAAAAACTTCCATGTATCTTCGAGTTGTACATTCACTCCCGATCCTCCATCGACGATAGTGTTTGTCAAGTTCCTCCCCATTTGGATGACAACTGGCTTCTTCCCTATGTTCATAGTCAATAGCATTGGGTTGATGACTTGTTCACCATTGGGTGGCAACACCTCTATCATGTCTTCTCTTCGACCTTCCTATCGTCAACTTTGATCGTCGTTGGCCATGTTTGTGATTGCCACTCAATTGTGGCATGGTTTTAAGTAGGTCTGTCACCTTGATTGGTATGGCTATTTGTAGCACTTTCCGTACTCTGTTTTATAAACTCCGACCACAATGAGGTACTTGTAGTTCCATTGAAGGTTCTTCCTTCTTTTTACATCACATATTCTACTTTGTCTTTGGCTTCTCGAAGTCGTTCCATTTCCATATGAGGGTTTGGATATAATGCATTCTATGTTTGTGCCTTGGTGATTGCCAGAACTGCCTCGTCTTGCTCCTCTACTTCTAGCATGTTAATGCCTTTTTGCTTCAAGCAATCAGTGTCTTCATGATAACCTGGTCTGCATCATTTGGACAACATTCTTGTTTTGTTTTGATTGCTTTGGCATTCTCTGATGAAATGATCCCATTTGTTGCATTTGTGACACGGGATCATTGGTCTTCCCTTAGTGTCATATTGAATTTTGCTTCTTGGTCCACTGTTGTTGAATCAATTATTATTGCCCTGTCTATTATGGTATCCTCCAGGAGATGTGTCAGTGTTATTGTTTTGTGCTTTTAGGGGTGTGGTTGGAGGGGTTGATTGTTTTCCTTGGGTGAAGAGCACTTGTGTGCTTCTTGTCTTCAAGTTGTACAGGCATTTCTTGATGGAATGTCCCATCACTTGGTAGATGTTGAACAATTTTTTGAGCAGTTTGCTTTGGTGTGCCTCAACCTTGCACTTGGTGCACCATAATTCCTTGCTTTCCTTTGTACATTCTTTCTTGGCTTTGAGGTCCATCATCATTCTCATCATATCTCTCCGTAAAGCTTGAATTATCTTTGATTCAGTATCATCGTTGTCAGTGCTCTTGTTGTCCTTTGTCCTCCTTTTCCCTTGAGAAGATGTCTTGTCTTTACTTTCTAGATCCATTGCTCAATTGTAGACATCAACATACGATGACAGAGGCACCACTTTCATTTTCTTCCTAAGCGAAGGAATCAATCCCTCAATGAACTATCTTTTCTTCAGTCCATCGGCCTGCTGGTTTTCTAATTTCACCAATAATTCCTTGAGACTACGATTATAGGCTCACTCATTCTCGTGCTTTCCTTGTTTGGTATTGTAGGTCTTTGCCACAATTTCATTTTCATCTCTCACGAGTTTGAATTCCTCTTGGAATGCTCTTTTCAATGCATCCCATGTATTTTTGTGTGTTGCTTCCTATTTTGTGTACGGTCTGTAATGTCCCCTTCTCAAACCTGATCTTTCTAGTGTCCGTTGGCCTTTTCCGGAGACCCGAAGGCTAGTCGGAAGGTAAAATTAGGGTTTCCTATTTTGAAGGATGTCTTTGCTCGGAGTTGGTGGATTCAATGGCGGATTCTTTCTGGGTTTTCAGAGAGCTTCGCAGTGGTATGTTCTTCTTGGCATTCTGAGCATCTTCAAGAATTTACTATTTTTAGTAAATTCTATTTCCGACAGTTTTACAGTTGGGTTCAGCATGGTTGACTTCCTACTTCAGGCCAGTTGGCTTGCTCATTTATGGCTTTCGGGGCACAATTGGAGAGATAAGTTGAGCTATTTAATTAAAAGTCACGCTTTAATGTTATATTTTAACGTTGACCCCTTTGGCCTAGTCTATTGACTTCATGTTGTTTTGAAAAGTGGTCTTTTGAGGGTGGCGCTTCATTAAAGATTATTTTATAATTTATCAAAGTCAAATCAAGCCTTAAGTTTGGACGCATTTATTAAAGGGTTGAATTTATTTAAAATTGTCAAGTTTGAGCTTTGAAGAAAGGGATGCCATCTTTTGAAGGGATTAGGGTTTGACTCTGAAGAGAAGATTAGGGTTTCGAGAAGTCAACAAGAAATTATAAAAGGAAGACTTTGATCCTCAATTGATTATCTTTGGTCTATAGTATTGTTACTCTGTCGGAATGGTATTGGATTGCTTCGAGGAATGAAGGCCTCCAAGCTCAAGCATTGCTTCTTGCTTGCAACACAACAACTAGTGGTGAAATAGTCTAGTTTGTGAGTTTTCTTTGAGTTGTGTGCATTGTAATCAGCTTGTGGCTGTCTAGATCAGATTTTTGCATATTAGATAATTTCTAGAATTGCATTTTAGCTACAACAGATTCATGTTTTTATTCGTAAATAAGAAAATACAATAATATTTGTTTTGGGTATTGCATAATCCTGTCTGTCTAGGCAAGGCTCCCATTTGTACTAGTTTGTAGAATTTTTAAAGAAGTATCTGATTTTTAATTGCAAAGTCACCCCTTGGCTGGGCCGTACCTTTCAAGATCTGCATTGGTTTTCGTGCATTAAATAAATAGGGTCTTTTGAGTGAGTTTCAGTGATCTAATTTGGTCACCAGATTACTAGAGCCATTATGCAATGTGTCTCATGAGAATTGATGAAGTTTTGAGCAAGTTGTGAGTGGATTTGTGAAGTACAGGGCTGTTGTTCATGCACAAGGAAATCTGGACTATCATAAACTAGAATTTGAGGTTGGTCTGTTTAGTGCCTTTTTAGATCTAAGCTTCATTCATTCAGTAAAGGAAACTCTTACATATTGTTGCAGCTTGATTTATAAGTTGATTCACATTTCTAGCAAGATATTATCATTCACATTGTAAACTGGCAGTAGTACTGACAGTAGGTTTATTCTTGCTCATCATAGTTTGTAATGTCCAGTTTTCCATTCAGTATTTGCTATTGTATTTAACTTACCTCCGCCCTATGGTAGCTACTCTCCCACTCTGGGTCAGAAAGCACATTTTGGGTGTTGAGTACTTTCAACATTTCAATTATTTATTTCAAGCATTGTAATCTATAATACTCTGCCATATGGCTGCCTCAACTCCATCCTAGATTGGGTAGCACATACTTGGTGTCGAGTTCCTTTCAAGTACTTAGTGTAGAAGACCACCATATGCTCGCCATCATCGGTGCCATTCTTGGTTAGAGTTCCTTCGCATAAGCATTTTGATTAAGATCCTCTGACCAATGCTCACACCTTGCCCTCATCGGGATCCTGGTGTACATTCTGGTTAGAGTTGCTTCAACACGTTTTGGTTTACTGCTAACCTTAACGGTGCTTTGGTTTGTAATTTGTAATTTGAAAAAACGAAAAATTTGGCTCGGTATATTTCACTCTATGGCTATCCCTTTGAGAGTTGCTAGAAATGCTCTCAACTAGTACAATCTATCATCCTGAACATGTGCTACCTAGATTGTCTCACATGTCTTATAATGCCTTACAAGGTACAAATTGTTCTTCGATGGTCGGGTTGGCCATTTCTTCCTTTCCTTCCCTTTTGTTCGAGGTGAACCTTCTTTGTCCAATGGTGATGGTCCACATGGTTCTTTGGTAGGGTTAGTGTTTTCTTCTTCACTTTCCTCTTTTCTTGACGTGATGGTATGAATGACTCTTTGGCTTGGTCAGCAATGTTAGTGTATGTTTCGTTGGGAAGTGGTAAGTGTCAGGCTATTTTTGCCCACTCTCCCTTTGTATGTTCTCTTGTTGTGAAACTTCTTGTAAAAACCCGACATCTACGTAAATTAAAAATTTCTAACTTTTACAACTTTTAACCAAAGTAAACGAGTAAATAACATAGTAACAAAATTTTTCTTTTCTTTTCGAAATAAAGTACAACATATAAATATGATTTCAAAGCTTTTCCCAATTTAAATAACTTTAACTTTTCAAATGAATAACAGAGTATGAAAGTATAAGAAGTACATACACAGCTTTAACAGCTTTTGCACAAATAGAAGTAAGACGGTCCAGGTTCTTCCCTTTCAAATCTTGGTTCTTCGGTTGTCAGGTTGTGGAGGAGAAACATCACTCGGGTGCTTTTCCGCCAACCACGGACTAATAATGCGGTCCCCCGCACATTCATTTTTCAATGAATGGCCCTCCCTTCGTCGAAGAGATTGGTTGAGTGACCGATTCCGTTAACCAACTGAGCATAGTGTCGTGTCCTACACTACTAGATTCTTGCATCTTACAATCCCAACCTAGTATGTATGTTTTGGATCACTGTGAACTGACAATGTAATCATCTTCCTAAACTAAGAGGATGTAGGTACATTACATTACTATGGCCATAGTATTTTGATTCAGTAAACGACTGACAAGTCATCTATCACTTACACTACTCAGGGCCGATTTGCCTTTGGGCTACCTTACTCTATGCGTAGGTCATATCCTTCAGTGGGTTTAGTTTACCCCAGACTACCTACCTCAAACAGTTTACTGGAAATGAGTCTTTAAGCAAGTGTTTACTATCCTATCTCCTGTTTCCGGAAATCTTTATCCTAGGAGAGAAGCTTCCTAATGTTAACCTAATAACACAAGCTAGGAATACACTTTGTATTGACATCATTTCGTTCCTAGAAATTAATACATATTCTACGTATTCTCCATATACGGAGATCTTACAAGTTTGGAACTCCAAACAATTGCATAACCGTTTAATACTACCAATCAATCATCACACACGAGAGACAGTCTTGTAATACAATGCATACAATTTCCTACTAATGCATATAATCAAATTGAATCCTTTCTTTTCAAAACCCCAATTTCCTACTAAATCCTTCTTAACCAAATTAAATCCCTTCTATTCAAAACCCCAATTCCTATTTAATCCTCTTTAACCAAATTGAATATAATGAAATGCATCAAGCTATCTCCTTTAGCTACATTGTCATTCCCTAACCTTTACCCTTGCATAAAATGAAGTCCCTTAAATCATTATGCAATAATAGATTATCAAACAACAAATGAATGCTATGAATAATTTATTTATTTCACCTCAATGCAATCAGCAATTCTAAAGACAGTAAAGAAAGACAACTTTAAGCTTTAGTCTTTAATTAAGAAACATGCTTCTATAAGCTCCTTTCCAATAATCCTCTACCAGCAGTCCTTTATTGTTGATCACAGCAAACAATTTCCTCACCCAAAAATTCTTCTCAAGCAGATTTCTATTAATTCCTCACAGTCTAAAAAGAATATAGCTGAAGAATACTCAATTCTTCTCTTACTGAAAATACTTTGAACAGTATAGTAACTATAACTCACAGCCTAAGCTCTCAAATTGCAGTGTATAAACTCTCTAAAAACGCCAATGAAGAGAAAACCAGAAGTGAATTCGAATGAAGACTTTGTGAAGTATTTATAGGCCGCAAGAAGAACAGTTTCCCCATTTCTGGGCATGCAACTTGACAGATTGACATATTTACTAAGTCAAATGGTCACTTGTCATCCTATCAAACCCTTTGTCATGTTTTCCAAGCTGATTCGACCTCTTTGGAGCCAACAATTGAAGAATATTTCAACTCTGCAAACAAAAACGCCACCTACAGGCACGTTTTGCTGCCAGGCGTATAAACTCAACATGATTTTATTGCTGCGTTCTAGGTCAAGCTTCAAATCGATACAACACAGCAGTTCGTTGCTATTTTCCTGGTTTCGAGCTTTGAAAACTTCTCCCTTCATTCCCAGCTGCGCAGGAGCTTCTGCCATTTCACGGGAAAGTTCATATTCATTTTTCATTTGTTTTTCTAAAGTTCGAACTTTTCAAATATTTCCTTTTAATGAAGTTCGCTATTTTGAAGTGTTAAGTATTTCATACGGCTACCTTTTACATTTAAACTTCCACAAAATATAAAATGCGAATTTCATCCTTCCACAAAATATAAAATGCGAATTTCATACTTATTCTTTAAACATTGAAATTGTTTTCCATTATTTAAATTTTAATAATTTATATTTGCATATTTTACTTATAAATGTATTATTTCAAACATTAATATTTATTTATATATAAACGTATTTATATATAAATATATATTAATTTTAATATTAATACATTTAATTTATAAAATATACAAATATACTATTATTTATACATCTTTTATGTATTGATATATATATATTAATAATCACTTTATTAATATATATATATATATATACATAAATATATATTTAGATCTTCTAGATAATAATACTTGAACATTATTTATATCAAAGATATTAGGCGGAATGTGTACGTGTAAACATGTCCACATATACTCCATGTATATACATATGTATGCGTATATACATGTCGATACATATGTACGAGCATATCCATTTGCTTAACATACATACGTATTGATATGTCTATACATTTAGATATGTGTACACAGTGTATACATGTGTATACGTACCCATTCTACCTTTATCACATACTTTCTATTTCGTTCATTTACAGGGAGTCACAGTATAGTCTGACTGACATTTAATTAATCACATCATATAAAGCATAAGGAAGTAAAACAAACTCCTAAGCCTATGGATGACTTTTCTAGACTAACTTATCTGACCTTTTTCCCTATGTATCGTTCACAATGTGTGTGCATGCTCAACTGATTAACTTTACCGGTTAAACGACCAATACCCCTCTCCCAAGTGATATTTCCCCTCTGCCTAGAGGACTGGTTCTCATTCCTGCATTCACAATTATAAACTCACGGCAGTCAATTGCTCACAAAATTAGCAATACATATAAATTTCATAAGATATAAAAACATCACATATAAATCTCATTATGCACGTTTTTCATCATGACTAACATCAAAAGAACAACATAAGAATGAGATGATCAAAAACTCATATTGATAACAAGGTGATTCATATCTTTATTTATTCATAAAATTGTCTTTACAAACACATAATCCTTATTCAACTCTAATAGCCTAATAGCTATACAATCGGGATGTAACACTTCTCTTTCTCTCTCAACTATGGCTTCTACTTACACTTTTGCTCTTGGGTGGACTCAAATTTTCTCTGAGAAATCCTTTGCCTTCTTCAACTTCACCCCTCTATCGTCACCATCGTTCTCTTTGTTCCTTTATCCTTAAGGATCTTTTCATTTTTTGGTTTATTGATTTGTGACCGCTTCATAGTAATTTCCTATTTTTACTCAAAGTTAAGGGCATTAATTCCTCAACATTCATCGATGATTAGTTTTACATTTTTCTTCTTCCCTTTTGTTTCGTTCTTCATATCGTTGTCGTATCTATTGCCTATGTTGTTCGTGGTCTCTCTGAGCTTGAAGATCTTGGAAGATGATGAAATGGCATGCAATAAGTCCTAGTAGTCTGTCGAGAAGACAATCAACCTTGGGTTGATAGTTAGGTTTTCCTAGATGGTGGCCTGAGGAACCCTCTCCTAAGAGCTCCCCTCTGTACACGTTCTTTTAATTAGATGTCCCGTAGGTTTACCAAGTCTTGAGTCAACTCATCTTCCCTTTCATCGTTTGCTTGCATAGGTTCTTTGATTGGCTATCCCATTACATTGCCATGATTCCCATCCATGCGTTATACTTTGCCAAGGTTCGTATCGGCAATGGCGTCAAATGTTTACTCGGTAATTCTACTTGAATGATTAACAAAGAGTAAACGGAAATAACATAATGCTAGAATATAACAATTACTCATAATAGTGCTCAAAAGATATGTTGTGTATTCATTCATTCATCAGATATGCAATAATTATAGGATACATATGCATGCAGTCCTGGACTTTGAGTACAATAAGGAATTGTATAGCAAGCTTACATCAGTTGAGAATGCCAACCATCTCTAACTACCAGCTGACAACCAACGGTTGGGGACTAATTACAAAATAACTTATTTATTTCTTTATTGACAACTACAAGAGTCTTAGGACTTGCAACTTTGTGTTTATTGTACTTGCTCATGGTCCTCAAATGGAGGTGTCTTTAATTAATGAACTCTTGGAATGTTGTTCTTGCTTTATTGTTTATCTATGCGTTTGTATTGTTAGTTGAGTTGTGGATGTCAATTGAGCTAGTTTTTACTACATAGTAAACTCAAGGTGGATGGAAGTTTGAGCTTTGAAGAGGAGATTAAATTGATTTGTTTTGGTGCATTGCATCCTTTCCCTTTTGTTTCCCTGAACTCTTTGCTCGTCTTGACCCTTTTTCTTATCATTATTAGTGTCAAAAATGGTTTGTTGGTATATTTGCATTAGCAGATTAGATTAGTTTAATTTTTGACAACCAACGTATGCCTTGATACAAGGAACTAACCTTTTCTGAAGATTTTTGCTGCATTTTGGGAAAGACAATTGGGTGTGATGGGGTTACATGCTATTCAAGTTCCCAAAACCAGTGCAACAGACTTGCAAAACAACAAACCATTAGTGGACCCATGTTCGGCATGGTGACAAGTTGCTAGGGACATCCCATTCTTGGGCATCCCTTCTGTTCCCCAGTTAGGGTTGTGCCTCTCCACACTCTGCTCGGCTTGTTCCCACAGGTGTGAGCCTAAGACTTTATTGTTGACTAAGGATATAATGCTTGAAGTCCTAACATATTGACATCATCTATAGAATTTCTTAAGCATTTGATGCCAGATTTAGAAGGTTGTTAAATCATTGAAAAAATCCCCCACCAACCCTAGCTATGTATACCTTTAGTATTAAACATTTGTTTGGTGCTGCCACCTGAAGCTTGTGGGTAGGATTTTGATGAAATAATTGGCTGACAGATGGGTCTGAATGATCATTTGTCCTGTGTACTGATATATTTGCATTTTGTTGGAGACATGAGGGATCTGCTAATTGGGCTTTGAAGAAACCAAGCATGCTTTATTTTGCAGAGAAAGGAGAACACTGTGATAGCCTTTAAGAGGGCCATGTGCCAAACTGCTGCCAGCTGGCTAGTGCTAACAGCTAGCTGTGCATGATATTTTAAATTTTATTTTGTGGCATTTTGAAGCTCCATGGGTATCATGAATGCATTTTTTTGGTTTAGTTGGATGACAATGTTTTTGTTGTAATAAAATGATGTGTATTAATAAAACCAATTCATGATTTCAGAGCCGATTTGGAATGACAATGCAATGTAGGTCTTTTCTTTGGTGGTGTATTCATGGAGTTGGAAGAGGTGACAGTTTTTTGTTTCATGCCACATTTTTGTGTTGTGGAAGCCAGAGATTAATGGTTTGAATCTCATTTATTGTTGGCTTGGCATGAGATTGATACAACAGCCATCGGCACCCATGCTGCACCATTCATGGTGCCTGGAGTGAAACCTCAGGGTAGCTTCTATTTGTATCTTGGTGGAATTTATTGTGATGGCCTTAAGGTCATTGTTGCTTTTTCCATTGTAATTATTTGTACCTGGATTGAAGCCAGCTACAATATATCCTCTCGAGGGGGGGCAGGGGAGGGGGCAGGAAAATGTGTGATTTATTTTTTATATTTTATAATTATCTTATTTTTATAAACAAAGATAAAATGATCTTTAGGTGCTAAATATGGATGGTTTAATATTTGTACCAAAAGGGATTGCTTTCTCAACATTGTTTTTCAAGCTTTGTTCAGGTAATTGATTTCTTGCTTTATTACAGTTTAAGTGAACCACAACGACAGGTGGTCTGGACCAGCAACATCAATATAATTCGTCATGCTTGGATTGAAGAATGCATCATTTCTAGGAGAAGGTTGGAGTTGGAACCTTACAATCTCAGGTAATGTACTCATTTAATTGGAATCCACATTAATGAAGAGGGATTGGATTCGAATGATTCTGTATGTTAGTTGAATTTCTTTGCGGACAAGCACATTGCTGTTTGTGATAATAATGCCTAAATTTTGGATGTAGTTTTTGACTGTTTTCTTGAATAGAATGAAGAGATCTGAAGCATGCTGTTTTACAGGAGTGTCAAGGAGCTTCAGTGCGATCTTGCTTCAAATTGTTTTGAAGTTAAATCTGGACCACATTCTTCCTTTGAGAAAACAGTAATACAATCAAATATGGGGAACAGTTCAGTCACTGAAAATCAAAGTTCTTCCAATAAACAATCTGATACGGAGAGCAGATTAGGTTTTGATAATCAAAGGCCTTCCAGTAAGGAGAAGACCAACCCTGAAAATTTCACAGCAGGAGCACGTAGTGAACAAGAGACACATTATTCACCTGGACATCACTATGATCTTTCAGACCTTAAAGGCATTGATAATGTTGGCCATAGTTTTAAATTATATAAGGATTCTGCTGATGTTGTGGAAAACATGAGTCGAATCTTACTTGGGGTTCCATCCAACTTTTATTGACTTGCATCATGTCGAAGTATTGTGATTACTAGTTTAATTCCATCAAATTGGGAAGAAACTGAGTATGATTCTTCTGCACTCCTCATGCAGAAGATTCAAGTTCCAATATGTTGGTTTTCATCCCAATTTAGAATCATTGCCAATGCCAGTGAACTCTGAGGATGTTTCTGTGGGATCAACTTCACCACTGGAAGAGGCCATTGGAAAAAGTCCCGTATATGTTCTAAAATGAGGATTTATTTCAAAGGACTTTTTTCAACTACTTAGCTAATTGTGTAATGCAGTGAGAATGTATCTATTTTTCTGACTGCAGTTACCAACTTTCAATGGATAGCTTTAAAAAAAAAAAAACACTTTCAATGGATAGCTGAAATTTCATTGTCACATGCGATGAAATGAAGAGACTGTCAGTCAAATTACATCATGTTCAAAATGCCTCTCAAATATCCCATGAGGCATTCAGCCCTTAGTGTCGGAGGATGCTACTAATAGTTCCAAGCAACAAATGATTTTTAACTTGCACAAGCAATTCAGTTGTAAATGTAATTCACACCAAGACACAGAACCTGGGGCTAGGCAAGGCACTTCAATTTTTAATTTATTGTAGTCTCTCAAGGGGAAGTTGAGATTGTTTCAGAATAAATATTTGTTAAATATTTATGAGCAAATGATTTTTTTCAAGAACTTTTGTAATTTGATTGGCTGATTTTGTGTTTGATGACAAATAAAATAAAATAATTTTTCACTAGTTATAAAATAAAATATTTTGAAGTAATATAATTGTTTTAAGTAGATTATAAAAATTATTTTTTCAATAAATAAAATAACTTAAGATTGATATTTTAGATATATATTTCAAATGTTTATATTAAAAATAACTTTCAAAGAAATACAAAATAATTTATCAAAATAAAATCACTATTAAATAATTTTAAAATAAAATGCTTATTAATATAGATATTTTAAAAATGTCATAATTTTATTTATTTTTAAAATAAATATAGATTCCACATTTACATATTGATCTGTATTCCACAACATGTAATTATTATATTATAATTTTTTTCATCTAGTTAAAACTATTACCCCTTCAAATCTTACCAAATGCAAAGTAACAAAGTGAAACCAACTTTTTATTTAACTTTTATATTTATTATTAATTTATTTACTTATTTAAATATTAGAATTAATAATAAGATAATAAATTAATAAAATTATGAGAATAATATTAATAAAAATATAATAAGAAAAATATGAAGTTATCACATTATTAGTATTATCATAAAATGTTACAATAGATTTTATTATTTTATAAAATATTAATAAAAATAATTATTTAATAATAAATAGTAAAAAAAAATCTAGCCGCCCACATTTTTAATAATTATATTATTCATGTGTATATATCTTATTTGTAAAGTATGGTATATTTATAGTTATTTTTTGTCTTTCATTTAGGATCATGGTCATTACTTTTTCTCCAAATTTATTACTAAAAAGTAATATTGGTATCTTTTTTAATGTAAAGATATTTTATGATATTACAATGAATAAATAGTAAGAATTAAATTATATTTTTTATAAATTAATTTTTTATGTGGGTGGGTGCCACTTCACCACAGAGGGTGAAGTGGTAGACACATCAAAGCGGTCGGGTGAAGGATTCATTTATTCCCAAGTTTTTCTTGTATTACGTTGTGGGATGGTTGGGTGGCAAATCATCAGGCGAGGTAGCGACATTAGCGTAGGAGCATGGATGAGTTTTTTTGGGAAACATCTAGATGGTGTTAATATCATCATTGTTCGTCGGCTTGGTGAAGCATGTGACGTCCTTTTGAAGACATTTTGCTAGCTACTGTGGGCATTATTGCAGAGCACGACTGTTTATTCTTTTAACCAGTTGGAGGACTTCTCTTGTTCTAAGTTTGCATTATCACATAAGATATGAGCCAACTCATTTTGTTGGTTTCGACCAAGGAACTTGAGATGGGTGCATGGTGACACTAGTGCAGCTTAAGGGCTCGAAGAGGCAAATTGCGTTTGAAGGAAATATAACAACTCTATGCTTACAACGGCTTATACGCCATCCTGATTATCTGGTCTTTGTAGCCATCAAATGTTTAGCAGGGAAGGGTTTTATGGAGGAAGCCAAAGGACATAGATTGGATTCAGACATCTCCTTGCGGGTTTTGGCGAGATTGTTGGATGTTGGGGTCTCTAAAGTTGAAGCGAGGGTTATAATGTGGCATTTGTTTCGTAAGGACATGCTGGTTGGGTTAGACATGGCTCTGGTTACAGTGCGCTTGGGGAGGGGCATTTTGCGCCCGTGGGACCTCCATCTTCTCAATGACTTGGAGGCACTGGTAAATTATTATCCATTTTTGTTGGATGTGAATGGGTTAGAATTGATGGAACACAGGAGATTGGCTAGTGTTGGTGCAGACTTTTTGAGGAAGAAATTTTGTTTGGCTCAAGTTGCAGACTCGGCCTGGAAGCAAGAATTCCGGGTTTTCGCTTAGTAGAATGTATGGTGATCAGGGCTTAGGTGATGGGTGTATCTTCTCCTTTTGTTGTCTTTTTTGAAAAGTAATTTGTGTTGGGTTTGTTTCAAGCTAAGTAGATGAACGACATTGTTTATGTATCTTTTGATAATATGTTTGAAGGTTTGTAATTGTAGAAGGTTGGTAGTCTTGTGTAGGGTGTTGCCTAAGTCAGATTTTGGTGTGTTTTGGGAGGAACAGTGTTTCAGCCCAGGTTGGGTTGGAGCATTGTAATTTTCTTTCATATCAATACAAAATCTCTTACTGATAATATATATATTATTATAATAATTTAAAAAATATTATAAAATAATAATAAAATGATAGAAGCCAAAAAGAATTAATAAATTTTAAAAATATGAAAAGAATATTTAAACAATTTACTATTAAATTAAAATAATTTTTTAATAATAAATAATATAAAGAGAATAAAAATAAAAATATCATATTAAAATATAAAGATAGCATTGAAATATTAGATTATAAGAATATTAAAAATCTTAATAACTCACAAAGTGTTTAATATTTTGCAAAAGACATTAAATATTAGATACAAACATTAGATTTTTTTTTTTTTTAATAATTGTATTATAAAGAATAAATTAATTGGTAAGTACTATATTATGTTTGTAAGAAAAAAAAAATCTTATATCATTTAGAAATAAATAAAATAGGGGTTGGGGCCCTAGCTTGGTTGGCTAAATCTTTATAGGGGGTTGTGCTACCCGATTCCTGGAGTAATTTAAATGATATGATAAATTATAAATATTATTTAAGTGTACATATTCTATTTGTGAAGTATTGCTTATTCATGACTATTTTTTTCTTTAATTTAGGATCATGCTATTGAAATAGCTATTCTTCTCTTTAATTTTTCAAAATTTGATGTCAAATATTTCAACAAATAGATTTTTTGTTTGTTTGTTTGTTTGTTTATTTGTTTGGGAAAATTGCTACCTTACTGGGTAGCACACTTCTATTAATATCAAAGCAAAGATACACTCATTGATAGAGAAGCCTGCCAATAGCACAAAATTGTCCAGGCCAAACCTACAAGCAAAACAAATAATCAAATCTCACTATTTCCATTAACTTAGGAAGGATCCACATGATTCAGGATAGCAATAACGCCAGAACCCAGATCTGTGAGTCCATGAATATGTCCAAATCTTTGGCCATCATTGCCATAATGGAGAACTTCGCCGCTTCTACCATTTTCGGGTGCACCCTGGTCAAAGAAACATCTATCACACTGCAAACAAAGCCTTCTGCTGGCCATACTGCACTTGCTTCCAATGCCAACGATGCGAGTTCTCTATGCACCTCCGCTAGGAGATTTCGCACCACTTCCTTGCTCTTAGTTGAATACAACATGTTGGTGAAAATATCCCAACATGATGCCATAATGCAGATGATCCCCTTTTAGTTTGTGAGGACCAATTACCCACAAGATTGCTTCCACCAGCTCAGAAGGTGCCTCCTTGAATAGCCTAGCCACCTGGACTTCATACGGTTCCAGGATGTCCTCCTTATACTCCCCCCTACTCGCATAAATTCTATAGCATCTACAAACTGCCATGATCTCGACCACCATTACTTCTCCTCACAGTCACCTCCACTTACTTCAGCCTTCCACCGATCCTTCAACGTTGACATTTTGTTTGCTTAGGCATGCTATAAATAGTGGTAATTTTAGAGAGCACAAATCATGTCCCTTCTGCTAGGCCACTACCCTAGGAAGGAAGGTGCATGGCTTCAGGAAAACCAGAGGTTACGATTGCCTTCATATTCACACATTTGCACTGCCAAAAAGAAAAGTTTGGGGATCTCTTGATCCAAAAGGACGATTCACTTCGATGTCAAATATCAAAGCTTTGTACGAGGCAATGAAGACCTTCCTTTACTCGTGATCTATTGAGGCCAACGAAGTCCATGTGCCTAGATTTGAGGATCCCCTCTCTCTAATCGATTGGGACACCGCCTCATTTGCCAAAGCATCTGCCACAATGTTCGCTTGCTTGAAGATGTTGCCAATCAAGAAGGACTCCAGGATGTCCAACAAAGGGGTTATTCTGTCAATCCAGCTCGAGAGCTTCCAGCTTGGAGCACTCCTAGAACTTACTACCCACACCGCCACTTCTGAATCTCCTTCAATGTCCAAAACCAACAAATTTTTATCCACACAGAATTTTAGGCGTTCAAATAAGGCAATCACCTCCGCATCGTTCTTGGTCCCGTCCTATAGTTTGATTGAGGCTACCCACACCAATTTTCCTTCATGGTCTCTTACAACGAAACTGTTGATTTTTGTAGCTTGAAAGGTGGGATGTGGATTTGTTTTAAAGCAACTTGAGTTGGATATGCTTTAAATCACTTTAAAGCAACTCAAGTTAGATATGCTTTAAAACAATTCGAGTCGGATTTTTAGCAACAATAGGATTTTTATTCTTTAATAGAATGTTTCCGAGTTTGTGAGGATAAGATAAATCCAAGAGTGATTTTGTGTAATTAAAGCCAAAGAAAGCAAGGAAAGATTCTTTCCTTGCACGCTAAGTAAAGCAGCTAGGCTCTATAAATGTAAGATTGTTGTAGCAAACTTATATTGTATTTTCGAAAGAAAAGTTTTCTGTTAGGCTGAATAGAAGATCCAACATTTGCAGGTTTTTCCCCGCATTGGGGTTTCCTGGGTATATCTGTGTTATTATCTTTTTGTGATTGGCTTTATGTTATTTTTGCTTCCGTTGTTATTAGTTGTTAATTAACCCAGTTGTATTAATTGTTATAAATCAGATTTCTTTCTGTGAATTTATTGTGCAATTAATCTGTTGTTGGGTTATAGAAATTAACATGGTATCAGAGCTCTAAACTCTGAATACGAAGCCAAGATTTGTGACGTAGATTTCAAGAAAAAAAATCAGATTTTCATCTCCAGTTCTTTTTGTGGCTATGGCAACCAGTGTTTGATATGAGGATAGGCTTGAGGGTGCGTCTAACTTCTTGTAGTGGAAGGTTCATATTACATTTGTTCTCAAGGAGAACAGGCTGTGGATCTATGCTAGCATAGAAGTGACTCCACCAACAAATGATCTTGTTGCCTTAGATTCACATGAATTCAAAGAGGCCAAGGCTCAGAGGATTATCCTGGATGGAGTAAGAGATCATTTAATTCCTCATTTATCGAGGAAAGACGCTGCCAAGGAGATGTGGGATACGCTCACAAAACTTTATCAGAGCGACTATCAGAGTCGTAAGATGATGCTCAAGGACAAATTGCATAATACCAAGATGTCCAAAGGCGAGAGTGTGACCTCTTACTTGTCCAAGCTGACACAGGTCAGGGATGAGCTTGCTACTGTTGGAGAGACGATTAATGAAGATGAGTTGGTGCGTATAGCCTTGAATGGTTTTTCGAAGCACTGGGAAGTGTTTGTCAAGTGTGTTGTCGGCAGAGATCGACTACCTGATTGGGCAAGACTTTGGGATGATTTTGTTAAGGAAATAGTGACAGGGTTGCCTGAGATGAAGACAAAAAAGAATGAGGTGTGCAAGGGTTGTGCTCTTGGGAAATATGCCAAGACTAGTTTTCCAAGCAGCGACACTAGATCCGAAGGGATTTTGGATCTTGTACATTCAGATGTGTGTGGGCCCATGTCAACAACATCCTTGAATGGATATGAGTATTATGTTACCTTCATTGATGATTCCTCCAGGAAGACGTGGATATATTTCATGAAGAATAAAGATGAGGTCTTTAGTAGGTTCAAAGAGTTTAAGGCTCTTGTGGAGAACCAAACTGGGAAGAAGATCAAGATACTGAGGTCTTATAATGGAGGCGAGTATACCTCAAATGCCTTCGAATATTTTTGTGCTCAAGAAGGTATCAAGAAAGAGTTGACAGTTCTGTACAACCCTCAACAGAATGGGTTTGTTGAACGAAAGAATAGAGCTATAGTTGGAGCAGCCAAGGCCATGCTTGATGATCAGGATCTGCCTTGGTTCTTATGGGAAGAAACTTGCAATACAGCTGTGTATTTGCAGAATAGGAGCCCTCACAAAGTGTTGGGCAAGTTGACTCTAGAAGAGGCGTTCTCTAGTAAGAAACTGAACTTGGGGCACATTCACATCTTTGGATGCCTTGTGTATTGTCACATTCCTATTGAGAAGAGAACCAAGTTGGAACCTACTGTAGAGAAGGGTATCCTTGTTGGGTACAGTGAAACTTCTAAGGCTTATTGGGTTTACATTCCTGCTCTCAGGAAAACAGTTGTTTGTAGAGATGTAAAGTTCGAGAAAGAGAGGGCTCTTCAAAAGTCAAGCAACTTGATGAATGAGGAGGAACACTCACCCATGGTTGAGGTAGCACAAATTCCTCAAACTTCAGTCATGCAAGCTGGAGAGCAGAGCAAGCAGGCCGAGCAGGATGATCAGACAGAGGAACAAATAATTCCTCAGCCTCAGATTCCTACTACTGAGAAGAGGAGAAATAGGGCAGCTGAGCAGATGTTGAGAGAGGCTCAAGAATATGTAGGTGATCATTAAGATTTAGTCAGATAGAGAAGGGCTCCCAGACGTTATTTTGATTATGTTGCACTTATGAGTGAATTAATTGAAGTAGAGCCTTCCAGCTTTTAGGAGGCATCCAAGCACCAAGTGTGGAGAGATGCCATGGTGGAAGATTATTCTTCCATCATGAAGAACAGTGTGTGGGAGGTAATACCAAGACCAGAAGATAAGTCTATGGTGGGTTCGAGATGGCTATATAAGATTAAGCATGCTGCAGATGGTAGTGTGGAGAAGTCCAAAGCCCAGTTTGTGGCTAAGGGGTTTTCTCATAAGGAAGGAGTCGACTATGACGAGACTTTCGCTCCAATAGCCAGGTACTCATCCATAAGAGCTATCATTTTTGTAGCAGCACAAATGGGTTGGAGGATTCATCAAATGAATGTAAAGACAGCCTTCCTCAACGGAGTGATTGAGGAAGAGATTTACATAGAGCAACCATAAGGATTTGAAGCACATGAGAGGGATTCTCATGTATGCAAGTTGAAAAGAGCACTGTATGGACTCAAGCAGGCTCCCAGGGCATGGTATTCACGTATCGACAGTTACTTGCAGAGTGTGGGCTTCATCAAGAGTGAGGCGGATCGAACCTGTACTACATTCAGGTGAAGGGCGAACTTCTCATATTGTTGTTATATGTTGATGACCTATTTCTCATAGGCTCAGAGGAGCTCATAGCACACTGCAAGTGGGATCTTGCAGGAGAGTTTGAGATGAAGGACTTGGGGTTGATGCATTACTTTTTGGGATTGGAGTTGTGGCAGAAAGAGGGAGAGATCTTGCTTGGACAAGGGAAGTACTTAATTGATATCTTGAAGCGATTCAGGATGGAAAACTGTAAACCTATGTCAACGCCACTTGTGACCAATTGGAAGAAGATTGATGCTTCTAGATCAGAGGCAGTGGACCTGACTTTATACAGACAGTTGATAGGCTCTCTTATGTATCAGGTCAACACCAGGCTAGACATTTGTTTTGCAGTGAACTCACTCAGTCAGTTTATGGTGGAACCTAAATTTGTGCACTGGATAGTTGTGAAGCATGTTTTGAGATATCTCTAAGGAACAGTTGATTATGGGCTGAAATATGTTCAGCAGGATGGAGTGAAGCTCGAGGGGTTTACCGATGCAGATTGGGTAGGCAGTACAGCTGATCGGAAGAGTACTTCAGGGTGCAGTTTTAGTTTGGGATCAGGAGCAGTCTCTTGGTATAGTAGGAGACAAAAATTAGTTGCCCTGAGTTCTACAGAGGCTGAGTATATGGCAGCCAGTATGGCTACATGTGAGGCTATTTGGCTTCAGAAACTTCTAGCTAGGCTCTTTGATCAGGAGTTGGATCCTACAGTCATTTACTGTGATAATCAAAGTTGTATCAAACTCTTTGAGAATCCAATGTTTCATGACAAGTCAAAGCACATTGAGATCAAGTACCACTTCATTAGAGATTGTGTAGAGAAGGGGATAGTGAAGCTCCATTACATTCCTATGGACGAACAAATAGCAGATATCCTGATGAAGGCCTTGATGAAGAGCAAATTGGAATTCTTCAGGGACAAGTTGGGTGTGGTGCAGAACACCTTCCTCGCTAAGAGGGAGTGATGATTTTTGTAGCTTGAAGGGTGGGATGTTGATTTGTTTTAAAGCAACTTGAGTTGGATATGCTTTAAATCACTTTAAAGCAACTCAAGTTAGATATGCTTTAAAACAATTCGAGTTGGATTTTTAGCAACAACAGGATTTTTATTATTTAATAGAATGTTTCCGAGTTTGTGAGGATAAGATAAATCCAAGAGTGATTTTATGTGTAATTAAAGCCAAAGAAAGCAAGGAAAGATTCTTTCCTTGCATGCTAAGTAAAGCAACTAGGCTCTATAAATGTAAGATTGCTATAGCAAACTTATATTGTATTTTCGAAAGAAAAGTTTGCTGTTAGGCTGAATAGAAGATCCAACATTTGTAGGTTTTTCCCCGCATTGGGGTTTCCTGAGTATATTTGTGTTATTATCTTTTTGTGATTGGCTTTATGTTATTTTTGCTTCCGCTGTTATTAGTTGTTAATTAACCCAGTTGTATTAATTGTTATAAATTAGATTTATTTTTGTGAGTTTATTGTGCAATTAATCTGTTGCTGGGTTATAGAAATTAACAAAAACCAACACCTAAGGGGCCCGGATTGCCCTTCGAGACCCCATCAAAGTTTAATTTTAGTCTCCCCCTCGGTGGAAGCATCCACCTCACCCCTTCCCTACGCTACTTCCACTTCAACAAATTTGTGTTGCGCTTCTTTAACAAAGGCCATTTTAGTTCTATCTACCCATCCCAACTCGAATAAAATTTGCAACAACAGTTTTGTGCAGCCACATTAAAGTGTTCCGAGATGCCCATCTCTATTTTGTCCTTAACCACTTTTAACTCAGAAGCTTTTCCTTTGAAAATTTTGTTGTTGTGCTCAGGCCATAAGTGTTATACCACCATTACAAGCAACTCCTGCCATAGGCCTGCTAGAGCTGAGCCCAAGTTTAATTGGGGCCATGAGAAGAAAATGTCTTTTATGCTGTTCTACAGTGGGGCCCGCCACCCCAGCTTTTCACAAAAGTGGCTCTAGCAGCTTTGGGCAAAGGCACACTCAACCAAAAGGTGGCAAGTTGTTTCCTCTACCTCTTCACATAGCGTACATCTAAAGGGCCCAACCATTCTGATGTGTTTCAAATGCTTACTTGTAAGGATTCGACCATGCATTGTTGTTTAGGAAAATGCACCTGCCTTTGGGAGAACGAATTTTTCCCATAAGAGTTCTTGTGGCCATTTTCCATCTTCCTGCTCCATACGCTGCACTTTGTATCAAAGCCTCGCCGATTATTCACTAGTTCTGGCCGCGCATCGAGTGAGTCCCTTTCTCCTGTGAAGGATACAACCATTTTATTCAATTCTTCAAGGAGATGTTCTTACACTTGCCTCCAGCATTTCGAAGGTTTTCCATTTAAAGGCCCATCTTCCACGTTCTCTGGATAGGATCTCATAGGAAGCTACTCTCTCACCATAAGCTAGGCTTGTTTTCTGCCATGCCTCTTCCATGTTAGGCAATGAAGCTAATGAAACGCCCGTTCCACGAGTCACGCCAAAACAATGCCTTTTAGCCATCTTTGATAATCCATGTGAGATGGTTGGTTACCAAATGACTACACCTTAACACAAAGTTCCATAGGGCTGACCCTTTTTGCAGGTTTGTTATTGTGAGGATTTGCTCTTTGTCATCCAAATCCAAATATTTTTCTTTCAATACTTTGCACCAAGGTGCCTCTGGATTTTTATAGATCCGCCAAGCGAACTTAGCCCCTAGGGCGAGGTTTTGCAATTTCACATCCTTCATACCAGCCCCACCATTCTCCTTCTGTTTAAGAACTGTCCCCCACCTATCAGTGGGATCCACTCCTTCTCCTGGGCACCATTTCTTTGGTAGGTGATTAATTGCTTTGCCACCTTGGAAGGCATGTCCAAGCATGCCATGTGATAGATAGGAATAGCCACAAGCACTGCTTTTACCATTGTAATGCGTCCAACCAATATCAACCATCTTCCCTTCCACGTTTCAATTTTCTTCTTGCATCTGGCTAACGTTTCATCCCACATGCTTGATTTTGGTTGCCCTTCAAAAAGCGGAATCCTCAAATACTTTGTTGGCAACCTTTCTTTTTTAAAACCAAACATGTTTTTTATATGGTGTTGAGTAGCTTTTCTCGTGTTGAAGAAGTAGATGCTTGACTTCTCACTGTTTACCAATTGACTGGCCTCGACACTTAGCAAATGTATTGCCTCTTTCATTGCTTCTACTTCTTCCACAGAGGCTCAACCAAAGAATAAGGTATCATCAACAAATAATTGATGCGAGATCGGTGGTATGCCTGGAGCTACCTCCACGCCGTGCCATTGGCCAACTCTGCACTTGTTCGAAATGTACCTGCTGAAAGGATCCATCATTAGTACGAAGAGGAAAGGCGAGATTGGGTCTCCCTAGCTTAGCCTCTTTGCCGCATTGTAGAAACCACTTGGGGCTTTGTTTATCAAGATTGAATATCTTGGCATTGAAACACAACTGAAGACCCACTTAATCTAGTTTTGACCGAAGCCCATCTTCTCCAAAGCCTTTATCAAAAAATGCCATTGGACCCTGTCGTAGGCTTTTCTCAAGTCCAATTTCACCAACGTGCCTTCACTATTCAATTTTTTCAAGGAATGCACCACTTCGTGCACTACCACAATCCCATCTATTATATTTCTTCCCGGAACAAACCCGCTTTGCTCTAAGCCCACAACTTTCAGCAAGACGACTTTCAGCCTGTTTTCCATGACCTTTGATATGATCCTATAGATTGTATTGCAGAGGGATATCGACCTGTAGTCTACAAACGTTTCATAGGCCTCTCTTTTCAAAATTAGAGCTATATTGGTGTTATTGAAATCCTTCAACACAGTCGACTTCTTCTGAGACTCCACCACTCCGACCACCTCAGCTCCCAAAAAATCCCAGCAAATTTGGTAAAATAGGGCGTTAAACCCATTAGGGCCAGAAAAATTTTCTAGTTGCAGTTCAAACACTGCCTTCTTCACTTCTTCTCGGGACACTTTTGCCTCCAGGAATGCGTTGTCTTCCTGCAAAACCGACTTTTGAACACCATCAAGGAGGCTGCAGTGTCTACTTTCTACCGACTCTGAGCCCCCAAGCAAATTTTTGAAATAATCCACTCCTATCCTTTGGATGTCCTTAGGCTTGATGGACTGATCCATTTGCATCCTTTATTTCATCTATTCAGTTCAAACTTTGTTTTAGTTTGGTTGTATGATGAAAAAAATTTGTGTTTAAGTCTCCTTTTGGCCAAACTTCCCGAGACTTAGCACACCAGTAGCATTCCTCCTGTTCCAAGACTTCATTGTATTCCTTTAGCAGTTGCTTTTCTTCCTAGAATTCAATGTTTGATATTCCATCCTTAATTACCTTTTCCCCAAGAGATTCTAGATTTTCATCTAATCTTTTCTTCGAATATGTTTTTGAATACGTTAATATTCCAGGCCTTCAATTTTTCTTTCATATTGCAAAGCTTTTTGTGGAATATGAACATTTTTGTTCCCTTCCATTGACACAGTTCGTTCCATCATGTTCTCATTAAATCCAACATCCCTTCATGTCGTAGCCACATTTTATGGAATTTGAATTGGCCCCTTGTTTTTTTTTTCACCGTTTCCACCTGAAGTTCCACCAGAAAGTGGTCTGAAATGAAAATTGGTCTCATTGTTGCCTTGGGGGACGCATCTGCTTGCAAGCAGTCTTCCAAGACCAGGAATCTATCTAGTCTCTCTGCAATGTTAGTAAAATCCATCCTTCTATTGTTCCATGTGAAAAGACCATTCAAAGTGTTGATATCTATTAGGTTGCTTGTTTTTATAAAATTAGCAAAATCCACAAAATCCTTCTGTGACTGGGAAACTTTTCTAACGCCACCACTTTTTTCACTCAAATCAGAAATTGCGTTAAAATCCCCCCTAAAATTGTGCTCTCTTGATCTATTTCATATTTTAGTGTTTCCCAAAGTGCCTTTTTCTTTTCTATTTTTGTGTGCCCATAAACAATTATTAATTTAAAACTTTTTGCAGAGTCTAGGATTTTTACCTTTGATTTCATCCAGTTTTAATTTTTTGCAGTTACCTCTACTTCTAGTGTCCTTAGATTCCATAGCAAGCCCAGGCCACCTGTCGGATCCGCTACCTCTACAAAGTCACCATTCATGTTTTGGCAAGATTTTATGAAAGTTTCTACTTCCTTCACCCCAAGTTTTATCTCCTAGAGCAAGATTAATTCCACATTTTGGATTTCCAACTGATGCTTGACCAGTCGCCTTTTGTTAGGGGCATTCAAGCCCCTAACGTTCCATGTAAAAACCTTCATCTCTGCCCAAGGGAGGGGAAAACTCCCTTGGATCTTGTCATATAAGTTTTGATTGAGGGCTAGTTGCTTTTCTGAGCCTCTTTATCACATTTTTGTTTGAGTGATTTCCTTTTGAATTTCGAGGAGGCCTTTGCTATTTGCAAGCAGACATGTCTTTCTTCTAAGATATCAAATTCTTCTTTGTCCTTTTGACTGGAAGATTTACCACATAGTGAGAGGGTCTCCTGCATTGGGTATTCTATCATTAGTGGCATCGGATAAGGGTCTATCTCTCCCTCCATTTGGGCTTCTTGATCTGGCATAACTGTTTCAATTGGGTTGGTTAGTGCCAATGACCAATTAACTATAGGTTGGTTTTCTTCTAAAGTTGTAGTTTCTTTCGCATTTGCATTGTTGTTTTTTCTTTGTTGGGCTTTTTCCCGCTAGATTCCTTTGTTTGGTTTTGGGAATCTCTTGCATGTCGTTTCATTGTGGTTTCTCCTTCTGCACTTTACACAGTAGAACACTGTTCTTTCAATTTCCAAGTTCTGGGTCCAATACTCACTTCCATTTATTAGCCTTGTTTCTTTTGGAATTTCTTTTATTGCCACCACCTTTAACCTTGCATAGAGTAACGATTCACCATTTCTCATATCCATATCTATTGTGCAGCCAATTGAATCTCCAATCTTTTTTAGGAAGCTACCTGACTAGTATTCGTATGGCATATTGTAAATTCTAATCCATACTGGACTTGTTGGTGGATTATATTCTAGGGGGTTAAAGTTCCTTCACCATTTATGCAAATAGAGATGGGATTCCCTATTTCGCCATCCCTCCTTCAGGATTTCATCTCTTGTATCTTTCCCTTCGAACACTGCCACAAAGAATCCCTTTGGTATGTAATTCAAAATTGGCTCACAATTCCAAGATCTGGACACCCACACACGAATTTCACTCCTTGTGAACTTTTGCCCAGAAACCACCCAATAACAACTACTTTTTCAAAATTTTCTACATCCTTCGCCACTATGTTTGAGACATTTATTTCCTGATTCGGCCTTGCTTCTCTGAATTGGGTTTTTTCTGGATCAACGCCATTGTCTTCCACACCATTTCCCCGCATCTCTGTTCTAGAGCAGTCTGCCATCTTCCTTCAACTATTATTTTGCAACATTTACAAACAAATAGAATTGTATAAAAGTAAATTTTAAGACATGTTTGCTTAAACAATTCATCTTAAATTTTTTAAAGTTATCCTAGTTTGTTATTCTTATTTGGATGATGTTTGTTAATTTTTGGGTAAAATTTTTAGTCAATCATGTCTTTATTTGAGTTACATAGTTTCTTGTTCAATTGCTTTACTTTTGAAAAAAATTAAATTCAAATTTGAATGTCACAGCTTCTTAGATTTAATTAAATTATTTATTGTATCAAAAGTCTGCTTTGTTTCTTTTTTGCCTTGAATATTTAGATCCAACCTTGTTTAAGTTCTTGAATTTTATCTATTTTTGCTTTAGGATACATTTTGGAGAAGGAATCAATTAATTTTTTTATTGTTTATTTTTAATCTTGTTTGGATGATGTTTGTGAATTCTTGGGTGAAATTTTTAGTCAACCATGCCTTCTTTAGTTTAATCTTTGCTTGAGTTGTAATCTCTTGTGTTCAATTGTTTTACTTTTGAGAAAAATAGTTTGATTTCAAATTTGAATATCTAGATTTCTTATATCCAATTAAATTATTTATCATATCAAAAGTTTATTTTGTTGTTTTTCACCTTAAATATTTAGATCCAACCTTACTTAAGTTTATGAATTTTATCAATACTTGCTTAATGAAGAAGGAATCAATTATTATTTTCATTTTTTATTTTTAATCTTTTCAATTCTAATGGATGTCTAGTCTTGAAATCACCTCTAACTTTGGATTTAAGGTCTTCTTTTCTTTTCATTTGTTAGGCTTGATCTATTCTTTGATTCAAACATTATTTACTTTGTTTTCTTTAGTCTAATGTTCTCTAAATTTAGGATTCTTTTTGGTTAGGTTTTCATCTAGTATCTTTAGTTTGGACTTGAAATGAGATTATACTTGAGTTTATATTTACTTTCAATTTCAAATTCATTTCAAAACAAGAATGATCTAATTGATTTTTTTTTCCTTTAGAGAACTTCAATCTAAAATAATTATCTATAAGGTTTAAATAATATTTCATATCCAATTATCTCATATTATTACTTTGGCTAATTTAATTTAAGACTTAATATTGACTATAACCTTGTTTGATTTGTTTTCATTTGATTTTATTTTGCAAATAGGTTTGGCATTTTTTTAATGTTTTGAAGTGCAAAGAAAAATGAATTTTAACTTTGCTTCTAGATTCCTCTTGTAGCAACAATTTGTTTGATTTTCAACTCTTTATATCTAAGGTGAGATTTAATTATTTTTTTAATCACTTGTGTTTGGTTTTTCCCTTATGCATTCTTTTAGTAATTTGAAGCAACCTCTTCTCCCTCACCCTTGAGATGTTGTCACTTGTCACCCAGGTGTCCTTAAGATTTTATTTATATCATTTGAATATTTCCATCCATTTTGTTCACATTTTTGCCTAGGCATTGCAAGATCTTTACATGTGGGTTATCTAGATTTCCTTGGAGGTTGCAAGTTCATGCAACATAACTTAGGGTTGAAAGGGAATTGAATTAGGTTTTAGTTAGAGTTCGAATTTGAAATTTGTTTTGATCAAATTGTGTAATATTTCACACTTATGTTCTCTTTGGAACAATTTTCTAGATATTTACATATTTTTTTGTTCAAATGTTATTTAATCTAACTTGGCCAAGTTTTGCATCCATATATTTTTAACGATGTTAAAAAAAGAAAAAGAAAATCCAAATCTAAAATTCTATAAGTAATAGTTTTGTTAAACATTCACATTCGATTTGAGTTCACAAGACAAAAGTGCTTTAGAGGCCATTTTGAAGTTTGAAGAGAATTTAGGTGTGAAATAATATGAAGAAATTTAATCTAAGTTTGCATCTAAATTTATATCCTAGATGTATTCAATAGCCTTGAGATTGTGAAATGCTGGCAAGTGTCTTCTTATGGAGTGTGAGATGATGCCACTTAGCATACCCTAATGCAACCACAACTAGTGTGAAAATCCAACATGTGTCTTGCCAACAAAAGCTTTAAAGCCCATATTTAATGAAGGAAAAAAATGGACCCAAAATTTATTTAAACTAGATTGTGTAACATTTTACATTTAGATTCCTTTCAAAGCAACATTCCAAAAAAATCTTTTTTGCTTCAAAATCTCGCTTGCTCCAAAATGTTATTAAATTTGAATTAACTGGGCTTTGCACTTGGTTTTTCTTAAATAAGTTAGAAGTCTAAAAAAGAAGAGAAAAAGTGGATCCAAAATTTTATAAGCCACATTTTTTCCAAGTTTTGCATCCAAATGGAGTTTACATGATAAAATGTGCTTTAAGGGCCATTTTGAAGTCTAAAGAGGGTTTAGGTTCAAGATATTATGAAATTGGGTTTAATCCAAAGTTGTATCTAGATTTATATCCTAGATGTAGTTTCAATTTTCTTGTGAATTTTAAGTGAAAAAGAGTTATAAATTAAAGCCCTTAAATTCCATAGTCCATAAATTTGGATAATTGCATGTTTTATAGATTTGATTATGTAAAGTTGTTTTCATCAAGGTTTTAGATCATACTCCACGATCCATGATCTATCATCACACTTATCTCTTGTTATATGCATCTCGATGATGGATCATGGATATGATTGGAAATATTGATGAAAAAAGCTTTGCATAGCCAAATCTAGAAACATCAAATTATATAGACTAGTAATTTTATTAGTTTATATTGAACCATAAACACCACCTAAATTCATGTGGGACATTTAATAAGAATAATATAATACTTAAAATACCTAGTTTCTTCATTTTTTATTTATTATAGAAAAATAGGCATAGATTAAACAATAACCAACTTATTTGTTTATATTGTGAGAGGTAAAATGATGCAATAGCATCCTAGAGAACCTTACTGCATTCCATCACTCTACATCAATTTGAATCACGAAAGAGAACATGACATCTTCAACAACTCACACAACATATTTAGATATCAAGCATTTGGATCATATTTTGAGAAGTTATCACTGCCAGAAGATCACAATGCAGAGCAAGTAGAACAAAGGTCATCAAGTGAAGTTTGCAGAGCCTTTTCATACCTTACAACATCAAACCCAATATATCATGAGGCAACATGGGACCATAGAAACCTCCAGTTGGAACTGCATCAAGTTTCATTAATTCATGGAACTTCACCATTGAATTCATGCTGACCAACATGTTTCATAGAGCATCAAGTTTTGGAACGCCTTAGGACAATGTTGATCATTCCTAGAGCTAGAGTTGATATACAAACTTCTCTTGGATTCATTTGAAAAGAGCTAGTCAGATAGTTAAAAAGAAAATAATTAAGAGTTAGGATTCTAAGTTGGGTCTTATTGTCAAGTTTTATTGTCACATTTGAATGTAAGCTTTTAATAAGCCTTTGGCAATCTATGAGCCAATCTGTAATTTGTATGTAGTAAGAAAACAAGAATTTTGTAATCATTTTGGTATTTGCATCAATGAGAATTTCCTTTCTTCCCTATGATAATTTCGTTGTGTTAACTCTTAGCTACATGGTTAGATAGTACCTCTTTTGGACCTTCCATTTGTGATTGCATCAAGTGGTATTAGAGAAATTATTAGATTCCTTTGAGAGTAAAGTAATTTCTAAAAGATCTTATGGTGAATAGATCACCAATTGGAGATAGCCTACAGGTGTTTTCTAATAGAGTGTTGATTGTGAGGTAGTTGCAACCTTATAGCTAGATCACCAACTTGAGGTGGTTGCAATGGATCTAAGGAAATATGACACCAAGGAAAATGCTTGGTATGACCAATATTGTTGGATTAATCGAAGAAATGTTATAAATGATGAGAATGATTAATATCCAATTAGATGATGTAAAAGAAGATATGAAAAGAGGTTTAAACCCTAGACATGAGGACAAGAGTGATGATGAAGAATTAGTAGCCCACGATCTCATTAAAGAAATCCTAAAAGAAGAAGAATCTTATTAAATCAAGATTTTGAAAGGCATTTCCAAAATTGGTAAGAGACCTAGAATTGAGATTTCTAATTATGATGGTAATTTGAATCTTGAGCAATTGATTGTCTAGATAAATGAAATTGAAGAATACTTTGAATATGATGAAATTTAAGATTCATAAAGGGTCATATTTGCAAAAACTAAGTTGAAAGGACATTCCACTATTTGGTGGAGATAAGTTTAGTTGGATATAAATAGAAGAGGAAATGAGAGAATTAAAAAATGATATATAATGGTGATGAAATTTAATAACCAATACATACCTGTTGATTATGAACTTGATTTTTTGAAGAGATTGCAAAACCTAAGGAAAAAGGAGAAGATTGTGAAGGAGTACACTAAATAATTTCATAAGATGATTATCAAGACTAAGTGAAGCAATTGAGGAGAAAGTTGTGCAGTACTTCAATAGATTGAGAATGAACATCCAAGAAGAATTGAGCTTGGTAAGGATGAAAACAATTGAAAAGGCATACTAGTTTTTTCTAAAAGTTAAGGAAAATTTGAACAAAATATTTGAGAAGAGGTAGAAGAGTGGAGGAAGTAGATTGTAGAGAGGTAGACTGCAACATGGTGAAAGGAGACCATATGTGGAGCATAATAAGGAACTAATTCCACATCATATTGATGAGAGGAGTGAAATATTTTGAAGAAGAGGTAATATAAATTCCTACCACAATAATAAAGGAGTCAAAAATACCTATTACAATGAGGGATACCAAAGAAGTGATAGGAGATTTGATAATAATCCAATTAGAGGAACTTACTTTAGATGTGGAGGACATTGAAAAAGGAATTCCAACAAGGGAGTGCTAGAAAAAGAGGAGAGGATAGCGCAAGGGAAACATATGTAGAGGAAGAACCTATTGGATCACTAGGATTTGTATGGAAACCTAAGAAGGGTGAATCACTAAACATGAGGAAGGCTTTGTTGGAGACTAAGATGATTGTTCAAGAATTGACACAAAGTAAAATTTTGTTTAGAACAATATGCAAATCAATAGGTAAGTGTTGTAAAGTTATCATTGATAGTGGTAGTAAGAATAATTTGGTTTATAAGGAGATTTTCATAAAGTTGAATTTGAAGAGGATAAAACATCCAAACCCATATAAGATCTCATGGATTCGAGATGATCACAAGATATTGATAAGTGAATAGTGTTTGGTGAAATTTCATATAGGATCATAAAATGATGATGTATTGTGTGATATTATGCCAATGTACGTATGTCATATGTTTTTGGGGAGACCATGACAATATGATAGAAATGAAATTCATGATGGAAGAAATTATACCTACATTGTGATCTTGAACGGGAAGAAACATATCTTGTTGCCTTCTAAGGAAGAATACAAGAGCAAAGTGTGCAATAACACCAAGATCTATTTAGTGAATTAGAGGAATTTTTTTGATGGATTGAGACATGAAAACATGTGTTTTTTATTAATTCCAAGGAAGTGGAACAATCAAAATGTAGAAAGTATTGTTACAAAGGAGGATGAACCACCACAAAAGGAAGCATCTAAATTGTTTATATAATACAAATTATATTGTATCAAAGAATATTCCAAAAGGAATACCACTAGCTCAAAGCATCATTCATCATATTGGACTAATACATAGAGCTAGTTTTCCAAAAAAAAAAAGTGACACATATGATGACATTGGTAGAGAATGCAAAGTTAAAAAAATAACTGCATGAATTGCTAAGGATAGGGTTGATCTGGAAAAGATTAAACTCATGTGTGGTACCAAAAATTATAGTACCAAAGAAAGATGGAGAATGGAGGATTTGCATAAACTCAAGAACCATCAACAAGATCACTATCAAGTATAGATTCCCATTGCCAAGGATGGATGACATTATGGAATGTTTGAGTGGTGCAAAGTATTTCATAAATATTGACTTGAAGAGTGGATATCATCATATCATAATTAGAGAAGGAGATGAATGGAAGAATGCATTTGAGAGAAATGTGGTACTATACAAGTGGTTAGTTATGCCTTTCGGATTAACCATCACGTCAAGTACATTCATATGGTTAATGAATGAGTTTCTGAAAGAATTCTTGGGTAAGTTTATCATTGTTTACTTGGATGATATTTTGATTTTTATTAGAATAAAAGAGGATCATTTATGACATATCAAAAAAGTATTTCCGAGGTAGAGAGAAGAGAAGTTGATAAACATCAGGAAATGTAGTTTCATGAAAATATAATTGGTCTATTTGGGGTTTGTCACTTTTTCAAAAGGTTTTAAGATGGACCTAAAGAAAGTAAGGGAAATTACAAAGTGGCTAACACCAATGACCATTAGAGAGGTGAGATATTTTCATGGATTGACAATTTTCTACAAGAAGTTTATTAGGAGTTTTAGTGCCATTTGCACACCAATGACATAAACAGTAAGGAGAGATTAGAAGGAATTCAAGTGGACATTAGGAGCATAAAAGAGTTTTGAGCCGCTAAAGCACAAGTTAATAGAGCAACCAATATTAGCCTTTCCTAATTTTGATAAGGTATTTCAAGTTGATTGTGATGTTAGTGGAAGTGTGGTAGGAGAAACACTGAGTTAAGAAGGGAGACCAATAGCATATTTTAGTAAGAATATGAATGGTACAAGGAGATATTTAGTCTATGATTAGGAGTTCTATGCCATAATTCAAGCCTTGAAGAAGTGGAGACATTACTTGTTTTGAAAAGAATTTGTGTTGTATACTGATCATCAAGCCCTTCAATACCTGAATAACAAAGGAAAATTGAATCAAAGATACATGAGGTGGGTAGAGTTTATGCAGATCTATACATTTGTGTTGAACCATTAGGGTGGTAACCAAACAAGGTAGAAGATGCATTGAGTAGAAGAAGGAACTTGTTGTCAGAGATGAAGATAGTGGTAATAGGATTTGAAGAATTGGAACTCTTGTATGTGGATGAACTGGATTTTTCCAAAGCTTGGAAAGAAATTAAACAACCAGTAGTGATAGACATAAACAATTGGTTAAGCTATTTAATCTAGAATGGTATGCTATTAAATGGAAACAAAATATGCATTCCTAACAGTTTAATGCAAGATAATTTGATCAAGGAGAAACATAGTGACTTATTAAAAGTACACTTTAGTATTGATAAGATAGTGGCCTTGATAAGTGAACACTATTTTTAGACCAAATTTTATAAGGATGTAAGGAAATTTATTCAAGAGTGCAAAATTTGTCAAATTGCAAAAGGAAGTAATTAGAACATAGGATTGCATCAACTTTTGATAGTACTAGAAAGACCTTGGGAGGATATAAGAATGGATTTCATACTAGGTTTTCAAAAGACACAAAGAGGACATAATTCCATATTTGTAGTAGTTGATTAATTTTCTATAATGACACATTGCATCCCTTGCAGAAAAACACATGATGTTGACCTATTTTTCATAGAGATTGTGAGATTGCATGGATTACTATGGAACATAGTTTCAAACAGGGAAACCAAGTTCATAAGATATTTCTAGAGGACCATGTGCAAGACAATGAAGACAAAACTAAAATTCAGTTCAACATTTCATCCATAGACTGATGGACAAATAGAGGTAGTAAACATGATTTTGGTAAATTTGTTGAGGTTTTTAGGAGATAAGGAAAAATTTGGGGACATGATTCTAATGCAAGAAGATTTTGCACACAAGAACTTAGTAAATAGAAACAAAAGGAAGAAACCATTTGATATCATGACTGAATTACATCTTAAAGGAGTAGTAGAACTCAAAGACATCTGTAGGGAAGATTAAAGGAGTGCGGAATTAGAGGGATTTTTAAGATAAATGAAGATAATGCACAATCAGGTCTGTAAACATTTGGAGACAATGAATGAAAACTAAAAAAGTCAAAGAGGATTAAAATAGGAGAGATAATGAATCTATAGTTGGGGATGAATTCATGGTATATCTCAAGAAGGAAAGATTTGTAATAGGAACCTACAACAAGATGAAGATGAATTTTGGCCCATGGAGGATTCTCAAAAAGTTTGATTTAGGAAATGCCTATGTTGTCAAGTTACCGTAGGTAGTAGGCATATATCCCATATTCAACATTGAAAATCTTCGTTAATATCATGAGAGATAGTCAAGTGGTGACATTACAAAAGTATCTTTCAAGGAACAACTTCCACAACATCAACAGGAGAAAATATAAAATATTTTGGATAAAAAAATTAGATGTAGCACAAGAAACAAGGAGTATGGGGAGCACCTAGTCAAGTGGAAAGGAAGACCAATAGAAGACTCATCATGGGTTTCACAAGAAAAAATGGAATGCCTTGGAATTTCCCTAAAAATGATAAAGTATGGGATTGTGGCAAGATAAAAAGTATCCCCTTTGCTTTTCCCTTGCTTGTTTGGGCCCTTGATGAGGGCGCAGCCCGAGACTTAGAAAATAACCCACGAACAAGAGAATAATTTTATTATTTAGAAAATGGAGCTTCTTACATGTAGAGGATCTCAAATCCCCAAGTTATACAACACATGCAAGTTACAGAAAGCTACAGAATAACCCTTTTGCAATATGCGAGCTTGTCCAAAAAAAGTTACCCAAAAATTAGAAACCCGCCCATAAATAGAGCTCTTCATTAGTTTGGAGCCAAAACAACATTCAAATTTGAGTTTAGGCGGTTTGGCGCCGAAAATTTACAACATGAAGTTCAAATTTCAAAAGAGCATTTGCAATTGTATCTTCTAGAAAGTGCGCCAACTTCCCGGGGCCATAACTTTTGATCTGAGACTGTGATTCACGAACCGTTTGAACCATTAGAAAGGTGTCAAAGTCAATAACACGCTCAAAATTAGCTACGCCAATTTCGGCAAGTTTCGGGGCCGATCCGGGAGCTCTAAGTGCCTCAAATCTAACTCAGAAGATTTTCAGGTGCAAATCTAGGAAACTAAAACTGCAATATCTTTCAACCTAGGAACCGAAAATAAAAACTGTAAATTGGGAATTTCATTATGATGAAAAGGGTATCCAAAAATGTAAAAACATCTAAAAACAAAGAAACTTGAAATTTAACTATTTTTGGGTGATACAAGATTGCCCTTACACCACTGGATGCTCCTACATCGGCCCTCCTTGTAAACTAGGCTTAATGGTTCCTTGACTTAGTGTTGTAATGAGTTTAACAAATTCACATTAGGTCTTGGGCCCTTTTGAACTAATTAATTTAAATGGTACCTTGCTAAAGTGTTGTGAAGTGTTGTAACACACTTTCACATTTTTCTAAGGTTTTATTAATTAATTACACCTAATAAATCTCTTTTTAACCTCAATCCTGCCTTATTTGAAGTGTTGTAACACACTTTCACACTTTTCTAGGGTGGTCATTAATAATTGGGATTTCTTTTGCTTTAATTGTCCTTATTTTGCATCCACAAGCTCCATTTAATGCATCTTTTCGAGGATAATCTTGACACAAATCATTACCCAATCATAATTTAGGTGTTTTCAGCTTGTGTGGCCTAGATTTAGTGATCTTGGCTTGATTTTTCCTAGATTTAATGTTGAAATGTGGTCAATACATTCACATTAGGTCTTGGGTCCTTGTGAATCAATAAGAATTCTATGATGTCTTGTAAAAGTGTTGTGAAGTGTTATAACCCACTTTCACACTTTTTAGGACCTTTTCATTATAATTCACCTAAATAACCTCTTTTTATCACTTACCAAGTCTTATTTCGAAGTGTTGTAAAGAGTTGTAACAAAATTTCACACTTTTCTAGGCTTGTCATTACTAATTTGACCCTTTCTTATGTCTAAATGACCCCTTAAGGCACTTTCTAGCCCTACTTAAGTGTACTTTTGAGACTAATCCCATTAAACATCATTTAATACACTTTAATTCCTGACACCCAATAAAATTTCCCTGGTGGGACCAAGTCGCCACTTGGGGCGACTTAGCCCCACTGGGCACAAAATTCAAAATTATTTCAAATTTCTAGTGGGATATTATTCTCTCAGCCTTAAGGTCGGCCTGTGATGTGTTATTTTCGGGAAATTTTGTAAAACCAAGTATAAATAAAGGGTTTTCCTCTCATTTTCACCCCAATTCATCTAATACATTCATTCACACATTAGCATACAATCATTCATAATTCTCAAGCATTCTAGGCATTATCAAGCATCCATTGGAGCATCTACTTGCATATCTTCAGATTTCTAAATCAAGGGTTTGGTGAGTTGTAGCATTGCATGTTGTTCATTCATCATTCTCTTTCTATTTCATCTCATTTTCAAGGGTTTGATTACCAAATTGGGGTTTGACCAAGGAAAACCCCTATTCACTAACCCTTAACCCTTTTCCTTCTCATTGCATGTGTGTTTTGCAGGTCTTGTATGCAAAATTGTCAAAGAGAAAGGTGTTAAAATATGTCAATTCATCAAAGTTATTCAAGTCAACAAAGCCCTAAGTGAAGCTTGGAGACCCTTTTCAACCCGATTTCTCCAGATTTAGAACTAGACACCTATTAGGAAGAGAAGTACAAACCAAGAGCTACAGATTCATGTTCCGAAATTCTTGAAAGCTGAAGGTGGACTAAGTCTCCATCAGTGGTGAATTAATCCCACTGCTAGGCCTGAAAAGTGATTTCTGCATTTTTGGATACCCATTTGGCTGAAACCTATTCCAGCAGAATCTCCCCGAAACAAAACTAAGTCACCAGCTTGGTGTAAGTGTCCCAGTTGGCTTCAACAAAAAAATTTGTAGGATTTCAGAGCCTCTTTGCATCACATTCCAGTTTCTAGGTGCACCTCTCCAATCTCTTTCATTTTTGTTATTGTTTGTTTGCATTCTTAGGTCATTTTGCATATCATAATGTGTTTTCAAACAACTTGCATTTCTTAGATTTTTCATTAATAATTCATTTCCTTTATTAGTTTATTGCATTTATACATTGTATCTAAGCATATTTCATTCATATTTACATTATTTTTGAGTGGGGACATTGCCCATTTTTTCCCATCTCTTTCCTTTTAGGTGAAAAACCTTAGAAGTGCAAGGGAGTCTTAGGGTGCCAAAATCTTTGTCCACATTTTGGTGAACCCACCTTTAGAACATTTTACTTCTGATTTCAAGTGCATTTATATCCTATAAATAGATTGCATTGGCATTGTTTAAATTTCATCTTAGTGTTCTAAAAAATTGCATTAGTGAAAGGCTCATATAGGTTACATTTTTGCATTACATTTCATTGAAAATCAACAAAATTCTACATTTTCATATTGTATTTGCATCTGAAAATCTAAAAAACATAAAATTCCATTTAATTTTTTTGAAAAATCTCAAAAAAATAACAACTGGGAGTAATTCGCCACACTGGGCGACTTAGTCCACTTGCACAATCTGCACTGTAATTTCTATCATTTTCTGAACATTCTCTGCCTTTCTATTTTTTGTTATTGTCTTTCTATTACAATTTCCACATTTGTTGTTTTAGTCAATTTCTTGCACTTAGTTTCCTTCCATTCATTTTCATGGCTATGTGTTTTAATAAGTTTTGGATGTCATTAAAATCCTTAGTTGGCATGTCAAACTATGCCTTCAAAACTGATCCTAATGATATTGAGCTGCCTCATGCTCCTTCAACTCCTCATGAATGTACTCCTCATGATGTTGACATCATTGGAGAAGATGAAAACATGAATAAGTTCCTAAATGAATGCCTCAACAATATTGCAGCTAATGCATCCTTTTATCCATCCATGAAACAACATGACCTTCTTACAGTATCACCTCCTTATATGTTTGGTTACTTACATCCTGAAACAAATGAAGGAACTAAGTAGGTGGATTAGGAGGATAAGGCAACTGATGAGCCTATTACTATTGTTGTTCCATGAGTTTCTTAGCCTATGACTAAGTGACAATGGGCATGAAAGGGACGATCAGATGACAAGGATGATGTACGACCCAAGGACAAGACTAATTGGATGATGATTGGATGATGGGTTAAATGATATATTAGATATTTGATTGGTTGATAGGATGGTTGATGGATAATTGATTGATTGATAGGATAATTGATTAAATGTTTGATTGGATTGGATTGATGATAGGATAATTGATGAGATTTTTGATCGATGTAGCACTCCAATTAGATTTGAGAACTTTATTGGATGATGATTGGATTGATTGTTACTTGAGGTAGCCTTATGTTCTCAAGAAAACTAAATGATGATTATGATGATGGGATAGTACTTGACATAGGAAATATTCTCAAGCACTAAGGATGATTATGGAACAAGTAACATCTCGCTCGAGGTAAATTGATTTGTTCAATAATGACGACTTACTCAGGATGGACTAGGTTCCTAAGTGAGTGTAAAGGCAATGATAAGGATGATTGATTAATTAAAATGTAAAATTTATCAAATTAATGTTTAGGAGGCCATAATTAGATGTTGGATGATTGGGATGATGATTAAAGATGTCCTAGGATGAGCTTATGTGACTAGATGGATGACTTGATGACTTTTAGAAAATTTGATCAAAGGAAAATGGATATTATAGAAGATTGGATGATGATAAAAAAAATTGATCACAAAAATAGACTCGGAATAACAAGGGATTTCACTAATTAAGAGGGATCACTCTCAAGTTTTTTTATGGGAAGCAGATCCACCCAAGAACAAAGTGCATCTACCTCTTAATGTAGCATAAACGCCTATACAGATCTTCCTGTGTGTGTAGCATAAATGCCTATCATGTAATGTATCCACCTATGAAGGAATGATTATGGACAATGTATTTTCCTATGAACATAGAAAAAATTCCTATGCAAGGTGGACTCGGTCATATGAAGATAGGAAACATATCTTCCTATGAAAGAGTAGAAATGCCTATGGGAAGAGTGTATATGCCTCTGAAGAGAGTGTATCTTCCTATGTTGGATGACAAAAGGGTGGACTAGGGATGACAATGCAACCACCTATGTAGATATCGTAGCTACCCAAATACAAAGTAGAGACACCCCTGAAGAGAGTGAATCCAACTATTAGGAAAATGGACTAGACTGACTAAACTAGACTAGGGAATGTAGCCGCTTGTCAACGAAGTGGAGCTACCCCTAAGGAAAGTGGATCCACTTGATGCAGAGAAGGGGTGGAGAGTAGGCAATTGATACCATATTTCACAACAATGGACTCACTCTCTTCTCAGGGTTCCATGGAAATCATAACATGGCATACTTCTTTAGTTAGGACAGTCCTCTCAATATGCAAAGGTGGTAGACTCTTCAAAGGAATGGGGCAGCATGACAACTACAAGAACAACATGTGTAGACCAACAATGGATCTCAAGAAACTTGGACTCTCAAAATACTTGGCATTCCTTCACAAATTGGCTATAACCCTTGCAGCCTTCCAAAATGGTTTTTCTGACGACAAGCTCTGGAGTAGACCTAATATCCAAACTATAAAAACAGATTCAAATGCCCTTTTATTCCTTCTAAAACATATAAAGAATTCAGGTAGGGATCCTTTGGAATGACAGGGACAAAAATTATCTATCCCGCTTGCAACTAGGCCTAATTACTTGAACAAGCTTGGTAGCAATAGGTTTTTTGAACTCCAGAGACTATATTTTCATTACAATTCCTTAAACACATCACACATAGCACAAAACACCAACTCCCATCAATTAGAACAATCTCCACGAGCTTTTCAACAACTACCCTAAGCCTCTAGGGTTTCTCAGCTTAATATAGGAAGACACCAAACCACTACAATACCTCCACATGTGCGGGCCTCCACCCTTGTTCTTGAAGGTTTGAAATCTTAAGATACATTCCCTAACAATCCATTCCACTGAGTTTGAGGGGTTTTCATCAGTGGAATGGAAAGATATGCATGTTTCTTACTCTCAAGTTACCCTATCTAGGGTTTTAACTCGTTTGAAAAGAAATGGCTCTAAATTACTCAAATCTTAATGAAAATGAATGAGACCAAATGCAACAGAAAGTAGATTCAATATAACATCATCCATAATTGGTCTGAGGTCACCACAAGATCATACAAATCTATACAACACAATGGAGCGACAAAGAAACATTGAAATTTGTAGAAAAGCAAAGTTCCTTTATTACTTTCACTTCAAAACTTCAACAACCACCTCATGGTCAATGATACAAAGTATTTTAAGGAATTCCAACCATCCCCCAATGGTAAAAAACCACTTTTCAAGTTACAACTGTTCATCTTCCAATTTGACAACAAAATGTAAAAGTTGCTTTGTGCAACTATGACAACATTGACACTTTTTGCATTAATCCACTACCTTAACACCCAATGATCCAAACTAGATTCAACACATATAAAATGTTCTTCTTAGACCTTATTACATGAAAAAAACTCAAACAAAACAAAACCTCAATTTTTGAACCCCTTTGGGGTAGGAAAACACGTGGTGCCCCTACACCATACTCCCGGGGAAGAAAAAGATTCAAGCTCCTCTTGAATAAAAGGTAGCATCATGAGAACCATGCTTGAAATCTCCAGTCTTATGTCCTTAAATCCCTACACATTGTATTCTTTGAAACATTCCCATGCTTGCTTCATCTTCACTTTGGGTTTCTTGAACATTTGGCAAAGGTATTTGAACATGGAAAAATAAGCTTGTCCCCCATCTGCACCTCTAAATTCTTCTTCCAACAATGCTTTAACAATTGAAACAATAACTCTATATGGTGTATGTGAAGCAACAAACTCAAATTACTTCATTTCTTGAACTTGAAGGGACTAAAATCCACTTATAATTGTTGATAACCTTGGACAAAATACATAATAGTGATATAAACTATGTGGCAATTTACCTTCCAGAGATACCTTGTGCAATGACATTTGGAATTGATTAGTCTTCCCAATAGATTGATGATAATCTTCCTCCTACACTTGGATGATAACAATGGTAACATAGTTCTTTGTAGCTACTTGTTTAGCACCTCCACTAGCTATGTATTCTTTGCCCTACTTTTTACACTCTCTTAGTGACCCTTCCAACATGACAATGTTTGACTGAATATCTTGGTCTGCAAATCCATAATGGCAACTCTATCTTCCCCATCTACAACCCTCTCTACTATCCTAGTAGTAGATATAATTCTCATTGCATCCTCAAACTCAAATGGCATATGTCTAACACGGTGAACTAAATGTAAAGCTTTTTCCTTGCATTCAAATAACTAAAAATATGAGCCCTGCATTGTGTTTACCAGCAACTCACCTTGCTCAACTTGCACATTAGACTCAAATTCACTCTCTGCAATCAACCTTAAATGAGTGATCCTTGGAATTGGTAGTAAGAAATGTGAAAACTCATCCATAACTATGTCTACCCTATCCTACAACATGGTTTGGATCTCCCATGGAAAATCACAAATGTTAACTGTTGTCATGAGAATCCAGGGTCTAATCATGATTTCAAAATCCACCTTTTCCTCCTTCATGGGCTTTAAGAAATCTTTTTGACTCATTAACATCACCTGTGACCCCACTTTTGGATTTTTGTCTTCCTTCTCTATGATTTGGACAAACTCCTTTTCACTCACCAACATAACACTATAACCCATTTGTGTTTCATGACCTTCCTCTTTCTTAGATGGATTTTTCTCTTCCATCATCAACAAAGACTCCCAAATGTATGGTTCCGCTGACCTCTCTTGCCTTCTCTTCTGAATGATCTCCTTGATAGGCCATTTGAGCCTCTTTCTTATTGGAAAATATTAACCACTTGCTTGTTCTTCCTTCTCAAGAAATTGTTGCATCTCAAATTCCATTATTTCTTTCATTTTTTCTTGAATTTCTTTCATTTGCTTCAAGGCTTGCCTCAACTTTGTTATCTCTTGCTCAATTTTTTTTTTTAACCTTCACATCCTTCTTCTTTATCTCAGTTCTCTCTTTTCTCATCACTAGTTCCTTGATTGGTACCTCCTCACTCTACAAGTCTCCATGGAATTTTCTCCTCAACTCTTCCATTCTCCTTTTGCAAGCAAGTCTCTTTCACCTTTCTTATTCTTGTCTTCATGATACCTCACCTTAGGCCTCTTTACTTTCCCTTGGCCTAGTCTTTTGAAATCTAGGTTATTCCTTCAACCTACAAAAAAGACAATACGCAAACTCCAAAAACTTCCTTGCCCAGATCTTTGGGCTCTGATACCAATTTGATGCAGAGCAAGGGTGGAGCCCAGGAAATTGATACTATATTTCACAACAATGGACTCACTCTCTTCTCAAGGTGCCATGGAACTAATGACAGGGCATACTTATTTAGTTAAGATAATCCTCTAAATATGCAAAGGTGGTAGACTCTTCAAAGGCATGAGGTAGCATGACAACTACAAGAACAGCATGTGTAGACCAATAATGTCTTTCAAGAAACTTGGACTCTTAAACTACTTAGCATTCCTTCACAAATTGGCTATAACCCTAGTAGCCTTCCAAAATGGTTTTTCTGACTGCAACCTCTAGAGCAGACCTAATATCCAAACTATAAAAATAGATTCAGATACCCTTTTGGGCCTTTTAACACATATCAAGAATTAAGGTAGGGTTCCTTTGGAATGACAGGGCCAAAAAATTGTCTGTCCTGCTTGCAACTAGGCCTAATTACTTGAACAAGCTTGGTAGCAGCAAGGTTTTTGAACTCCAAAGAATATATTTTAATTCCAATGCCCTAAACACATCATACATAGCCCAAAACACCAACTCCCATCAATTAGAACAATCTCCAAGAGATTTCAATAACTACCCTAAGCCTTTACGGTTTCTAAGCTTAATATATGAAGACACCAAACCACTACAACACCTCCACACGTGTGGGCCTCCACCCCTATTCCTACAAGTTTTAAATATTAAAATACATTCCCTAACAATCCATTCCATTGAGTTTGAGAGGTTTTCATTTATGGAATGGAAAGATATGCATGTTTCTTATTCTCAAGTTACCCTATCTAGGGCTTTAACCAGTTTGGAAAGAAATGGCTCTAAATTACTCAAATCTTAATGAAAATGAATGAGACTAAATGCAACAGAAAGTAGATTCAATATACCAGCATCCACAATTGGTCTGAGGTAACCATAGGATTGTACAGATCTATACAACACAATGGAGCAGCAAAGAAACGTTGAAATTTACAGAAAAAAGTTCCTTTATTACTTTCACTTCAAAAATTCAAGAACCACCTCATGGTCAATGATACAAGGTCTTTTAAGGCATTCCAACCATCCCCCAATGGTTACAAACCACTTTTAAAGTTACAACTATTCATCTTCCAATTTGACAACAAAATGTAAAAGTTGCTTTGTTCAACTATGACAACATTGACACTTTTTGCATTGACCCACTAGCTTAACACCTAATGATCCAAAATAGACTCAACACATATAAAATGGTCTCCTTATACCTTATTACATGAAAAAAACTCAAAAAAAATGAAACCTCAACTCTAACCCCCTTTAGGGCAGGAAAACCCACGGTGCCCCTGCACCACCACCTCTTTAGGACAGGGATAACTCAATACAAAGGATAGAAAAATAATTAAACAGTCAGATAGGGACTAGGATAGATGTAAGATAATCACTAGTTTCACACAAAAATACATGCCAAGAAACAAAAACCTGTATTAATCAAGTGGGTTTGTAAACTTAGTGTAGGCCCACCACTCAATTTCTTGGGTTAATACTCCTTAATAGTCAAGTGGAATACCCTTTCTCGCAAAGGTAGATAGGTAGAGATCTGGTGACATGGGATCAATGACACATGAACACCTCTCTTTGCTCAAGAACTATCAAAGTTCACTAAAAAATCTATATTTCAACCTAAGGGAGTACATGGTGAGTAGCTTCAGGATACGATACACATCCCTTGCACTACACTAAGCCACAACTAACAATAGGTCTTATGCTAGGCTAAAATAGGCTCTCTAGTGCATCCTCTAAACACCAAGAGGGGGCGTGAGGAACATCCATGAACATCAGTTCATCACAAACGTGATTTGGGATATTTCGACAAGAAATCTCAAACCAACACTGCATGCCTAACTTGGAATCAGCCAAGTATCAGTGCTTCACTAAACACGGCACAACTGGATTGGGGTACAACTTTCATTCTCCCCCCTTTATATACCTTGTCAATTCACATGGTCGAGGTTGTCCGTAAGGGTGATGAAATCCCTGTTGGTGTAATTAATTATTTAATTACACTTTTGTATAAGCTTACTTAGGCATATTTTATTTCCTAGGTTAATTGTAATCCTTATCTAGTTGAGTTGTCTTTTTGCTCAAGATAAGATTAGGGTTGTGCATGTCTTGCTTTTTTCATGATTTCCTTTTTGAAGGCTTTTGTATTATTTGTAAAACAATTACTTTCAATAATTATTATTCTGGTTTTTGCTTGCACAAGTTTGCTCTGAGGGTTTGCAAAACATCTTTTCTTTTTGTTCTAAATATCTGTTGCATGTGATAGGTGATTGCATGCAGGTGATTCTTGGGGACCGTGAAGTTGGTTTTTCAACTTCTACATGGTATCAGAGCTCCAGACTTGTGGCTGCTTGCTCGTGATTTGAAGATATTCTCTCACAATGTTTTCATCTATGCAAGGGTTTGAAGCCAGGTTGATTTTTTGTGGATCTAGGGGCACACAAATTTTTCTGTGCATTTTTGGGAAAAACAAACGTCTCCATCACATTTAGAGCGTCAAAAACCTTAGAAACGCCTTTCATTTCATCAATTTCAAAGAAAGTTGAAAAAAAAGGGAAAAAAATTCCCCCTTGGCACATAGTTCAAGGAAAAAAATTGAAAAAAAAATTGAAAAAAACAAAAAAACCAAAGTTTTTATTTTTATTTTTGTGTGCCTCTCGTATAAATTAATTGCCCCGCCCCTACACCGCCAAGCAGCCACTAGGGCACTGCCTGCCACTAGTGGTTAAGGCTTCCACCACCGCGTTGCTACTCAGACCTCGAGGGCTTCATAGCGCCAGCGACCAGTCATATCAACGATCGAGTGCCCACTCCAGCCCTCCACGCTAGCTCCAGTCCCTGCCAAGGTCTTATTGGGAACCAGGAGCTCCGCTCGGTCTTTAGCCCCCCAGTTGGGTGTTCAACCCCTTCTGCCTTGTGTGTGGTCCTTTGGGGGACTAGGAGCCGCCGACCTTAAAACCCCAGTGATTTTTTTACACTCTGCAGCGGGCGATCGTATGGAGGACCAAGGGCTAGCCCCTAAGAGCTAATGTTTTTGCACCTGTTTAGCGTTGAAAGTGCCTTTTACTGGCCTTTTTTTTGTTTTTTCATAACTTTTGCAAATGGAGGCCTTTTTTCAAAAATGAGATATCATTGGAAATCTAGTTTGAAGCTCTATTTAGTGGTGGAGGTTTTATTTTTTGATTTTGCTATTTTGATGCCTTTCTCGCCTGTCAAAGTCAGAAGTTGTTTTCACTCCAGGAGGCATAACTTTTGCATCCTGACTCCATTTTGCGAAAACAAATAGGCATTGGAAAGCTGGTTCAATTCTCTACACAGATCTCAGACCTATTTTTTCATATTTTTTTACCAGGTATTTGATATTCTTGTTTGATCTTAGCCTTTACCTTTTCATTTATTTTCTTGGGAAGTGTGCAATCAGGCTAGTTTTTTGAGATCAACGAGCATTATTTTTTTATTTGAGAGTATATATTGTTGTTTTTTCTCATGGATACACATAATATTGCACCCCTTACTCCATTCAACTATTTTGGTTGGAAAAAACAAATGGAGATTCACTTGAAACACAAAGGGTTGTACAGGGTAACCATGGGTACAGAAGTTGAACCTACAGGTGTTGTTGGAAAGAGAAAATGGTTTAATAGGTGTGATGAAGCTTATGGTACCTTATGTCTATCTATTTCTTCTAATCTTCTTTTTCATATTGAGTCTTGCACTACACCCCATGAGATCTAGACTACTTTAGAGTCTTTGTTTGGGAAGTAGGATACTATGAGAGGGTTTTAGTTAGAGAATGAGCTTATTGGCTTAAATCCTAGGGATTTTGACATCTAGGAGTTTTTCACCAAAATCAAGTCTCTTATATTGCAGTTGTCACAGTGTGGTGTTCAGAAAGAAGACTCTCAGTTGTTATTGTCCATTCTTTCAAAGCTTGGACCAGTTTATTCAGTTTTTGTATCTACCTTTTATGCCACTAGGGATGCTCTTGGTACTAGATTCACTATGCCATCTCTTGATAACTTTGCTTCATCTATCACTCAAGAGCAAGCTAAGTTAGCTAGCATGGGCACAGTGAAACCTTCTTCATCACAGGCACTTATTGCATCACAGGAGCCCAGAGATCAGAAGGATTCTATAGGAAAAGCACAGAAACATAAAAAAAAGGATTCCAAACCTCATGAGTAGAAAAAGGAGTCCTCATATTCATCCTCCTCTTCTAAGGGGAAATCATCTAAGAAGGAGAAGACTACATGTGCATATTGCAAGAGGGAAGGACATGCAAAACATAATTGTCACAAGAAGGAAATTGATGAGTTGAAACATTTTCTTCATAAACATCAAATTGATTTTCCTTCTCAGATGTCTGCATCATCTCCTTCCTCCCATTCTTCTTCTTAAGAGCAACATGACAAGGGAACAACTGGTTTACATACTTCATCATATATGAAGGGACATGCTCTTTTTGCTTCTTTAGGTGTTGGATCAGGGAGATGGCTTTTAGATTCAAGAGTATCTCATCATATGGCATCTTCACAGTCTATGTTCACTTCCTTTGAGCCTTGCACTATGTCTCCCATTTTGATGGGAAACAACACTTACATGAGTGTTACAAGGAAGGGGTTTATTAGTTTTGAGGACCACTCCTTTCAAGATGTCTTACATGTCCCTCACTTGACAAAAAACCTTCTTTCCATCTATCAGATCACACATGGAGGCACTGGGAGATCTGTGGAGTTCACACTTGATTCGGTTATCATCAGAGACTTGGAGAGTAGAGCAGTTATTGCTACTGGGGTGGTGGATCACACATCTCGGTTGTATTCCTTTACCGATTTTTCTACTAATGGTGCTTCTGTTCCTACAATTGTTCCTCACACTTCTAGTGTGAATCATCATTCAGAGGAGACATTTGGCTTCTTGAACATTGGTTTTCTTACTTCAAATCTTGTTCTCGAGCCTTCCATTCCATCTCCTCCACCTCCTGTTGCTATTGGTGTGGCTATCAATGTGGCTTCTTCTGTTTTAGTGCAGTAGGATCCTGTTGATCATTCATCTTTGGAGGTTTCTGTTCAATCTTCACCTCCTTCGGCTTCTTCATTTGTTGAGGTCACACCTGCTTTTTTGGAGACATCTTGGGCTACACCTACTTCACCTTTAGAGATTGCATTCATTCATCCTCTACTCTCTCACTTCTTTCAGGAGATGCAGTTTCTTCTGTCATATTGGAGTTACTTATTTTTGGGAGGGCTATGTGGTTTTTTCTTTCCTCTCCTATGGGGGAATCTCTCATGTATCTTTTTGATGGATGGTGTCCTTGGGGGGTCTTATGGAGTCCTCCGTCTTTCATCACTTAGTTGTTAGTTTGCATTCTATTTTGGGGAGGACTTTTGTTCCCATGTGGTTTTCTCCTTACCCTGTTTGATTTAGTTTGCATTACATTTGTAAATGGGTACCTGATCAGGCTTTGTTGTTGGGATTCATCTCTTGCATAATAATTTTCTTCTCCCTATGTTTCACTTATGGGGGGTGTTGGTGTAATTAATTATTTAATTACACTTTTTCATAAGATTACTTAGGCATATTTTATTTCCTAGGTTAATTGTAATCATTATCTAGTTGAGTTGTCTTTTTGCTCAAGATAAGATTAGGGTTGTGCATGTCTTAATTTTTTGCATGAATTCCTTTTTGAAGGATTTTGTATTATTTGTAAAACAATTGCTTTCAATAATTATTATTCTGGTTTTTTCTTGCACAAATTTTCTCCGAGGGTTTACATAACATCTTTTCTTTTTGTTATGAATATTTGTTGCATGTGATAGGTGATTGCATGTAGGTGATTCTTGGGGACTATGAAGTTCATTTTTCAACTTCTACAATCCCCAAGTAGACCTCCTAAAGGGTAGGAAATACTAGGCATTTCTAATCCCCAAGCTCATACGTAGTGCAAGGGGAGAGTATATGTGCAACTAGTACTCCTAGGTAGACTCAACAAAGGAATTGGATCAAGTTGTGATTTATAATCCATAGGCCCACCTACAGTGCAAGGGGAGATCATACGTAAACAACACAATACCCCAAACATGACAAAAATATTTATTGACACCCTTAGAAAATGAAAAATGTTCCTAGCTAGTATAAAAATCACTTACCCAAGTCTTCGATTGATCATCCTACAAAAAATGAGTTAGTAGTTTCTAATCACTAGTCTTGGAAAAATGAAAGATATAGTTTACTATGACTATTCACAAGCACAAATAATTAGATTAGTGGATTAGAAATAAACAGAGTAGATTAGAATTAAGGAATGAAGTGTAAACAAAAAAATTACCCACACAAACACCTATTAGCAAAGTTGAGATGCCTTTGAAGACTCCAGGTAGATGCCTCTAAAAGTCATAGAATCACCTCTATAGGTTGGTGCAGGTCTTCCTCTAAAAGTAGTGTACTTTCCTAGGGGGTCACAGATATGCTTTTGAAACAAGCAGAACCACCTCTATAGAATGGTTGTAAGTCAGTGCATGAAATCGTTTGTCTAAAAGTCATAGTTGCCTCTAAAACCATTCACAACCACCTATTATTGCGTGCACATGAATTTGAAGCTAGGTACATGTAGGTGATGTGCAGTCACCTGTCTAGGGAAGAACAACCACCTTTGTGTCGGGCATATCTTCCTATGAAGTTGATCTACCTCTATACTTGAAACTTCTAATCTACAAAATAGAAACTCAAAGAAAAATAGATTAATGGACCCCTAACGTGAGTCCCACAAGGCATGCCGGAGATGTGTGTAGTTAATTTATCCTACTAAAACTGCAAGAAAATGTGAAAATCAAGAAGAATATAAAAACACAACAAAACACTCAAGATTAGTGCTAAAGATAAAAGCTCAAACTTGCAAATGGAAACACCAAAATTCCTCCAAGGTTGAACTTGTTGATGCATTTTCCCCAAGAATTTGTTTTCTTTGTGTGCTCCTTTCTTCAATCTAGTAGCATAACACTTGCTTTTAGCTTGATTTGTGGTCTCAAATGGTGATTTTGCAAGAGTTTGGCTATGGTGTAAATGTGAGAGCTTGAGTTTGTGTGAAGGCTTGATTGCATGTGTTAGAATGAAAAATGACTAAGGAATTTCGTAGTCATTTAGGAGAGGAAAAGAAATGAAGGGAAAAGATTAATTCTTGGGTGAGGATCAAGGGTTGAGATGCCTTGAGACATCTCAACTCATGTGAGGATGACATGTGTCATCCTGAGTAAAGGTGAGGAAGTGGCATGGAGGTGAGGTTGAGGTGAAGTGGTAATGAGGTGGAGGTACTTGATGTACCTAGGGAATGGGAAAGATCTCCTCATAAATGAGTTTCTTTTCCATTTGTCCCAAATCATGGGATGGGAGGACAAGAAGGAATTTAAAATTCCCTAAAATATTCATGGGGAAGATAAAAATGAATTTAATATTCGTTGGGAGAAGAGGTGAGGAATTAAAAATTCCTCAAAATGTGTGGGAGAAATAAATTAAAATTTTAAATTCCAAAGAGGTGTGAGGATGACTTCTCCAAATGGAGAAAGTCATAAATGAAGGTTGACTTAGGTACATGCCATAATTGGCATTAGACTTAGATTGGGATTAATTAATCACAAATTAGGGTTGTGCAAATGATTAATTAGGTTAATGAAGGAATTAAGGAAACTTGCAAGTTATGGAGAATGTGACACTATTCCAAGATTAAAGGTGTGCACACCCTAATCAAGGATTAGGCCGACTAATCAAGATTAGAGGAAAATTTTGGATGATGTGATGTTTGGAGAGAGAAAGGGGGAGTGAATTAAAAATTAATTTTAATCCACATAGGCTAAATGACTAGATTAAATAAATTAGTCTATTTATTTAATCTAGAGGGGAATATTAAAAAGGGGTAAATCATTTAATTAAAAAAATAAATACTTTATGAAACATCAAGAAAATGACAAATATTAATTAAGTAATAATGATATTATTTAATTAAGATATATGGGGGATACATGAATAGGAAAAACAAGGATAAATTTGACCAAATGAGAATGGTCAAATTTGGATATCTATAGGTGGATTTGAAGACATACCAAAATTAGTTTCTATAATCAAATTATATTCCACATTTACCTCTTGCAAATTTGCATCACCTACATCCAAGGTCTCTTCAATGTTTTCATCTTCAATAGTCATGGAACCAGATGCGTGAGCATTATTGAGTGCTTGAATCCTCATTCTTCTATCTCTTTGTCATTTTTCCTTCTTTCTCTTTGCTTGAATTTCTGTAAGGGTCAACCAATTCCTATCTTTCCTCTTTTGATGATGTTGTGATCCCATGATAACAAAATTTTGAAGTACAAATGAAATAGTAAAAGTCTTTCCTTTTTTATTCCTCCTTCAAATGAGTAGAAAATGAACACAATTTCACTCCAAAATTGTCCCAATGTTGTCTCCTTCCAAAATTCAAATGTAATTACAAGTTCAAGAGCATGTAGAAGACAAGATTTGATAAAAAAAAATGTAGAATTAGACATTGTCGACCGTACACTGTCATAAGATGTCAAGTTGCAAAGTTGATAGTAATTTTTTATCATCAAAAATAAAAAAATGAAATGGGATCCCATTTTGTTTTTGACCATTTGAAATAATAAATAAAGAAAATGGGATCTTGTTTAGGAAACGAGATCCCGTTCCTAAAGAATGATCTCATTTTGGTTTCTGCTATGGGTTTTGGGTCGAGAAAAGGCTTGGGGACCCAACCCTTGGCTTTGGACCTACTTTGACTTTCAACTTGAAGGTCATGTTAGTGTCACTAGAAAAGAGTGACTTTGGACATATGTTTGAAGATGTTTTTTGTAGAATTTTTTGAAAAAATTAAAACCCATTATAGACAAGATTATGTAGATTCCAAATATGTAATTTTTTTAATAATTGGATTATTTTTTCTATTTTTAAAATATTTTTTGATGAAACTGGTCCATAAACTTGAAATATCAGGTTTTTTTTTTATTATTTTAATATATTTTTATTAAAATAATTTTTGAAAAACAAATTATACATGCACAATCTTCAAACAATTATTTTCAATTTGAAAAAAAATATGGTAAGTTTAGGTCATCTTATGTGTGACATACATGAGGGATTTTTAAGATAGTAATTATGACCAATAAAAAATATTAAAAAAAGTTACAAAAAAAAAATTGTGCACAATATTTAGTGTGTTATAGATCTTTTCCAAAAAGGATTAAGAAAAATACAATTATTTAGGTCAAAATATGGTTGATGTACACGTGCATGGTATGGGAAAAAAAAGTGAATTTTAAATAGTGGTTTTTAGACATGCCTATTGAAAATCAATTTATATCATCTAGGTATTTAAATGAATTACATATTTGGAAAGTAGACTCCAAGTACTACATTTCATATTAGTAACTTTTTTAAGATTCAAACTTTAAGTGCTTCAAATTATTAGGTCAAATGTGACAAATTCTAAAAATCAGGGAAAACACCCACGTTTTGGCCAAAAAGTGGACTCAACTTCTTACACACACCCTAATTAGGTCTTGAATTTGTGAATTACTCAAATGTGGATTAATATTAAGAGTATGACTTGGTAAAAATTCCATTGCTTGTGATTGTGTATGTAAATTTATAGCAAGTAGTTGTGAAGTGGATGGTGAAAATGTGTTAGGAAACAAAAATGAGTTATATTCACAATTATGTGGTAACAATTGGTGCAATGTGATAAAATGTTGAAGAGATTGTGAGTCACTTAACAAAGGAAAATTTATAAATGGGAAATTATCTATACATAAATGAAGAACAAATCTCTCCAAATTTTCATTAGATGAGTATCAATTTTGAAAGAGATTAGCAAAAATAGTATCCTCATATGGTTCCTCAATATCAAGGGCTTGATTAATTGTTAGAACATGTAGTGATTCCTCTAAATCACTATAAATCATTGGGGATCTTTGGTCTCCAACAAATTTTGTGATATTAGGTACAACATCAATTGCTTCATTTGTTCACCATTGGAGATAACCATGTTACCTGATCGACAATTGATAAAAGCATCTATTGCAGCTGACCACGGTCTTCCTAGAATCATAGGGTATCCCCCCAACTATATTTTGGGTTGCAAAAACAAAGGAAAATTTATAAATGGGAAATTATCTATAAATAAATGAAGAACAAATCTCTCCAAATTTTCATTAGATAAGTATCGATTTTGAAAGAGATTAGCAAAAATAGTATCCTTAGGTGGTTCCTCAATATCAAGGGCTTGATCAATTGTTAGAACATGTAGTGATTCCTCTAAATCACTATAAATCCATTGGGGATCTTTGGTCTCCAAATTTTTTTGTGATAGTAGGTACAACGTCAATTGCTTCATTTGTTCACCATTGGAGATAACCATGTTACATGATTGACAATTGATAAAAAGCATCTATTGCAGCCAACCGCGGTCTTCCTAAAATCATAGGGTATCCCCTCAACTATATTTTGGGCTGCAAAATCATAAAATCAATCAGATACTCCCAAGAATCAATGGAAATAATGACATTTTCAATCATACCTTTAGGCTTTATTAAATATTGATCTTCCATTTGTAGGACTATAGGTGTAGGCCTAAGTCCTTGGAGATGTAATTTTTCCTTAGTTTCTAGTGCAGGGGCACCATGTCAACTTATGTAAATATGGTCTTATGTCATGTTTTTGGGGTGTTTGAGTTATGTTGGTTGTAATAAGGTCATAATAGACCATTTTCAATGTTTTGAGTCCTATTGAGTCAGTTCTAGGTCAAGTTGTCAAATTTTGTAATTCTTGCAAATGTTGTCATATGTAAAAATGCAAGAAATTGGAAGTCCAACGGTCTACAAGTTTAAATTTTGGTTAGAGTCAGTTGGGTTGGTTTGGTTTTGGTGTGTAAGGGTTAAATATTCCTCACAAACTTCTAGGCAGTCTTCTGGAATTGATTTTGTTAGAACACACAATAAGAAACCCTCATTTTCTGTGTGTTTTCAGTTAAATTTGTTGCTACAGGTGTGTGTACGGGTTCATACTAATCAATTATGAACTAAAGTTCTTTGAACTTGGTGGAAACATGAACTAAATTAATCTTTGTTTTTATTTGGTTGGATTTCATAGAGTTTAGAGCTTTTTTTGTGAACGGTTTGAAACCCTTGTTGGGAGGGTTTGAGAGTACTTAAAATGCATTAATGATCCATTCCATTGGTAGAATTACTTGAAATTTTTTGGAATGGGTCCATTTAGGTAGGGATTAATGTTAGTGTAGGTTTTAGGAGCAGGGAGTAGGGTTTGAATACATTTTGGTGTTTCCCTAGTTGATATTTCATGAGTTTTTGGCTTAAATTGATGGCTAGGGGTTAGGGTTTGATGAAAGAGAATTGATAGAGTGTGGAAGTTGGTTTAGGAAGCATGTGAAGAATGAAATTCATGTGTTTGAGTCATTTTTGAAGTGGTTTGAGGCCTAGAGTATAGAGTTTCAATAAACCCTCTTATAAACTAGCCTAAATAGGCCTAAACAAGGGTTTTGGGGTTTGGTGAATTAGAAAGTGTTTTAGTGGGAAAAAGTTGTTTCTAGCTATTTGTGACCTAGTTGAGGTTAAGGAATAGAGATTTGTAGTTGAGAGGGTGTTTGGTGTGTAGTTGCTTTATAAAACAGGGCTAATTGAGCCACTTTTCAACATAGCAGCAAAGATTTAAGATTGATGATCCAAAGTGATCCTATGAAACTTCAAGATATGTAAGAGGATAATGGGTATCTGAAACATCTTTTGGATTATGGGTTGGAGACCTAACATGAAAGTTATGAAAGAAAAACAGGGTTTGTTGACCTACTAGGAGAATGGTGAGTTTGTAAAGGAAACCCATGAAGTTGGGATGCTAAGTTTGGAAGCTTGGTTTATTTGAGTTGGTGTTGAGTGGATTTACATTTTACCTCCCTTCTCTATATCAATTTCATTGATTATAACATTTATAGCAGCTCCCAAATCAATCAATTTATTTGGAATAAGAATATGACCAATTCATACACGTGTCATAAGACTCCTTGGATCTAAATACTTGGGAATTGAGATATTCACCAACATAAGATCAAAAAGTTATCCAATAATTTGCATAATTTTTGGATCTTGTTTTTTCTTTTGCTTCCGAGTACACAAGTCTTGAACTATCTTCATATATATAGGAATATCCTTAACTACCTGTAAAAGAGGAATTTTGATATTAATATTCCTTAACTCGTTAACAAGATTGAATTCATGTTGGAGTATTTCCTTTTGACTTGGTTGGGACTGAAACTGATTAGGATATGGGGGCAACTTAGATGGTTCATTTTGTTTATCTTTATTTTCCTCAAAATCTTCTGGTGAATCATCTACTTTAGTAATGGTGGGTCCTTGAAGAGCTTTTCTTGACCTTAATTTTACTCCGTTAATATTGAGCGTATTAACAAGGTAAGTTGGATATCCTACCACCGCATTGTTACATACTGGTTGTGCCACCTTATTGTTTGTGTTTGGTGATTTTTTAGTAGGCATTGGTGTTTCCTTTGGTGGTTGTGATGGGTTGGATGGTGGATTATTAGATGTGGGTGGTATTGGTGGAAAAAAATATTGTGGTTGTTAGTATGGAGTGACCATAGGTGGTGTGGGATATGATGGATATTGGGGAAATTGTTGTGGTGGTATCCTTCATGCGTGTTGCCATAGTTGTGGAGCATGTTGGTATTGGTTTGGCCATTGTGGATATGGTGGAGGCTATTTCCAACCACCATACCATATAGATTGGTTCAAAAAAGAACTAGGATGACTACTAAGCCCTACTTTGTATGGTGTATATAAGTCATTCCTCATCCTTGGGGCCATAGCTCATGGAGTCCAAGGCCTTTGTTGAACTATGTAATATATAGGTTCTTCAATGTGGTCAACATCTGCCATATCTATTGGAAGGGGTCGTAAGGTGGCATTTCAACTAACATCCTCTAAAGAAGAAATTTTCATTTTATTATTGTAGACACCAAAAAAGTCCTAATTGATACTATGCATTTGATTTTGATTAACTAACACCGTTTCTTCCTAAATCACCTCAAATTGATCACTTAGTTGAATAATTAACATTATTTAAGTAAAATCAACAAATTTAGCTATTAATCAAATAATTAAATTTATTGAATTAATTCACCCTTTTTCTAACTAATTATTCATCAAAATTAATTAAATCAAAACATTTAATTAAATCCTCTCTTAATCCTCTCATTTGATTAAAAATCAATCAAATCAAATGTCACATCTCCTAATCCTCTCCAATTAATTAATCCTAAATCAACTTTTTAATCATCATTATCAAATCCTCTAGCTTTTAACTCCTTGGGAGTTAAATCAACCATGGTCAACTATCCAGGTTGCACATAAAATCAATTTCTTCTAATTATCTAATTACCTCAATTATCCTCAAAAAGGCATATTCTAAGGAATATTCCTCTCAACCACCTCTAATTCAATTTCCCTCCAAAGGTTTTCAAAAACCTTTCACATCTACAATAACTTCTCTTACAACCTTTCAAATCCTCTTACATCCTCTCAAATCTCATTCAATTCTTCTTACACCAATTTCAAATTCTCAACCAACAACATTTACTTCTCTTCCATCCTCCTCCACTCACACATTTCCCAAAATGTGTTCCCACTTCCTCTAATAGAATTATGACACTTGGCACATTCTCATTGGCTCCCATTTTATCCCACATTCACCAATTTCCTCTATTCTCCAACCCTTTGCTTCTATAAATAGAGGCATCCTTTTCATAATATGGATCGACAACTTCATGCATTTCCATTATAGTCATTCGAGTCCATAGCTTTTCATTATTTTCAAGCATTGTAGCTAGATTAAGGTCAATTTCACTCTTGGATCAACAAAAAATCATTAAGCTTATCAAAGGGATTGGGAAAGGGCTTCTTTCCACATCAAAGGAGCACCACTCCCCATATGGGATGGACGTTTAGCTAGGTCAATATGATTTACATGTTATATTTCATTAGTTTCTTGTTATTTTCATGTTTTCTCTTGAATTGGCTAAAGAATTTCATAAGGAACATTAGATTTGCTTTTCTAACATGTTTGGCACTTGGTTTGTGATCTCTTGTTAGTTTGTGTAGGTTTGGTGTTCACATTTTGGCACTAGAAGGAGGGTTGATCAACTTAACATAACAAATTTTACTTGATTTTCCTATTTTTTGTAGGTACAGGAACGTGACGCCGCCTTTCTGTAAATGTGATGCCGCATAGTGCTGTTTTTTTCATACAACACTGCATTCGCCACATCACATGACATATGCATGCCTCTGTCGCATTGTTTTTTATTTAACGCCGCATATGCACTTTCTGTCTTTTGTCTTACATTCTTTTTGTAGAGCGCCGCATTTGTTAAAGTGTTGCATTCACGATCTTTGTTTCTGTAGAGTGTCGCATTTACACTCACCAGAGTGTTGCATCTATTTTTTCAGTACCACATTGGACATTTGTAGAGCACCACATTTGCATTCCAGCATCGCATATGCAAAAATTAGGGGAGGATCAAAATTTTAAGACTTAAAAGCATTTTTCAATGCTCTTTGTAATAATTTGGGATTTTAATTTCTGCAATTCATTTCCTAGAACTAACTAGATTCAATTTGGACTTAAAATTAATCCACAACTCAAGCTTTTTCAAGTTGGTTAAAATTGAACCTTAGATACTAAAATTTTGAGTTTGGATTAAAATTGAACAATCAAATTTCACACTCAAATTTGGTGCTATAAAAATAACTCATTTATTGCCTATGAGGACTAAAAAGAATTTGTGTTTGTTCTGTTTTGTAATCTTCTTTACAAAATCTTGTCATTTGAATGCATATGCACTTCTCTTGTGCTTCATGACAATCTTGAGAATCAAAATAATTTTAGTGGCATTAGGTTGTCTAAAAGATTTCCTCCACATTTCAAATTTGGGTTTTCAAAATTGAACAAATCATTGCTAGTGTGAGAAAAGGCATAGTGTGAGTTCTCTCTTTGTTCATGCGAACAAAGATGATCAAACTATGGATGTACTTACTCACTATTTTTCACCTTTAGAGGGTCTTCCTTGATGGGAAAAATTACTCACCCCAAGGGAATGACCCAAGCGGTGATGAGCATAAGCCAAGCTCTTCCAAACCGCTATATAAGTTTGTGGTTACAATGAAAATCATAAACAATGGGAAGCGGTGCATGACAAATCTCCCCCATTATCTTTATGATGCATAAATCCCTTGTTCTAAGGGTTGGAAGATCTCTCACAAGGATTTTATCATTGCACCCCCTAAACTAGATGCCCTTATTACGAACCTTTGTGTAGAAGCCAAAAATCCCTAAGATTTATTGGTGTTAGGAGGTTGGACCTCTAAAGTCGTCCCACATACTTGTGGTTCTTTGTAGAGATGAAGAGTTTGTCATGGTAGATTCATGAGAACTCGAAGCTTGGTTGACCCATAGAAGTGAGTGTCATGGAGGGGAGCTAGTGTGGTCGAGCTTCTAATCATCCACTTTGAATAAGCGTAGCTGGAGAAATCCAAGTGGGAATTAAACAAATATTTTCTTTTCTATCTTAGGCTTGTGCAATCTTTGAGTTAGTTAAACACATTGCTTGGATCCAAAATCTCAAAAAAAAAAATTCAACAAAGTCATCAAATTTCAAACCCTTTAGAAAGAGAAAATACCTTTGAAAAGTCCAAGTATTACTACTTGTCCTTAAGGATTCTATCCTTAGAGACTTCTAAATATTTGGGCCTATATCTCAATTTTGGGCCTATATCTCAATTTTCTCTCTCTAAAGTCAACATTAGGGAACTATTGCCTTAATTCTCTTGATTTCCACATAATGGACCTTGTGGGATGAAAAGAAATTGAGACATAGACATTTAGTTTGAAAAGCTAAGCAAGAAAGTGTTTGTGGTAAAAAAGAATCCATTAAGTAAAGATAAAAGAAAAATTGAACCCCACACATGTGTTTGTTCAAATGATTTCCTGCAAGATCAAAGTCCCAAAACCAAAGTCCATCAATCGTCACAAACGTCTTAGTCCAAGAAATATCAAGAAATGTCAGTCTATCCTTTATCAAGTTAGAGAAAGGTTGGTCTATAACTTTTACAAACGTGCATCAAAGGAAAACCCAAACTTGTACTCATTTTATTATTGTCAAAATCTATCTCTTCCAATGTTTTGAGTATCTCACTTAGGGTCGAAAAGTGTTCTTAGAAGTATATCATCTTCTTCAATACCAAGGTCTTGTAAGCAAAAGTCTCTCCAGGTTCACCTAGGATCAAAATCAACACTTTCATCCATCCTGAAACATCAATCAAATCCCATCTCACAAACAACTCTTAGAACCTTGGAAAAAATACTTCATGCTAGGATTTTGGTAAAATCCTCAAAATTAAAATCATCTTGTTTGGCTAAGTGTGTGTGGATGAATCCTTCTTCATACACTTAGTTAAATTATCATCCTTGTGGACAAGTTTATTCCAAGATAACATCCAACATCTTGGGGTTTATAAGTTCAAATCCAAATCCAAATCAAATCCAAATCAAAATCTAAATCTAAATCAAATACAAAATTCCTAAATTTCTAGTATCCCTCCAAGGTTTCTTAAGAGTTCAATCATTCACATCATCCATATTTCATTTATCCCATCACCATCATTTGATCCTTAACATCTTATATTTTCTTCTTTGTGCCTAAAGTTTAGACCAACCTAAGGAGTTAGAGGTTTACCTCCCATATTCCTAAAAGTTGATCCTTATTTTATGGTCCAAAATAGATCTCAACACAAGAAAAACATTGAAGCAAACAAAGAAACATCCACTTCAAGTGACTTGAGTCAAACTGCACCTGAAATCAACCCTATTGGATCTAACAATCCCCCACTCAACCTTCCTCTACTACCACAAGATTTCCAAGAGGGAGGGTGTCAAGTGGAGGATATCACCAACAATGTCCTAGGAATGACTCAAGACTAAATCATGGAAATAGTCCAAAATCCTGATAACCACAAGATTGTCAATACAATGATGAGACTTAATCCTTCACAATATATGTTAGCATTAGTAAAAGAAGGGGCTAAACTCCCTTTTGATTATGATGTGAGCGCTAGTGTGGAAAATCCTCTTGGGATTATGCCACCAATATCATTCACACCTTCCTTCCAAAACATCATTCAACCCATCCCACAACCAACATCATCTCATGCTCCAATTCAACCCATGATTACCAAGGGAATTTCATTGCTTCAGGCTCTTCAAACACATCCCCTTGTAAATAACCAAGACTTAGATGCAAACACCATCTTGGGTCTACCAAATACCATTCATCCAAATCTAAAGAATCCATACATCCCACTCATCTTTCATGACACCAACAATCCATCCACCTTCGCCACATCACTGACATATTCTCTTGACACACAAGTCTCTCTTCCCATGACTTCGCAAGGACAAGTGGGTCTATTCAAACAAGGGGGAATCTTTGACACCTCATCATCACTTTCTCAAGGAAACACACCGCCTATCTTCCCAACATTTCCCCCTCTACCATCAATATCCACACCAATCCTCGATTTAAGGCAACCCCCTTTTCTAATCCTCAATCAATCAAATCAAAAAAATCCTCCAGTTGTGAATCAAAAACCAAATCCTCCAAGCATGCCACCGATAACACAACACTAGGTGGCACCAATACAAACAACAAAATTAATCATTACACCATCTACAACACCTCAAATATCTCAAAATGTGGTCTCCCAAGCACCTAGCATATCAACTGCACCATCCACCACACAATCCCTTATCATCACTCAAATGACACCTCAACAACCACCTCAACAAAATCTCATCACAACATCTCACACCATCCTGAATCCTCCTCCTCCACCACTAAATCCAAATGTGGAAAATCAATACAACATCACACTACAGGCTACCCAACAAACTTATCAAAAAACATTCCAACAATTTCAAGCTCAACAAGCCACGCAAGCTACACATCAAGTTGCTCAACAAGTGCAAGTGTAGCAAGCCACACAATAGGCTCAATAGGCTGCCTAGGCACAAGCTTAAGCTTTATTACAACAACAAGCCACACAAGTTGTGCAAGTAGCACAAGTTGCATAGGCTTCCCAAGCTGCACAAGCCACCCAACAAGCTCAAGCTCAGGCACAAGCTCAAAATCAAGCACAAGCTTTGATACAACAACAAGCTTATCAACAAGCTTTACAACAATACCAAACACAATAACAAGAAACTCAGTTTTAGGCCCAACAACAAGCATTGTTGGCACAACAACATCAAGATCAACAACAAGCATTGTTGGCACAACATCAATTGTAGGCATACCAACAAGCGTTGGTGACACAACAAAGCTTGCAACAACCTCCCACGAACACACAAAATAACCCACCTATCACTCAAGAAATGATCAAACCACCCCAAAACACATTCATCCTACCACCCGATCTACAAAATGATGTGTTTGCAGAAATCAAATTTCTCTCACAAGTGCTAGACCTACAATTCGGAAAAACAACAAAAACATAAGGGAATTTGTGCCCTTATCCATTCGACAGAAGCATTGTGATGGTTCCATTCCCACCAGGGTTCGAGATACCTAAACTTGAAAAATATCGTGGGACTGGTAACCTTGAAGATCACATAAGAGAATATCATGTCCATTGTATGGAAGTTGCATACGACAAGTCTTATCTAATGCGACTATTTCCTCAGAGTTTGGCTAGACCAACAATGGAATGGTTCTCCTGCGTTCCTCCTGGAATAAAAAATTTCTAAGAAATTGTGGACTTGTTCATACAGAACTATTCATTCAACATAGGCATGGACGTGAGTCTAGAAGAACTATCCGCTCTAAAACAAGCCAAGGGGGAAACATTTGCATCCTTCTTGAAATGATGGATATCCAAGGCCAACAGGAGCTAGTGGACTATACCAGAAGAACAACAAATTTGTACTATCATCGCCAATCTTGAAGGGACCTTGTCCTTCCATCTAAAAATGCAATGCATTACCACATATGACCAATTGATCCCCAATGTGCTCAACATCGAAAGATCCCTTATCCCACAAGGGGGGACACCTACTTATCAAGACAACCATCCATCAACTAGTTACACCGAAAAACCTTGCACATGGGCAAAGAAAAAAAATGTTACTAACAATGGCGCGGTTGATGCCAAAGTTATTATTAGTGCCCCAAGGCAAAGCACACAATCACATCAACAACTGCAATTCAACAACCAAAACAACACACAAGCCAACACATCATCACAACAACCCAACAATCAAGCAGTCAATAACCTGAATACTCAAGGAGGACCACCTCCAAGGAACACATATCCCCCTAAACAAAAATACACACCACTTGGGGAACCAATTGAGTCTGTCATGCAATGGCTAGTTCAAGAAAATCTCATCAAGATGCTTGTTTATGACAATTATCAAGAGACTCAAGTTAAACCACCATGGTATAACGAGAAACAACTCTATGATTTCCACAAAATAAAGGGACACACAACAACCAGTTGCATGGGACTTAAAAATCTGATTCAGGACCTCATCGATGAAAAAATGTAGCCATTAAAAAATGTGCAAGAAATCAAGATCTCAAAATATACACGAATCTGATGCTAGATCACAATAAAGGAAACAACAATGGTAAGACAAAATATAATAATGAACCATGTTTAGACCATGTTGTTGCATCCTTAGATGAGTGGGTCACCATTGTCAGTATCAAAGGATCCAGAATGATTGTGGAGTCACCACACGTGGTGGTAAATTTACCATTCCAGGACCATCCCAACCACCCAAGGCATCCGTCATGAATCCAAAGTCGATCCCCAATGGTTATAATGTCCTGGATCAATTGAAAAGGACGCTCGCCCAGATCTCCATCATGGAGTTGCTGAAAATATCACCTACACATAGGGAAATCCTAGAAAAGGCATTAGCTACATCCACTATCCCTATAGATCTTGACACAGACTAGTTCCAAGCTATGGTCGGACACATTACCACACCACATCTCCTAACATTTTCTAATTAGGATTTCCAACTCCACCATCTAATAACTGTGCACTCCATCTCAAAGGCTTAATCCATAAGAATAAAGTCAAACAAGTCTTGGTGGATGGAGGTGCAAGCTTGAATATTTGTACTCTCAAGCTAATAAAGAATCTAGGATTCTCTGAAGATGTAATTGAGAAAGGTAAGGGTATTACTATCAGGGCATATGATGATTAGGAATAGGTGTCTCAAGGAATAATTCAACTCCCTATTCAAGTAGGGCCAACAATCATGAAAACTACATGCCAAGTCATTGATTTTGAACTACCTTACAATATCCTCTTGGGGTGCCCATGGATCCATGGGATGCAAGCTTCCACATCTACCTTCCATCAATGTGTCAAGTTTTCTTATCAAAATTAAGAAGTCACAGTCCATGAAGATCTTGAACCATTTTATTAGTGCAAGAATCTAAAAGCCAAGTACTACAAGATCCCTCAAGTCCCAAAGAATGATGAGGGACCCATATCTCCATATATAGACCCATCTACCCTAGCCTCCACTTCTGAGACAAAGACACCCTCCATTTCAGACATTTTTGATATTAAAGTCATTATGCAAGATAATGGGTTTGCGGACTACAAAATGAAAAATAGTGCCTTTGTAATAGGAGAGTTACCTCAATCTCCTCGATCTCATGGGAAACCCCAACCAATTGACACACCATCTCAAACCTTTAAAGTAGACCCCTCTAGATTCAAAAGGTGGGGGGACCTAAGTCAAGAAGTGGTAGATGAAAAAGATATATCAAGCATATTATATCAAGATGAAAGGCTTGTACCTGATCTTCCCATGGACAATGACAACAAATGACTGCAGTTAATGCAAGGGTGGGGCTATAACAAAAATGAAAATCTTGGGAAAAATGATAATGGCCTATTAGAACTCATTATTCCTGAGAAGCATATCAAGAATCTTGGCCTTGGATGTACCCCTCCGAAGATAACCATATGTGGCGAAGGTGCCCCGGTTAGAAAAGTCAAAGCTCCTCCTCAGTTATCGGTGTCCACATGTTTACCTTTAGATAACTATACCTTTGATATAACCAATGTGTGTGATGAGGACCCCATCACTGACCTACCCATGTTATTCGAGGATTCCTCTCTTTTCATGATCAGTACCCTATCTTTCGAGCCAAATAACCAGACCAATGAGCTAAAACTTGTCTACCCCCAACACATCAATTATGACCAACAAGGACCACCGATCTTAGACACATTTGAAAATGATGAGGCTCTCTCGGAATTCATGAGACTGTGGGATACTTTACCATGTGAATATCATAAAGCTAGGTTTGACATTGAGATAGAAACACATGCATACTATGGGGAAATGATTGAATCCCTCAGTCACAAAATTGAAAATTTAAGAGTAATATCTAGGTCTTTAAGTGAAAACCACACTGTGGCACTTTTTGACCCGAAAATAGTAAAAATAAAGGATGTATCTGATGGTGAAAACCTCTTTGAGGTGCCAAAGGATGAGGGATTCAATCTTCCCCTTAGTGTTATTCATCAGGAAAAATCATCAGTCTTAGTAGAGAAGTGCAATCCGGTCAACCTAAGAACCGAAGAAACACCACATATCACCTTCTATGCAAAATCACTTTTGATAGAAGAACAAGAACTTTTAGCTGTATTTCTAAGGGAAAGAAAGGTAAAATTTGCATGGACCTACACTGACATGCCCAACCTTGATCCAGAGGTTGTGGTTCATCATCTAGCCATGTATCCAAAGGCGAAACTAGTAAGACAAAAGCTAAGAAAAATGCATCCACAAATGGCATTACTGGTCAAACTTGAATTACAAAAGATCCTTGATGCTGGCTTCATATGGCCAATTGATTGTCTAGAGTGGGTTTCAAATCTTTTACCAGTCTCTAAACCCATTGGGGGAATCTACATCTGCATTGACTTCAGGGACCTAAACAAAGCATGCCCTAAGGATGATTTCCCTCTCCCAAATATAGACATGATCGTGGATATGACGACAGGACATGAAATACTATCCTTAATGGACAAATTTTCAAGGTACAATCAAATCATGATAGCTAAGGATTATCAACACAAGACAACTTTCACTTGTCCATGGGGGACTTACTGTTGGAACATGATGTCGTTTAGGTAAAAAAATGTAGGGGTTACATACCAAAGAGCTATGACACTAATATTCCATGACATGATTCACAAAATTGTGGAGCATCTTTGATAGGATAGAAGAATACAAGGTTAGGCTAAATCCTAAGAAGTGTGTCTTTGGTGTACAATCAGGGAAACTCCTAGGGTATATTATATCTATGATGGGAATCAAGATAGACCCTGCCAAAGTCAAAACAATTCTCGAGATGGAAACACCAAGAATATTGAAGCAATTAAGGGGTTTGCAGAGAAGGCTCCAATCCATTCGCTAATTTATAGCACAGTTAACAGATAAGTCTATCCCATATTCTCATCTACTCCATAAGGGGGTAGAATACAAATGGGACAAGAAATGTGACTAATCTTTCAATAAAATCAAGGAATACTTGCTAACACCACTAGTCCTTATGGAAATGATTCCAAACAAGTCATTAATCTTGTATATATCGACAATAACAACAGACCTAGGGGCTCTTTGATGCAGACTAGGTGGTAGAATTCATTCTATTCAACTCAAAATTACCTAACACAACCCAAGAAATCAACCTTTGATCACTTAAACCCCAATCTCTCCACGAGTCATTCAAAAGGCTTCTAGCCCCCACAACACAACCATGGATGAAAACTCTTGAAGAAGGTCGTACAAAGGCCTACAAAACATCAATAGAGACCTACCACAGTCCCAATACAAGATCTCCAAAAGATCCCACATGAATTCTTCATGTCAACATTGAGAAACATAAACTGACCCTACGAAGGCTATTATAATTAGCCTCATTTTACAAACAAAGTACCCTCAAAACACCTTGCACTCACAAAAACTCTTTAGACAGTCTTAAATTGTGATCCAAAACTGTAAATTCTTTGATCAATTCACCACTACAAGTCTTCTAGGGTGTTGCTCCCACAAACCCTCAAAATACACACAAAACCATAGGGTTTTATTGAAAAACTATATAACCAGGCCTCCCAAGCCAAACCAAAGCATGAAACACATCATTTATACTCTGCACAAGGTTAAATAGCTCTCACAAGGACTATACCATTAGTAATTTATCAAAACCCTTCACTTAGCCACTAATTTCGCAAGAAAAATGACATTGCCCAACCCTAGGCCATTACTCAAAACCAGTTATCTTGACTCCAATTCCTTCTAAACCTTTTATAAATTTAATCTAATGTCAAATTTTTCATTCCACCGAAACATAGGTCTATACAGTAGGTGGGATAACTAGTTTTGTCATTTTGTTTTCAAAACAAGGTCTTCAATGTTTTAACAGGCAGTTATAAAGAAATAAAGAATAAACTTCCAAAATGAACTTCAGGCCCTCAAAACGAGTTCAACAGAAATCTACTTCTATTCCCTATAAAAAAACAAAGAGATTTAGAGAATTTACTATATGTACGGGTCTGTACAATTACAAAAAATTATGAAAACACAGAAAATCTACACAAAATAAGCGTTGTTATTGCTTGAGTCTTCAATACATTCTTCAACAACAGATGCTCAAGAATTTTGAGGCCTTTAAATATATTATTGAATAAAAAACCAATGGATAACTTCCTCAACTGCCATTTAAAACACTAATCTCCTCATATTCCTTAAAACTGCTTTTTGATAACTTTGATTTTGCACTTGACAACATTATTGTGCAATTTTTGACACTTAGACCTAAATGACTCCAAATCACCTTATTACATCATGAATGGTCTTAATTGAAATTATTTAGGATAAAAAGACTCAAAAAACTTCAATTTAATAATGACTCTCCTAAGAACCAACTTATCAACCTTGAAGAATTCAAATTTGAAAATAAGGTGTAGGTGCTCCTGCACCATACACCCCCACAAGAAAAGACTCATGCCACATGAGTTTCATTTGATACCAACTTTCCCAAGCTTCACTTAGATACCTCTAGTGTATAAACTCTTGCCATTGTACAATGCTTTGTTCTTCATACTTCCTTGCACCTTGAACTGTACTTACACTTGGATAAGTCTTTATATTTGTCCTCAAACCTGATGTCTATTCTTTGCCCATTCCTTGTTCCAATCTTGTTTGTCTTCCTACACTTGTACCTACACACAAAAAATGGTTAGTAGCCTATTGCACTATTTTCTTCTTTGATTCAATTTCATCATTGCATCTACCCTTAACTTCTTGTATATTCTAGCTTTGTATTTTTGATATCTGACTCTTTTTTTTTTTCCAACACCTATCATCATTTTATTGTCCTTACCATTCATTGTACTTACTGTACTATCAGATTTATTCACATTTGTACCCTACTTTTTCCTTCACCCTTGCTATCCCTCCATTCTCAGTCTTAGGACTAATTACAACATCAGAAGTTTTTATTTCTTTCACAACATTTATAGGTTCCTTTCTTCCACACATAATAACCTTTGTTTTTCCTTTCTCATCTTCAATCAAAGGAGTTAACACAAACTTGCAACCATCCTTCATGATTGTGTAAGTATTCTCTCTACCATCATATATGGAACACCTATCATATTTCCAAGGTCTACCTAGGAGTAGGTGACAATAGTCCATAGGTAGGATATCACAAACAACACTATCACTATAGTCCCCAATTTGAAAATATACAACCTTTTCATTAACTAACAAAGATTGACCATCTCTTAACCATGACACCTTATAAGTCAATTCATGAGGTATTTTTTTCAAACTCAACTTATTCACCATCTCAGTAGACACCATTTTTTTAGTTGATCCAGAATCAATGACAATTATACATACCTTATCCTTGCACTTACAATTAGTTTTGAAAAGACTCTTCCTTTGCAATGGCTCCACCTCTTTTGCTGCCTTCAATACTATCTTCCTCACCATCAACATCTCCCCTATTTCAGGATCAACCCTCTTACTTGTAGAGTGATTTCTTTCACACTCCTCTTCCTGAACCAATTGTGCTCTCCTATCAATCTTCTTTTCACTACTTGATGAACTACCAACCCTCTCAGGACACTTCCATGAAGGATGACCAAATTCATTGCATGTGTAACATCTCCCTACAAAATCATTAGAACTTCTACCAACACTAAACCTTCCTCTACCTCTAAATTCACCTCTAACATCAATACCTTGCTCTTTACCTTTATTTTCTACTTTGTGTTCTTCCAATGGTTGCTTTGGTGTAGAAATTACTCCTCACCCTCTTGCACTAGTACCACATCTTTCTCTAACTGCTTTCTCTTGTCTCCTCTTAAGTTTTTCCTCCACCCTGATTGCTAATTGAAAACATTCTTCCACAAATTTTGGGTTAACAACAAGTTCATCTTGAATATTAAACCTCAAACCACCTAGATATCTAGCCACCTTTTCAGCATCATCCTCATCCTTCTAGATCTTATGCTTAGTTTTTAAAATTCATTAGTGTAGGTTTTAACATATAGTTCTTTTTGTTTCAATCCTTGCAACTTTTTATACAACTGAACCTCATAGTCCTTTGGAAGAAACTTACCTTTTAATTTTTGCACCATCTTGTCCCATGAAGTAATCTTTGATTTTCCTTGTTTTCTCCTCTCTGCTTGCTCATAATCCCACCACAGAAGAGCATGTCCTTTTAGCTTTTTTTTTCCACCTTCACCATCTGCTCATTTGAAATCTCTTCACTCTCAAAGTAATTATCCATAACAACAATCCAATCAAGTAATTCCTCTTAATTTAAATTACCACCATAAACAAGAAGATCAAATTTTACCTTTATTGATTCACCTTTCATTGGTTTGAGCATCTTCACCATCCTCTGGTCTTCAGGTTCTATTTCTTCTTCAACATCTTCATAGTCTTCATCTTCCTCTTTTGTTTCACTTTCTTCATTCACTTCTCTCCTTTTCCTTGTCTCCAAGGTAGCAAGTCTTGCCAAAACTGCATTATGAGATTCTAGAAGCTTATCATGCTTCTCTTTCAGATCTTGCAACTCCCTTGTAGCACCAACACCTTTTGGAGGCATCCTTTCAACCTTGAATCTTCACCTTCTTCTTCAAACCTGAAAAATGCAATCAAATCATCAATAAAAGATCTTGTTCCTGAAGCTCTGATACCACTTTGATGCAAAATAGGTGGTAGAATTCATTCTATTCAACTCAAAATGACCTGACACAATCCAAGAAATCAACCTTTGGTCACTCAAACCCCAATCTCTCCAAGACTCATTCAAAAGGCTTCTAGCCCCCACAACACAACCATGAATGAAAACTCTTGAAGAAGGTCATACAAAGACCTACAAAACATCAATAGAGACCTACCATAATCCCAATACAAGATCCCCAAAAGATCCCACAAAACTTCTTCATGTCAACATTGAGAAACATAAACTGACCCTACGAAGGCTACTAGAATTAGCCATGTTTTACAAAGTACCCTCAAAACACCTTGCACTCACAAAAATCTTTAGAAAGTCTTAAATCATGATCCAAAATTGCAAATTCTCTGATCAATTCACCACTACAAGTCTTCTAGGATGTTGCTCCAACAAACCCTCCAAATAGACACAAAACCTTAGGGTTTTAATGAAAAACTATATAACTAGGCTTCCCAAGCCAAACCAAAGCATGAAAAACATCATGTATACCCTACACAAGGTTAAATAACTCTCACAAGGACTATACCATTAGTAATTTATCAAAACCCTTCACTTAGTCGCCAATTTCACAAGAAAAATGACATTGCCTAGCCTTAGGGTGTTACTCAAAACTAGTCACCTTGAATCCAACACCTTATGAACCTTTTAGAAATATAATCTAACATCAAATGTGTCATCCCACCAAAGCAAAGGTCTATACAATAGGTGGGATGGCTGGTTTTGTCATTTTGTTTTCAAAATAGGGTCTTCACTATTTTAATAGGTAGTTACAAAGAAATAAAGAAATCTCCCTCCAAAATGAATGTTAAACGAGTTCAACATAAAGCTACTTCTATTCCCTATAGAAAAACAAAGGGATTTAGATAATTTACTATATGTGTGGGTTTGTACAATTACAAAAAATTATGAAAACACATCAAATTTGCACAAAATAAGTGTTGTTATTGCTTGAGTCTCCAATACATTCTTCAACAACAAATGCTTGATCCTTTTTAGGCCTTTAAATAAATTCTTGAATCAAAAACCAATGGACAACTTCCTCAACTACCATTTAAAACACTAATCTCCTCATATTCCTTAAAATTGCTTTTTGATAACTTTGATTTTGCACTTGACAACTTTATTGTGCAACTTTTGACACTTAGAACTAAATGACTCCAAATCACCTTATTACATCATGAATGGTCTTAATTGACCTTATTTAGGATAAAAATACTCAAAAAAATTCAATTTACTAATGACTCTCCTAAGAACCAACTAGCAACCTTCAAGAATTCAAATTTGAAAATAAGGTGTAGTTGCTCCTGCACCACTCTCTTAGCTCAACATGATGAAAACGAGAAAGAGAGAGCTATTTACTATATCAGTATAACCATGGTGGGAAACAAGATGAATTAAAAACTCATTGAGAAGGCTTTCTAAAGCATTACATGTTTTCTCATTAGATAAAACTTATTGCCAAGATAGATCCTCTCAAGTATCTACTTTCTAAAGCAATGCTCACAAAGCAAACAACTAAATGGGTCATGATCCTAAAAAAATATGAAATTGATTATGTAGAATGGAAATCCATTAAAGGGAAAGTAATTGTAGACCAACTAGCAGAGGCACCGATACATTCAAAAAACCCATTGATAATAAAATTTCCTGATCAGTCATTCTTTAACCTAAGCATAGTAGATCATTGGAAAGTATATTTTGATGGGTCCTACACACAACATGGGTTAGGAGCTGGAGTCTTCTTCATAACACCACAAAGAGATTGCATACCAAAGTCATATAAGTTATCTTTTACTTGCACAGACAATATTGCAGAGTATAAGCTCTTGTCATAGGACTCAAAATTGTAGTACAATGGTAGATTATGGAACTTAAAGTTTATGGAGACTCTCAGCTAATCATCAATCAGGTCAATGATGAATACCAAACAAAAGATGATAAGCTTACACTGTATAAGAAACTGGTGGAGAGCCTCAAGGAATTCTTCATCGACATCACGTTTGAGCAAATACCAAGGGAAAAAAATAGAGAAGTTGATGATATGGAAACAATTGGATCACTATTGGATATCCCATGCAATGTCCATAAACATGAATTCCTAGTAGAGCAACTTCTCATACCAACTTTCGAGGTACTAGTGTTTGAGTTTGTGTGTGAAATTGTTGGTCTTAGTGACCCTTGGTATCATGACATATACACCTACTTGAAAATAGGATTCCTCCCTATCGATATCACCTCGAACCTTAAGAGAACATTTGTCAAAAAGTCATCTTGCTTTGTCATCTTAGGAGACACCCTATACTGTAGGAGTATTGAAGGAACCTTGTTGCGATGCCTTAACCCTGAGGAAGCTTTGATTGCTTTAACTAAGGTACATGATGGTATTTGTGGATCACATTATGACCTTGGCCAAGAAATTGCTAAGGACTGGGTACTATTGTCCTGTGATGGAAAAGGAAACTCACGACTATGTCTGAAGGTATTTGCAATTTCAACAACATGGGGACCTCATCCATGCACCAACTCAAGAGCTTCAATCAATTATAACACCTTGGGCCTTTTCACAATGGGGGCTCAATCTCATTGGTAAAATCACACCCACCTCATCCAATGGACACAAATTCATTATCACTACCACTGAGTACTTCACAAAGTGGGTAGAGGCCATTCCAATGACCTACATCACAAGGAAGCAGATCTCTAAATTCATCCTGAACTATGTTATTTTTCACTACAGTTTTTCACAAACCCTTATCTCAGATAACAAGACACCTTTCAAAAACTAGGATGTTTAAGAACTATGCCAAAAATTCAATATCCAACATCACTTCTCTACTCCATACTACCACCAGGGAAATGGCCAAGTTGAGGCTTCTAATAAAACCATCTTAAAAATCCTAAAGAAGGCAGTCAATGAAGCTAGTCATGACTGCACTTACAGTTGAATCCCGCCTTATGGGCCTCCCAAAAGAGTATCTGGATGCCTATAGGTGCAACACCTTTCTCCCTAGTCTACAAATCAAAATCCATCCTCCCCATTGAGATCAATCTCCCATCCTTAAGAATATCATTGCAAAATCTCATCATTGATGAAGAATATTGGGTGTCATTGTTGAACAAGCTAGAACTACTAGATGAGCGACACATGGATGCCTTGAATCACCTACAAGTCTATCCAAACTGTCTCAAGAGGAGCTATAATAAGAAGATCACGAGTCAGACCTTTCAAGTCAGAGAGCTTGTATTGAAGGAGAATCAGAAGAATGTACCAAATCCAGACAACAAGGGAAGTTTTGAACTCAATTGGCTAGGCCCCTTCATCATCATAGTTAGCTATAAATCAAGAGCATATCAGTATCCACACTAGAAGCTGAGCCTCTGTAGGAGCCTATCAATAGCTCCCATATCAAAAAAAATTATGCCCAAACTTGTAAGGTATAAATTCAAAAATACAAAAAAATATAAAAATATAAAAATCCCAAAAAAATCAGAAAGAGGATTGAAAACAATAAAGAAAAAAAATCGTCCTCTAGTGAAAACCACTTCAGTGACGCTTTGGGAAAGTACCTTGGTGAAAACCTGGCAAACAAGCACCTCGTGTAAATAATCACTTTCCATCCACCATGATCTCTATGGCTTGTTCTACATCACTCATCCATCGAATTACATTAATCCTTCTGACACCCATCCACGTTCGCATCATGGCTTGATCCTGTGTTTGTACCATGTTCCCTTCTAGTACTACTTGGCACCATTCCTAAGGTCAATTTTTCCTACCTATTTCAAAGTATTTTATCTCACCATGCTGGGGGAATGTTATTATATTGGGTTAGATTTGTGTATATTTTTGAAGTTTGCTTCCTTAAAGTTAGAAAATCCAAAAACATTTATAAAATCCAAAAATCCAAAAACATTCAAAAAATCATAAAATCCAAAAACATTCATAAAATCAGAAAACCCAAAAACATCCAAAACATGTCAAAAATCCAAAAATAGGTCAAAAAAAGAAAAAAATAAAAAAATGGAGTTGTCTTGTCGAACTATGGGTCTCTGAGCTCTAAACATAGGCAAGGCCATCATCGATGTTCCCCCGACACACACATTAGTCAATCCTTTAGGAATCTGTCGCAATAAACTGGAAATCCATTTGTTCATTTGTCAGCAATAAACGAGTCTGTGTCAGGAAAAATGCGTGGTCTTTGTATGTATAATGTAGGCAAGGCTGATCTTTGATCAGCCCCCAAGGTCCCTAGGATAGGTCTTTAGGTTAGGTTCTTGGTCAAAATATCAAAAAACACCAAAACATTGGAAAATTTGAAAATCAAAACATTTGTAAAACATCTTGAAAATACCAAAAACAACCTCATAACAATTCAAAAATACCAAAAACATTCAAAAAAACCCAAAATTCATGCATCTTGTTTCATGATCACCCGCAGTAAACATCCACTCATAATAAATGATTGTCACCCCCAACCTTTGGTGAAACAATTGGAAATAGGTCTAGCAAATTTAAAAGTGAAAACTAAAAAAAAGTCTCAAGTCTAGGTTAGTAGGTAAACAAGTTGGTAAACTCTTGGTTTAATATCCCATCCTCCAATTAGTCCCAAAATCATTTGATAACATGATGTCCTAGGATGTATCCTTCCTACAATGGACATCAACATCAGACATCACCGTAGTTTAGTCTTAGCTAGAGGTATGAAGAACATTAGCTTTTTTGTTTACTTGATCTTTGTCTTGTTGATTTATCTTATTACACTCATTCCAATGATCTCTCAATGATTTCTAATCAAGAAGATTAGAGGGAAAGGAATGGGGCATTGATCATTATCTTTTATCTATTGTGCTTGTTGGATATTCTTATAATATAACCTTGGTCATGCTTACTTTGTTTGGTTTGTAGGGAGGGTGTTTTGGATATCTTGTTGACCACATGAGAAGGTTTTCCTTTTTATGTTTTGGTCTGAGATGTTCAAAATATCTGAACTACATCCTAAATAGGGTTTTGTATGCCAGGTGTGAGAAAGGATACTCCTATCTGATTTTCAAGTCAAGGTCTATCGCACTAGGTACAATGTCATCCTTGTTCTTTATACCTTGATGTATCGTATCTATGTGTGTTATCATAAATAAGGTAAGTAAGCTCTTTATATCTCCAATCTCTGATAAGAAATCATCATTATCATCATGTTTTTTGCATCATCTTGAAGTCAAGGTTTGATTTCTCTTTCTTCTTTTATCTTTTCCAAATACTAATACTAACATGGTATCATGACATTCAGAAACAAAAACATCGATATATGCATCCATCCTGCACCCACAAAACGTCAGCATGTTGCATATCATACATAATAGAAAGCATCTCATAAACCCACATTTGCATTTTTATCAATCATAATATAGATTGGTTATTCTAAGCATCTCATAAACCATATATTTGCATAAAACATCCATTGCATAATCATATAAGCATCATTACATGTTGCATCGTCCATAAATACATTGCACATAGAAAAGACACTAAAAAATAAATTGAGCATATCATTGCATTGCATCCATCATCCATCAGAACATAAATACATTTGCATCCATCTATATATATATCCATCACATAAAATAAAATAAACATCACATCATATAAATGCATCACAAGTCATTTCATATATATATCAAAAAAGATGAATGTCATGATACATTGGAATCAGATATATAGTATCATCATCGAATATATAAGAGGCTAGTAAAAATAAAACTCAGCTAATGAATGTATACACATCATAATCAGGTTGTACAAAAAGTGTGTCCAAGTGTACTATCAATATCCTGAGCCACCTTCGCTCCGTCTGTCCCTGTGATGGCTGCCTCAGCTCTAATGGTGAGACCCTGATGGTCTCTGTAATGTGCCTACACAGGGGGGTCTTGGTGGGAGAAATTTGACTAAGATGGGAGAAATCTGGCTCCCACTGCTCCTTTTCCATAGCTCTATAGTACATTGCCTTGGAATACGAGGCCTCCTGCATTGCTTGACCATACATCTTAGCTAGGACTATGGCTTGTCCTTGAATTTGTTGTGTTGCAGCCTCTAGCTGATGTCTCCATCTCATCTCTAGTGCTAAGGCCATATCTGAATCCTATCTCATCTAGCGCTCCTGCGCCACCTCTTGTCATGTCTGGTCCCTTTCCTGAACCAATGTTTGAATCTGGGCTTGAGCCTGCTGAAGCTACCCTGTCAAAATCTGAATCTACGCCTACAACGCTGCTATCTGTCCATCCCTACGATCCAGAACCGGTGGTGGTCATGGGAGTGGCATGTACTGATGTGGCTATTGATGGGGCTAGATCGGTGGCCTCTATCCGATGGGTGGCACCAATGGTGGGATCTGTCCATCGTGATCTCCATCCTGGTCCTATAAATCATGCAGTTGATCTCTTGGTTGTTGTGGAACCTATCCAATCCTAGTTCCTCTAACCTATCCTCTAGTCGTAGCTGGCACAACTGGTAAGGTCAATTAAATAGGGGCATGAGCCCGCTAATATGCATCATAAGCCTAGGTGGTCCTTGCATCCGCAAGACTGTCAAAGTATACCCACTGCACCATGACCAACTGTCTGAAGTCATCAATCGCATGTTGAGGTGGGATCCTCTATCCCCATATTGCCTCTTTGGTCCACTGAGAAAAGATAGCTATTTGAGTATCATCAAGTGCATCCTACACCTCCCCAAAACTAGCGAGCAACCCTATCTGGGAGGTACCACTCAACCATATAGTGCTCCCTCCCCTGCATATACTGAGACTACTGATAGTAGAAAAGATAATCATCATCATTGTGCCATTTGGGAAAGTGGAGCCAAGGCCTCCACCGAAAAAATAGTCATCTCATCTGAAACCCACGCTCCAGTGTGGGATGCATGTAATACCTATAAAGTGGAGGGTGGTCATCCCCTCACATCTGTACACCATAGGATCATCGCGGCCAGTATGGATGTTTGTTATCTGTGGCCTCAAAACAACAATGTGCTCATAGGCCCACACGTGAAGAAGGGTAACACCTGCTCCAATGTTGCGAGCCCCACTATATATGACCTGGTGCATATCATGGTACAATGAGGCCAAGACAACTGGGCCCCAGGCATAGATTGTCATGTCATCCATCATTTGGGACCAAATGATCCCCCATCCAACACTACATCCTCGGGCTTGTTGGTCGAGAACAAGGACTCCCGAGATCAATGCGCTGACAAACAAAGTCAAATAAGGTGAAATCTCCTCATATTGGCAAAGGTCTATCTAGCCGCTATCCACCTCATACAAATTGATGCTGAATAACTAGAAAATGGCATCACCTTCGGCCTTGACATCATAAATAATGCACTCCTTATGAATAGGGATCCTCAGGATCCACCTTATGTCCTCTAAAGTGATGGTAGCCTCTCTAGTTAGTAAGTGGAATGAAGAGGTCTTGCTTCACCATCTCTTAACCAATGCTATCATCATTATGAGGTGCATCCGCACCTCAGGCATCTGAGCAATGTGGTTGAATCCAATCACACCAAGGAAAAATAGTGCCTGATCTAACAAATATTTTGCTCTGCGCAACAACCAACTCATGTGCTCCTTCGAATGGAGCATTGGCAAGACCTCCTGCAACCAAAATGTGCACGTCAAAAATTTGCTAAATGGACACCTTTTCAAAATTAAAAACCCTAAGAAGTAAAGGCGACACTTTGTCATTTGCAAATATGATGCTAAAATCAAATGCAACGCTCCACCACAAAGGCGAGACAACATATTGGGGCAACCTTGTTTTCTCCTTGGGTAGCACGACACTATCTTGCAAAGGTGAGTCGACATCCATCCAACGACCCTAAGACCATTCAGTGTTGTGCGACGCTATAATGCAAACGTAAGTCAACATCTACAAAAGTGATGCCATAGAGGACCACTTTTGGTCGACCTAAAGGGACCCTAATAAATGCACTAAAAATGCAAAAAATGAGAAAAGTTTTGAAAGGCGTACTAGGGGTCCTGTGTCCTGAGGCCGCTAGAACTCATGAACCCAATCCGCCTGATGTTTGGGAAGCACATGAGCAACCATTTTTTCAACACCTAAAAGAAAAATCGCCAGAATCTCTAAAGGTCAAGTGAGCAAATGATTTGAAAATGACCCTCTTAACCCCTTTTATGGGTATTTTTTTGGGTTTTTGAACCCATTTAATCTATTTTTTCCCAAAAGGAGCCCATTTTGATCCGTTTTCATCATTGTGAGCCTAAATTCGCATCCTATGGGCTATTTTTTGCTCTTGAATCATTGTTGAATCTTTTTCATGAGCTCGACCAAATTTTGCATTTTTTCCCCGATCTCTTGAGGGGCCAATGTAGCAGTGTAATTTCTTATGCTGGGGCAACAATAAGACATCCAAAAAAATTAGATTTTTTTTGAATTTTGATCATGGTAGTGTTATTCTTTGAATCAACACAACAGGTACTTTGCTTCAAAGAGGGGAAAAATGTAGACACCGAAAAATTCATGATTGATACTATGCATCTGATTCTGATTAACTAACATTGTTTCTTCCTAAATCACCTCAAATTGATCACTTAATTGAATAATCAACATTATTTAATTAAAATCAAAAAATTCAACTATTAATCAAATAATTAAATTTATTGGATTAATTCACCCTTCTTCTAACTAATTATTCATCATATTTAATTAAATCAAATCATTTAATTAAATCCTCTCTTAATCCTCTTATTTGATTAAAAATCAATCAAATCAAATGTCACATCTTCTAATCCTCTCCACTTAATTAATTCTAGATTAATTAATCCTAAATCAACTTTTTAATCATCATTATCAAACCCTCACACTTTTAACTCCTCAAGAGTTAAATCAACCATGGTCAACTAACCAGGTTGAATATAAAATCAATTTCTTCTAATTATCTAATTACCTCAATTATCCTCACAAAGGCATATTCTAAGGAATATTCCTCTCAACCACCACTAATTCAATTTCCCTCCAAAGGTTTTCAAAAACTTTTCACATCTGTAATAAATTCTCTTATAACCTTTCAAATCCTCTTACATCCTCTCAAATCTCATTCAATTCTTCTTACACCAATTTCAAATTCTCAACCAACAACATTTAATTCTCTTCCATCCTCCTCCACTCACACATTTCCCAAAATGTGTTCCCACTTCCTCTAATAGAATTATGACACTTGGCACATTCTCATTGGCTCCCATTTTATCCCACATTCACCAATTTCCTCTATTCTCCAACCCTTGGCTTCTATAAATAGAGGCACCCTTTTCATAATATGGATCGACAACTTCATGTATTTCCATTATAGTCATTCGAGTCCATATATTTCCATCATTTTCAAGCATTGTATCTAGATTAAGTCAATTTCACTCTTGGATCATCAAAAAATCATCAAGCTTATCAAAGGGATTGGGAAAGGGCTTCTTTCCACATCAAAGGAGCACCACTCCCCATATGGGATGGACGTTTAGCTAGTTCAATTTGATTTACATGTTATCTTTCATTAGTTTCTTGTTATTTTCATGTTTTCTCTTGAATTGGCTAAATAATTTCACAGGGAACATTAGATTTTCTTTTATAACATGTTTGACACTTGGTTTGTGATCTCTTGATAGTTTGTGTAGGTTTGGTGTTCACTATTATAAGAGCTATTTGTTTTATGAGTGTCTAGCATAACACACTTTCTAGCTTTGTGGAACCCATCATATTGCATGGACACCTAGCATAACATAGCTTTCTAGCCATTAGATCCATGTAGCTCATGAATGATTTGGCATAATGAAATTTTCTAGTCCTCATGAGAGAATTACTTTGTATAAAATTCATTCAATGGATGACGTTTGGTATTTGAGACAAATTTAAGACTCGGGTATCTTTGCCTTATGTTGGGACAAAACTGTTGTTATAAACTTGTAAGGTTGTGGCTAGATTTTTGGTGGAATATTTCCATTTGTTCCTTGTGTCAATTCGAGAGTGTAGAAATTATGAAAGGTGTTGTGGCTATATTCCCAAGGGTTGAAAATATTAAATTAATCAAATATAAAATGTAGCTAGAACACACAAGAATTATCTAACTAGAAATCTAGTTCAATCTTCCTACTTTTGTCTCTGTGATAGGAAATGTGATAGGAATAGTGATAGGAACTGTCACAATCTACAAAATAAAAATGTGAAAATCCAAAATATAATTCATGATTCAAGCTTCAAATAAACAAATTAACACTACTAGAATATCAATAGCTAATGTATCAATCTTGTTGAATGATAAATTATGCTCAACCAGATTGCAATTAACAATATTGTAACAGTAAGTACACACACAACATTAAATAACTATGCAAAAAACTAAATCACACATTACCAAAATAAATCAACTAGGAAAAATCATTGGGTGACCCAAGAAGTGGGCTTTTCCTCCTTCGTTCACTTGGTGTTGAAGTAATAACTCATGTTTACACCAAGCTAATCATGCACATACATAGTACCATTCAAATATATTCAAAATGAAGCAGAGTTCACATTTTATTACCTTTTTTATTTAAGGAAAACATATATACTAAGTCTTATAACTACTGCTATTCCAAATTCAATATGAAAATGGTTTGTTTTGGCCTATGACCAACAAACCAAAATTTGATAAGTATAGAGCATAGCTTGTTGGTCATAACATTAAAATAGTCTTAATTAATAGAAAGTATTTTTAAACAACATGACTTGACAATAGTTGGTAACCAGCTTCCTCATCCTTGCTCTCAGACAATTGCAATCCCACCTCAGATTTCCACCCTTAATTATCTCTTGCCATATTATCCATCAAAATAAATTAGCATCTCTACGATTCTTAGTATACTTAGTAGTTTCAATTCCTTTGCAATTTATTAAATATATCTATTTTTCTAAGGAAACCAATGACAGGAAGGGTAGAAAGAGTAATAAAAATGGAGGAAAAGGGGTAATTTAGGAATAGTAAAATAGGAAATTTTCCCTCTCATCACCTTACTGACTCAAATCTTTTTAATACTAACTTGTGTTTGTGCTTTATGTTTGTGTTTTCTTATATGTGTATCATGTTGTGTTATGTTTGTATTGTGTTATGCATTTTTTAGTATATTGTGTTGTGCCATTGTCATGTATGTTTGTGTATGTTGACATGTTGCATTTCATACATGTATCTTCCTTCGTGCTTATCTTGTCTAGCCATAGGATCTTGAATCCTGGGAGCTTGTGCATTCCCCCTAGATTCATTGTCACCCTATCTCTTCAACATTTGGACACTTGGACCCCTCTTGACATATTTTTCTACTTTAGTGTGAGTTTGAGCATAAGTTCATACTCTCACTAAAGTAGGGGCTAAATGTAGAATCATAAATTGTCACCCTTAAAAATTTCAAACTATGTTTTGCTCCTCCCTAAGTGCATGGACCTAATTGTACACCTAATTTCCTAAATTATGCATTATGTGGCCCATTTTAGTAGTTACTGACAAATTGCAAGTAGAAAAATAAAATAATTCATTTAATATTTTATCCTTGACACCTTAAGTCCTAAAAAATAGGGTTGGGACACAGTCACATAGGCTAACTTAGTCCCCCTATTTTTCCTCCAATATTGAATATGTTGAAGGTGACATTTTATTATTTGAATATCAAATGTCCAATGTTTGATATTGGGATTTTTTTTTAGAAATTAGAACAATTTCATTTAAATTCCTAGTCATTGCATCATTTGAAAATCATCTAGAAATGATTAGTAGACAAGAGCACTATCAAGAAAGTCAAGAGTAGCATTTCAAAGATTTATTGCAGCAATTCAATATCCATGCATTATGTCAAAGTGTATGTGAGTTTGTTCATGCTTATATTTTCATATTTTTTGTGAGATTTAACCCTTGTAGATCTTCAAGAAAATAAAGCCAACAACAACCAAGCCTTGAGGAGATTTGTATGACTTCGGTGATTCAAGGAAGCCATTTTTGGGTGGTGAGCTACAGTCCGTTGCTAATTCATCATTCCTTTATCATTTATCTATATTTCATTAGAATTTCCATTGTGGAAGTGAAAACACTAACAAGGTGTTTGACTAAGGCAAACCCCTATATGGAAAAACCCTTCCTCTCTCTTTGAATTTGTAGGTTTCAAATCTGAAGAAGATTGAGAGAATCTTGAAGGTGAATTATTCATTGTTGCATTCAAACCCTGCATTTTGACAACAAACAAAAACTCAGTTACAACAATATATGATAGTGCGACAAATGGAAACAAAAAGGCTCTAATCTAGCACCAAAAGGACTATAAAGACATATTTGAAGTTTCTCAACTAGGACATAGCCTCCCTAGGTGAATTGGTCCTTAATTTTCAACCCTAGATTCATAGCACAGGTGTAGAGTACTTTTCTTAGTCCATTTATGTAGTCTAAATTTGTCTATGAACTTTTGAATTTGTTGTATTTTCACTAGAACAATAATTTACATCATTAGTTTAGTTATTTCACAGCATTTCATCCTTAAGTCCATTTTAGATTTGGTCAGGGGCAAGTTGGATCACCTTTTAGGTTGTAAGTGTTATCTTATTATGCGGCTTGGACTAAATAGTCACACCAAATAACAAATATCAATTTTTAGAAGGTATTAGTGAAATATTAGGGTTTGGGAGAGTTTGAAAATTTCTTAAAAAAATAAAATCTTGGTATTATGTTTCTAGTCATTTTTATCTTCGAAATTTCATAACATTTAATAAGGTTTCTAGAACCTTAAAATTTTTGAGGGTATCCAAGTCCACATGCATGAGTTTTGGGAGGGAGTTTGTTGTGGAAATATTTTATGTTTCATCAAGATAGGTCAAGCTTTCTAGGGTTTTCCTTTGGTTGTTTTGTCTCCACACCTTCAGTAGGTTAGCATGGCAACCAAATTTATTGCAGACACCATATTTTAAGGAGAATGTGGAGATTTTACCATTTTAAAATGCTTGATAGCAAAGCCTTCAAGGGTCAAATAGAAAGCATGACACGTTGCATGGAGGTTGGAGAAGTTTCAATATTTCATGCAAGTATCACTTACATTGCAGAGATCATGGAGAAGACCTGAAGTAGGAGAATTTCTAGGGACTCATTTACACCTATCACACATGGTATTTCTTTGTTAATAACGGGTTGTTGTTGAAGTTTATTTTTAAATATAAGAGTTCACACTTCTTTTCTTTCCTTATTGAAATTTGACATCAAGCAAAGTTTCTATAGCAACCAAACTTCATCTAACTGCTTCAGTTAGCTATTTAGAAAGTTAGACTCAAATTTAGGTCACAATGGATAGTTATACATGAATGAACAATCTACAGATCTATCCCTAACCTAAGATTGTAGTTTAGAAGATGGTGAAATGGTGGTTGTTGAAAAGTGTATTTTGTGGTTGTGCTCTCATTGAGCTATCATCCATGGAGGAGGCTAATGTTATCTACAAACTGAAGCTTGCTAATGGTCACACAGAATTAGAGTTTAAGTCAAAGAATCTATTTGTTATGAGTGGAGGAAGTTAATGTTTCAATACTTCTATGTATGAGGTTGAAGGTAGTGCTTTTCACAAAAATATTTACCTTCTTCCTTCCATAAACCTTTATCATCTTTGACATTTCCAAGAAAGAGGAATATTTTCCACATAGATGCACTAGTATTCTCTATGCTCGTGTACCAACATGAGAGAGCATAGAATACTTGCATGATGTAGTTATATCCATTCAAAATGCTATAAATTTAATGATCAAGTCTGAGGAGGATTTTACACATGAAGAAGTGAAATGGAGGAAAGGGATTAGGGGAATGCATGGAACATATATGCTAATGTAGTATCATTTCTCATGGGTAGTAGGGAAGTTTCTATCATAGTACGAGGGTTGTAACACACAGTTACATCATAAAGTTAACAGTGATAAAATTAGGGTACCCAATAATCAGTAACATTATGGTGGTGCAACCTTTGCTCATGAAAAATATAAGAAACTCTGACTAGAATTCTCCTTCTAGGTTTGGTAATGGAAAATCCATCATGGGTTATTCACATGTAGTTATCATATGGTACTATGATTGATGATGAGATGAGAAATTTGAATGTACCCAACTTGCAGATGAATTGGTCTTATTTTCCTTTGGGTCACTAGATGAGCAATGGAACATGGATGAGATTGTTTTGAGCTATGGGGTTATCAACTATTGGTAGCTTATTTTGGTGATCAGAAATTTGCATGAACTTAGAGGAGCCCTTCAAAATTTAATCACTTCTTGGAGGTCAAAGGTTTAATTTCCTGAACATAGGAATGGTAGATTTTGAAGAAAGTGTTTCATAAACTAAAGAGTCAATATTATATTGGAAGAGCAAATCCATAATTATAAAGCATGGGACAATCATTTTAAGGGATCATGGATGAAGGCTAGATGATGTAAGGTGATGAAAGAATATGGAGTTCTTTTCCAACGGGTTTAATGGTTATAAATTTTATCATATTTATCCCTGATAATGATAATGATGACATGAATGGTCTATGAGGTTTTTAGTTTTGAGAACATCCTTTGGGTTTATAGTGGCCACCATGGAGTTCATTGTTGGCTTATGTTTAAGGTAGAAGAGATCTTGTGTCAAATTTTAATAGTAGATAGAGATAAAGTTTTGGTAATGACACTAATTATGGCAGCTTTAGTCACAAACAACTAGCAAATGGAATCCAAAAATCTTCTACTACAACAGATTGGATTTCTAATTCATGAGGAATAGGATGATACTAATAGTTACTACTAAGCAAGCATAAAATATTTTTTTAGCAACAAGGTTTTTGGTATATAGTACTCTACAAAACCTTAGGTGATGATAATAGAGCTGTAGAAAAAAGCAAAGGATTTTTTTATTCTATAAGGCATTGATATCTTGATAGCCAACACACTATCAAGAATGAAGCACATTAAACATAAAAGCAATCCTTGGATGATAGTGATGTAAAGGGGTTTCTAGAGGAATGTCCATTATTAATGGTTGAGTGAGAAAAGCTAAGTGAGATTGTAATAATCATAAAACATGACAATAAGATGAAAAGATCCAAGAGGGCAGTGGGTGTTAAGGTTCCTATTACAAATTGAAGAAACTAAAGAACACAATCAATATGCACAAGTGTAATAAAAGGTGAAAGTCCTATAGAAGGAATAGTGGATAGTCATATCTTACAAGTGGATAATGAAGAATAGACACATCTTAAATAACTCACAATCATTGGCCATTAGAAACACAACAATCTTTGAAGTTTCCTTGTATGAGAATGACATGATAGTAAGAATAATGAGCTTTCCATAGTCTTTATGACTATAAATAAGAGTAAAAGATTGATGAGTCATTAAATGTACAATAGTTAAAGAGAGAGGTAGTGAAGTATTTTAAAACAAATGCATGGTGATTGTACTATTGAGGATATTTGAGTGGTTTCTTAATGTGTATCTAATAAGTCTTTATAGACATCTTTGGTTAGGCCTTCACTACTAATGTATACACACAAGAGTTCCTATCCCTTATGTTGCATTGATTCATAGTTATCATAGCCTATGAAATGGTCATGATTCAACAATTTGTGCTTTAAATTAGTGAATAGTAGAACTTTTAAGGACTATACTGAAGACCTTATTAGTAACAATGATTGTAATGAAGAGTGGTTGATAGGGTACTAAGACCTTTATGACAGTCTTTAGGACTACACATGAGGATTGTGATTGATGAGTCTGAATCTTTGGATGCAACAAAAATTTAATCCTTCTGTACTAAGGGTGCAATTAGATGTTTACAATGGTAGGGATGGTTAAGTGAGAGAAATTTGATGGATATCCTTCATGGTTTAGAATGTGTGAGTACATAGTATGATTTATAAGAGAAGGACAGACCATAAAATACATTTTAAACCTATAGACCTGTAGGTGGCAGTTCAAGGTAACAATATAATAGTTTTATAATGGTAAGTCATGAAATGACAATCAAAGGAGGCCAAAGATGAACTATATGTATAATCATTTAAAAAGGGTACAGTTTAGAGGTGCTTATATTCAACTTAGACTTATTAAGAATCCTAGATGGATACAATTTGGGTTAAGTGAAGTTTTTAAGCTATAATCATGTAATTATGAGCATTTTTTAGCCCTAAAATGAAGGCTTTTTTTCCATGCACGACTAGAATATCTAGAAATTCATACAAGAGGATGAAAAATGAAAAGTTGCAAGCATCTAGGGTAGTTGAATGGGTTGTGCAATAGTTGCAGCATATTTAGGAGATAGTTTTGACCAAGTTCAAGCACCTTCCCAAGCATCTAGGAGTTGTTTTATGAGCTTTCATGGTAAACAAGGTCAAGACATGACTTTTCAGCATTCTAATTCCTTTTTGGAGTAGTTTATGGGGTTGCAAAGTAGGGGAGATTATTTTGGACGCCCAAGGAAGATTGACTCAACAAACACATGTTCCTATCATCTTGCAACTATTGGACAACATATAAGGCAAGCCTAAAGGAAGAGTTCTTTTCCTCTCTAGTTTTGTATTATAACTCTCTTGAAGATTCTTTCAAGCTAGAGCAGCAAAAGAAACTCCATTTTCAGACTTATACAAATATGTAATACTTCTTTTTTATACATAAAAGATAAGCATTTTGTCTTCTCTAATTTGTATTATTGTGTGTAACTATAAATGATTGATGTTCTTTCTATGATTTCATATTAATCCTCAATATATGTCTCATTTCTTCAGCACCTTTTTGTAGAGATATGCATACCTTGTGTGGGTCATAAATTGTGCCATTAGTTTCAACAATTTCTAATTGTGAGAATATCTTATTTTTCCTTTTAGGATTGAGGAAAACTTTATCTTTCCTATGAATTACTGATGTATAAGTATGTAGAAACTGAGTTGTGCATGAAACAACTTGTTCATTTTAATAGATTGTAAGTCCAAACAATAGTATAGGCTTTGAAATAATCATTTGGTGCTTCACCTTAGAGTTCATCTTTCATTACATGTTATCCTTCTCTCTTTTCTCAGCAAGCAACATTATTATAAGTTAGTTTAGGTGATAAATCCAAGGGAACCATCCCTCTCTAGAGGTTGATCTCCATAATTTGAGCCCACACTTAGGGAGATCATCCTATGTTTCAGGAGGTGGAAAAGTGTTTCTATCAACTCAACTAAGGGTGCACATTTTTATGACAACATTTTTTGCCATGCCCGATGGGACCATTTTTGCTGTCAAAGTTCAAAATTTGTCCTATTCTTGTTAATATTTGATGTGTACATCAGTAATTTCTACCTTTGGAGGCAAAATATTCACACATCTAGTGACTCCAATTCTATTCTACTGGTTTCAAGAAGACTAGTGCTAGTATGTTACCAATTTTTTGCAAAAATCAGTCTTAATAATTCTAATTTTATGATATTTCAATGAATTTCCAACTTGCTTGAATGCTACATAATGTCTTCATTTCATGGAGATGTCTTTCATCACCCTCCATTTCATGAAAAACTTACTTATAGAACTTCTTACCAGCCATACCAAACAAAACTACTTGCTAGTTTTGTCTCAAATGACACATTAACAAGTTATTAGCATTCTAATCGTGCTTACCACCAACCCACCCTTGCTCATTCTCATAATCAACCTTCATATGCTCATATTCAGTCCCAAGAAGTTTTTTCTATGTTAAACCAACATGGTTTCTTTCCTAGCTAGAGTCAACATATTGATAATATGGGGATGAGTGACATCAAGAACATATTTATAGACTTCAATAGGAACTTGGATGATATCAAGAGACAACAAGAGTTTGACTTGCAATAGAAGAGTTGGCTTATCAAGCCTACCAACATTAGAAGGAGTTAGCTTACCAAAGGGAGAGACATGAAGAGTCTCTTGCAAAAAAAATAATTGCCAACAAAGAGTAGATGGATTTTTTTCTTGCTCAAGTGCAAAGGTTGGAAGACCAATCATCTACTTGAATTCCAAATCAGCCTATGGAGGAAGAGCTTCCCAAGTATGAAATCCCTAGTATCTCTTAAGAACAACCTTCTCCAAAACTTATACTTCCCCATCAAACTTCCCAAGATTCCTATGATTAGCCTTCTTGTCCTATAACCATTCGTCTTTGCAAATATGGGCCCATTTTTTACCAAGATAGTTGGTTTAGTGAGCAATAAACTAAGGTTTTGTGGGAAGAACAAGAAGAATCTTTTATTGTTGGTACACTTGTAGATGAGTTAAAAGAGGAAAATAAAGATTTGTTGCAAGGGAATTATGAGCATAATCAAGTAGGACAACAGTATGAAAGACAAACAAGAAGTGTTGATTGATTTCTTTGAAGAACTCCAATCTTTTGTTGAGGATGAAGAGAACATGCTTATGTCAACAAATCGGTTGGGACAGTAAGGTAGTAAGGAAGGAAAGAGTGATGGGAATGAAGATTTGATTTTCTTATATGACAAACTTATTTCATTGAGCAAGAAGAAGAAAGCATACAAATTTCATTTACATCACATTTTGGAACAAAGCAAAGATTATAATGAGCATGAAAAGACGTTGGTCCATGAGGAGGACAATGAGGATAGCCTTGTTTTACAAAATGGAGATGAATTTGATGCACATAAGGAGAGCTACTATGAAGTCAAAATCAGTCATCTTATATAGAAAAGAAAGGAATAGGTTGAAGAAGACTTGTTTTGGGATGATTTGGAAATATTTTGTGCAAATTTAGATGCCAAACTAGCACCTCTAGATGAGGAAAATTATGAACAATATGAGCAAGAGGTAGGAATCTCTATGATTTTTCCAAAACAGTCACAAGAAGTGGTTTTCACAAGTCAAAAAAATGATGAAGAAGCATCCAACAAGCAAGAAACCAGAAAGGAGAGTTCAAATTCCATCCTCTCATAAGGATGTCCAATCAGATACCTAGCCAAAATGGAGGCCACCAAAGTACCACAACTCATGCTTGCACCCAAGCATGAATTTGTAGCTGAAGAAGAAAGTATTCAACATACTTATCCACTCATAAACAACAATGTACATGGAAAAAATTGTTGAACATCTAGAATATTGAGAGGGGGGTTGAATCAGTATTCCATAAACCCATAATAAAACACTTAAACATTTTCACAATTCTGATTGAATCAACAAGAGTAAACATAGAAACAAGTCAATGCAATCATATACATGAACACTATGATTTTTACGTGGAAAACCTAATGAGGGAAAAACCACGGTGAGGGTTAACTCACAATATATTATATATGGATACAAAATATTATGAGGCTCACTGTCAGAACTCACTATCCTTAAAAAGGCTCACTACCAAGATACAATGATGGTGGCTCATTTCCAAAAGATTGAACTGATGGAATACACCTTCACTGTGTATGATTTAGTTCCATTGAAGCTCAGAATATAAAGTACTGCCTCACACAATAGTTGCTCAACAAAACTGTGTTGATCACAACTGATAAAGTATTTAGGCTCATATCTTCACACACTCCTCAATCTCTTCACATTTCACATTCACTACTCATGTGTGTCTTCTTCCATTTATGCTCTTCTCATCATACTCAAAACACCTTATATATATACAAGCTTATCTTATTCATCAATTAGGTCAGCCTAATTAGATGAACACAAAATAATCAAAACCTTCTTCATCGACACCATATAATTTTTAAACATTTTATCCATGTAGTGCATTACACCAAGCCAACTATTATTCTTCATAATATATTGCATTCATTGATTCAGCCAAGACTAGAATATAATTCTCCAAACCAACAATTAATTCTCAAAGAAAACACCTTCTAGATCTGAGAACACATTAATTTCCCATCATACTACTAGTAAAGAGACTATCAACAAAACCACAGCATAAGAATGTTCACTTTAGTAGAATACGGAGTCTCCCACACAGTATACCACACATAGAATAATAGTAGGATATAGAATTAAACTCTTTCAGAGATAACTTTATGTTCACAACAAAAGATGTCTCAAGATCCAATAGATAGATGTTTGAATGATTCAAGAAAACATGGTTAAGAGATTAGAGTCATATTAGATCTTGCGATGAGTTCTGGCTCAAATACCAACACACTGATCCATCACAAAGGAGTATTACTAGAAGAGAACAACTTTTGGTAAACCAAGCAAACATCACATATAGTTATTACCATGTTGACATCAATGAAAACATAGGAACAACCAACACAACCATTCATACTTCATGCTCATGTTGCAAAGCTTCCAACAATCTCCCCCTTTGGCATTGATGGCAAAATACATGAAAAAAACTTTTCTAGTATACCACAACTAAATACGCTAACTTCTCCCCCTATCAAAAATATTCTTCAAAAAAAATTCCTTTGACTCTTTATCTCTTTATCTCTCCCCGTTTGACATCAATGACAAAGGAAGGGGTCCAGTATAAATGTAAACATGTATCAAAAAGTACCTAGGTTGATATAAACACAACTTCAAATTAACTTGAAGAAGAATCTCTGAGACTCTCCAGGATAGCCTTCCATGACGCTTTACCTTCTTCCCATGAACCTTTTGCACTAACAAGAGTCTTGTAAAGTAGCTCAAGTTTAGTTAGTGACTCAATACCATCTGTTAAAGTATTGGGACTAAGATTGATCTATGATAATTCACCAATACATCCAAGAGCACTAGAAATAGAAGTATGTCTGAGTTTAATCATGTCTTTGAGTGCCACAAACTTCTTGATAACATCTATCCTTCGGTCCTACAGAGAGAAAATTTGTTCTTGAAGCTGCACAATGTAGAACCACCTCTAATTATCTTTATCTTCTGCTAACCTGTATGTATCTGCCTGAGTGCATAATCGAGTCTCACTCATCCTTATCTCATTTCCCATATCCAGTGTACTTCCAGACCAATCTAGGCAAAAGGAAAGTAGTTCGTGTGCCTCTTTTTCACAACCTTGTAGACTCAATTCCTTCATTACTCGATTGTGTACACTCACACATTTTCCTTTGATATCTTTCAAATTTTCTTCATCAAACTTGATTCCAACAGAAATTTTAAGTCTAGAGATGTAGACCTTCAAAGTATTAACCATGCCATGGAGATTCTCCACAACAGAAATAGATGATCAGGAATAACCTTCTGCAAATCTTTCAAATCTTTTTGAATGTTTATTCTTTCATGCTCATGTTCAAGCTTTCTTTCTTCTGCACCTTCTTGCCTCACTACACTCTTTTGTTTCTTCCCTGTTTCGGTCACACTACTGGAGGTACTTTCCTCATTGATATGCTTAGGGATTTCCAAGAGAATTTTAGCATATTTATCAATTCTAGCCTTTGACACTTCATAATCCAATTCAGATATCCAAACTAACCTTGATTCAACTACTTCCATGTGACAAAAATTTGTAGACACAAGAAAATTTATGCTTTTGGGGTATCTTTCCACAACACTTACTGGAATCCTAGACCTTTTGTTCATCCTCATCTAAAATTTTCCAAAGAATGCAACAAGGACAAACTCTTGTGCATCCAAACTACCAAGATTTATCATGAATTTCCTAATTTGATAGGCAATAGGCTATGAATTTAACCATTCTAACCTTCCTATTACTAGTAACTCTTTCAAAAAATAAAATAGTAGACAAACAACCAAATTGTCATACCAAAATGCATTCTTTCTGCTCTTCTTGATCTCCTTTAATTCTTCAAAAGATGTATGTGAAGCAGTTCACACAAGTCATATTCCATACCTCTTATTATCATATCAATAGCAATATGCACCACAACAGTAGAAACTGTAGATTCATTGTTAGGGATACAAAATTTATGACCGATGACCATAGCAGCATACATTATTACCAGATCAACAATTGATCTCAAACCAATCTCTTTTCCTTTAGAATTCACACCTATAACCTCAATTATTTCTTCCTCATTCATATCCTTCAGTTTAAGAACTATTTTGGAGGAACATAAACCAGTTACATCTCTAATTACTTCTCTGGTGACCAAATGTGTCTCATCAATCCACAAATATTCATCATGAATTCTTCTCAACACTATTCGAATATACTTTTTCTCAAATTAAAACAAGGGGAGTTTCCTCTAAACATCCAAATTTTTCTCAACTAATACTTTGTAGGCATCATGCCTCTCTTTCAATTCATTTTCCCAAAGAATTTTCAACTAAACTGATGACATTTCTTCTATCTTACTGTAAATGCATAGATATCTTATGTAGGAAACACTTTTAGAGAGATTCAAGAGAATGCACCAATACACTCTTCCGACACATTCCTCATATACCTCTTCAATCTAGCTTTATCCACACAATTTACAATCTTTGAATTATCCATAGCAATAAAAGTGAAATATTGTGCAAATAGGAATACCTCTAAAAATGTCAACAAGAAATGTATAGATATCCTGATTCTAGAGCTCACTTCAAATTCATCTATTATTTTCTTCAAGTTTTAAAACCCTGAGCTCCCTTCTAAACTTCCTTTGCACACTTCTTCAAAAATACATAGGATTTTAAAATTATCTGAACTTATTCCTTTCATTCAGAATGATTTTGCAATAAATGTTTCAACTTGCAGGTAGATTGCCTCGAAAACTATGTATGCCTCCATTCTTAAAAATTTTGTAGGCTTCATTCTTCACACATGTTACTAAGAAAATACCTTGTTACTGTATTATTTACTTTTAGTTATCTAGGCATTTAATAATTCTCTCATACTTGAGGGTTTAATTCTTGTGTCTTATGTTGTTATGACTTAGTTGTCTCATGTGTTAGGATTAAGACACTTGTCATGATCTTGTATAATCCTATTCCTCATCTTGCCTATGTAAGAAAGGCTTCATGTGTACATTGCATCAATCCAAGCAACTCAGCTAAGATGTTTTCAATTATGTAAGTCCAATATATTATTGCAATCTTGAGTATTACATATTGGCCACGTCTTGCATCTATTGTTGCAATTTCATGTTCTTTCTTTTCCCTCTTGTGGAAGGCTGTTGGTTTTTGTAGATGATCTTGGAGGCTTGAGTCTTTGTGTGACTCAAACATGCTGTATGAGCTATATCTCAGCTCCTACACTGTCCATAGTCTTTATGATTGTAAATAAGAGTAAAATATTGATGAGTCATTAAATGGACAGTAGTTAAAGAGAGAGGTAGTGAAGGATTTTAAAACAAATGCATGGTGATGGTACTATTGAGGATATTTGAGTGGTTTCTTAATGTGTATCTAAAAATTCTTCATAGAAATCTTGGTCAGACCTTCACTACTAATGTGTACACACAAGAGTTCCTATCCCTTATGTTGCATTGATTCATAGTTAGCATAGTCTATGAAATGGTAATGATTCAATAGTTTGTGCTTTCAATTAGTGAATGGTAGAAATTTTAAGGATTGTAATGAATAACTTATTAGTAACATTGGTTGTAATGAAGAGTAGTTGACATGGTACTATGACCTTTATGATAGCCTTTAGGACTGCACTTAAGGATTGTGATTGATGAGTGTGAATATTTGGATGCAACAAAGATTTAATCCTTTTGTACTAAGTGTGCAATTATATGTTTACAATGGTAGGTATGGTTAATTATACTTCTTTCATGGGGATTAGTGACATCAAGAGCATATTGATAGACTTCAATAGGAAGTTGGATTATATCAAGAGGCAACAAGAGTTTGACTTGCAATCAAAAGAGTTGGCTTATCAAGCCTACCAACATCAGCAGGAGTTGGCTTACCAAAGGGACAGACATGAAGAGTCTCTTACAAAAGAGGTCATTGCCAAAAAAAAGCAGATGAATCTTTTTCTTGCTCAAGTGCAATGGTTGGAATACCAATCATCTACTTTCATTCCAAATCAGCCTATGGAGGAGGAGCTTCCCAAGTATGAAATCCCAAGTTTCAATTAATACACCTTTTAAGTATTTAAGTCAATCTTGTCAGTTTGGGATTCTAATTTTTAGGGGCCTACATCCTTTGTAAAAGCCTAGAACCTCTCAAGAACAACCTTCTCCAAAACTTATACTTCCCCATTAAACTTCCCAAGATTCCTATGATTAGCCTTCTTGTTCTATAACCATTCGTCTTTGCAAAGATGGGCCCATTATTTACCAAGATAGTTGGCTTAGTGAGCAGGAAAATGAGGTTTCAGAGGAAGAACAAGAAGAGTCTTTTATTTTTGGTACATTTGTAGATAAGTTAAAAGATTTAAATTCAAATTTGTTGCAAGGGAATTGTTATCACTTAAATATGCACCCTTGCTAAGTTGCAGAACTTAGGTTACTAGTGAAACATGGGATCCTTTCTAGGTTGTGGGTTATCTATGATGAAAAGGAACATCTAGAGAGGGTTGGTTCACTTGGCTCATTCACCTAATATAACTAAACTAATATTTTGTGGAGGAAAAGAGTAAGAAGGAAACATGAAATAGAACCTAATTTCCTACTAAGGTGATGCAGCAAAAGTATTTTCTCAGACTTTGGACTATTGTTTTGACAAATAACTAATCAATTTTTTAGCTACTTATGCACAACAAAAGTGTTTGATATTTTTTTGTATAAGTGTTTCATTGGAAGGTATGTGTTTATTGTAGTTTAGAAGGAATAAAATGTGTTTATCTTCACAAATAAAATCTGTTTAAACTATGACACAAACAATAACCTACATAAACATATCATTATTCGCTTGAAAATGATGGAAGTAAGGCATTTATTTGAGGATTTACACATAAAAATAATAAAAATAGCATTCATTACCTCACACCCACAACCAGAAAAAAATATTTGAAGGCCAAACAACATTTTTTATTGATAGAAGATGAGTATAGAACAATACGTAATCTAGAAAAACATGAGTCTCTTTCTTGATAAAGTGTTACAAAGTGCCTATTTTCAATATGAAGACTGAAAATATAAGTTACAATATAAAAAATGAGCAGAAAGAAACTTAGCCAAGTTTACAATGTTGCCTCAAAGTTAAAAGAACTAACTACAAAGTGATGCTAGCTTCCTTTTCACTATCCTACTAAAGATAAAGTAGGACAACATCTAAGACTCATTAAATTCCCCTTTTCCCTTGAATTGATTGCTCCTTGAATTTGGTCACTCTTTCTTTGTCTTTTAAATTGAAAACCTCTTGGTGGCATTGAAAGGAGATATTGACCCTTTCAATGTCACCTACTCCTATGCTTGGAAAGTGGTAAAAAAAATGCAAACCACTTAAAGCTCTCCAACTATTGTCCTAGTCATCAAACTACACCTAGATGTCCTCAATACCCTATATTCCTTCAAGCTAGTCCACAAGTCACCCAAATTGTCTCCAATATATTCTTAAATATTTTCCACGCCAACTACATAACCTCTCAGCAGTTTATAGGGCGTACCCAAAGCTTTGACATGGTCAAAAATCACTTAAGGGCATAGGAAAACTCCATAACTGAATTTTCCACATGTCAATACTCTATTTATCCACCATTTGTAGTCATGAATTCATTTAATATACTTCCATAGTCATGGAATTTAGATCCTAATACTAGCCATCTTTTATTTGAATTTTAGGCTCTAGGACTTATTCCTAAACCTTGTCAAGTTTATGTATTTTTTTCTTTCTTAGTGTTTTCCTTTGGTAAGATTGTCATTGTCATTCAGAGATATATGAATACTTTCCCTTGTGAGACCCTTATAGCTTGTTATGTCAATGGTTTACACACCTTTTTGTGCACCTATGTTCCTACAACTAAAACTTCTAGTCATAGGGCATATGACCTTCATGATCACTATTATATTTAGATATGAAGATTAGACATAGGTTTTGCCCATTAACCCATCTAGTAGATGTCCATTGCATCAATCTACCCCTTTCTTTGAGGCACTTATAGCATGTCATTTTGTTCTATGGCTACCTATCCATTGTCTATGCAATATCAGTCATATACTCAAACTTGACTATGTTTTAAGGTTCCTATGAAATTGCACCTTCTTCATCACATGGTGACTAACAAAGGGTAGCCTTGCTTCTTTTCCATATACCAACATATAAGGAGAGTTTCCAATTGACCTTTTAGTTGTGATTATATCCATCCATAAGGTAGATTTCAACTTGGTATGCCAAGTTCTTTGGTTATCCTCCATAGTCCTCTTAATGATCCTTATTAAATTCTTGTTTTGTTAGAAACCATTACCTTAAGGATAATAATTTGATGAAGTACTGTAAATACCATTCTTGACAACCAATTCACTCAACTTTATACCCACAAAATCAAGGCATTATCAAAATAAATCAGGGGACAACAAACCTTGTTACCAAATCTTCATACAAACTTAGGACAACACTTTCATTGGATTCTTTTAATTCCACAACTTCTGTCCACCTAGTAAAATAATCATGGTAGTGAGAACCCACTTGTAGCGTGCACTAGAAGGTGGATTAATAGCTCCAATGAATTCAATATCCCACTTCATAAAGGGTTGTTCAACTTGAATAGGCTGCAAAGGAAGGGTTGCTAACTTTTCTTACTTGAGAAAAGGCATTTCTTACACTTCCTTACCCATTCATGTGCATCCTTGAATAAACTAGGCCAATAATAGCATGCTCTTATTATTTTTAATGTTGTAGTTCTAGGTGCAAAGTGTCCACCAACTCCTCCATCATGAAATTCTTCAAGTACTTTTTCAACTTGGTCAATATCAGTGCATCTAAGCAACACACCATTTAAAATCACATAAGGAATAGATTTTAGCCTAAATTACCTTCTTTTAGCTCTATCCATTTCTTGTGGACACTCACTAGTTTGGAGAAAATGAACCATATTTTGCACCTAGCTTGTTGGAGAAGTAGTTGCAGTTGTTTGGGATTTCTCCTAGATAGCTAGGACAAGCTCCATAACTTCTTTGTTGTTTTCTTTATCACTAGCTAGCTACTCACACAAACCTTTACCTCTTACCAACTTTGTGACTTTCATTTCTATGTCATACTCCATAACCTTAGTAATCCAACCTGCTCTTTTCTCATTTAAATCTGCAAGAATTGGCTATGAAGGTAGCCACCCAAGATATAGAGGCCTAATAGAAAGCACAAGCATAAGAGATATAGAGACAATATGACAAGAATAAACTGTATTCTGCCAATAATGCAAATAGAATGTAATGAACCAATGTACATAGGAGACCCCTTGGTTATATAGCCAAGGTGAGAACATAGAAGGGCATAAGATTATGACAAGTGTTGTAATCTTATGACATGAGACAACTATGAAAAGCTATCACTCCACCTAAAGTGGAAAAGGATAATGTGATAATCACCACAAAAGGTGGATCACCCACAAAAGGTGGAGAGATAATCACATGATGTGTCCACAAAGGGTGGAAGTGATAAAGTAATGACATGTCAAGTCCACCAAAAGTGGAAAATATCCAAAAACCTCCTATGTGGTCCCTAAGTAAACTTAACTAAGGTGTAATCATGACCTAGGACAAGGTACAACACATTTAATTACACCAACACCCCCCCTTAAGTGCAACTTAGGGAGAATGTACACAAAATAAAACAATGCAAGATGGGTCCCGGCTACTAGGCCATGTTAGGTACCCATGTACATATGCAATGCAATCTCTCACAAAATGGAGAAAGGGAGAAAACCACGTGGGAAAAAACTCCCCCCCAAAAGAGAGATGAAACAAAAACTGAACTCAAAAAGATTAGAAGGCAAAACCTCGAGTGAGGAAAACACACCCCCCAAAAGAGAGAATGAAGAAGTCAAGTGACCTCCTCAGAAGAAACATCCTGCACCCCCAAGAGAGCTCGCAAATGATGATATATACTCTCAGTGAAGGGTTTGGTGAAGATATCTGCAACTTGTTCTATTGTAGGACAATACTGCAAATCAATGACCTGCTCTTGTATCAACTCCCGAATGTAGTTCATATGAATCTCAATGTGTTTGGTCCTCTGTTGGTGAACCAGATTCTTCGAGATCTGAATGGAACTCTAATTGTCACAATGAATGACTGTAGGACATGGAATAGTGAATCAAAACTCAGTGAGAATGTTCTAAAGCCAAATAGCCTCAGTAGCGGCATTAATAGCCCCCTGATACTCAGCCTCAGTCAAAGAAAGAGAAATAGCATGTTGCTTCTTACTCTGCCAACAAATGGGGCTAGAACCAAGATGAAAGTTGTAGCCAGAAGTTGACTTACGATCATCAATATCGCCAGCCCAATCAGAATCTATATATCCCACCAAGGTAAGTCATGTACCTGCTGCATAGTGAATCCCGTGATGATGTGTACCATGTATGTAATGCAAGATGTGTTTGGCTGCTTTCTAATGAAGCTCATGTGGTTCCTGCATAAATCATGAAACCATGCCAACTGCAAAGGAGATATCAGGGCATGTGTGAGTCAAGTAGATGATACTCCCAACAAGTTGATGATACAAAGTGGCATCAACAAGTGGAGTAGAACACTTAGCCTCAAGCTTGACTCCTAAAAGAAAGGGAGTCGGAGCAGGCTTACAATCAGCCATGTGAAACTGAGCTAGAAGATCAAGAGCATACTTGGGCTAAGTAATAGATATCCCAGAAGCTGACTGTGTGATCTCAATCTCAAGAAAATAGTGCAAAATGCCCAAGTTAGTCATAGCAAATTTGTCCTGCAAATTTGATTTGAAACTGCTAATGATGGATGAGGTACTCCCTGTAATGATTAGATCATCAACATAGAGCACAAGTAGCAAGTGAGAATCATCCTATCACAAAATGTAGACATTGGGATCTGAATGACACCTTGTGAATTTTGCTGAGAGAAGAAAGGAATCCATCTTGGCATACCAAGCCCTAGGGGCCTGTTTGAGGCCATAGATAGACTTCCTCAATCTGCAAACCAAAGAAGAATCCTGTATGCATCCTTGTGGCTGCTCCATGTAAATCTCCTCATGAAGATCCCCATGAAGAAATGCACTCTTCACATCCATCTGATGTACAACCCAACCATGAGTTGCAGCAATAGCGAGTGTCAAGCGAATGGAGTTCATCTTAGCAATGGGTACAAAGGTCTCAGTATAGTCAACACTGGAACCTATGAGAAACATTTTGCCACAAGCCAAGCTTTGTATTTATCCACACTTCCATCTGCTGCATACTTAGTCTGATAGATCCACTTACATTGAACCATCTTTCTCCCCTTAGGAGGAGGAACCAAATCCCATGTGTGATTCCTCATCAAGGAACTATACTCTTCCTCCATTGCTAAATCCCATTCAGGAATTCCTAAAGCCTCCTTAAAGGATTGTGGATCTGAAGCACTAGCAATAAAAGCATGTGGAAAATCTTGATGTTGTGACTGAGTCCTTCGAGTATCTGAAGGATCCCCAACAAGAGAACCTATTGACTCAAGAGTTTGTCGAGCCCAACGAGGTCTAGTAGGAGATGAAGGATGAGGTGCCTCAACTACAAGTGGACCCTACGAAGGTGCGATCCTGTGAGTCAAAGTTGAGGAAGAATCATCATCTGAGTCACTATCATCACTTTCCACTATGGAGGAAGGAAGAGGAGGATTAGAGGCCAAGCTAGGAGAACTTTCCTCAAAGTGAACACTCCTCTCAATGAATAACTCATGTGTCTCTAGATCCAAAAGTCTATATGCCTTAACACCTTCAGGATATCCAACAAAGATGCAAGGCCTACTCTGAGGTTCCAATGCCTTGCGCTTCGCTGGAGGTATGCATACCCAAGCTGGAAAACCAAAAACTCTGAAGTGTCTCACAATTGGTTTTCTACCACACCAAGCCTCAAAAGGAGTCATACCCTTCAAAGCTTTATGGGGAACCCGATTTTGGATGTGAGTGGAACAATTGATAGCTTTTGCCCAAAATTGAGGACCAAGAGATCGAGCATGAATCATGCAGCTAGCCATCTCCTTAAGGGTTCTATTCTTTCTTTTAGCTACACCATTCTACTGTGGAGTTTATGCAATTGAATGTTGAAAATCAATCCCCTTAAGAGTACAAAATTCCTCAAGTCTATTGTTCACATATTCCCTTCCATTGTCTATGCGAAGAATCTTGACTTGCTTCCCTGATTGCTTCTCAACATGAGCCTTGAAGGCTAGAATTATGTCAAACACTTCACTTTTGTGAACAAGAAAGTAGACCCATGTGAAGCGGGAGTAGTCATCAATGAAGGTGAGGACATAGCGGGCCTTGCTAAATGATGGTACTGGAAATGGACCTGCTACATCACTGTAAACCAACTGAAGAACTTCCACAACTCTCCAATACTTCTCTTTATCAAACTTCTCTTTTGGATGCTTACCCATGGAACAACCTGAACATACACCTTCTGAAAAGTTGATTTGACGGAGTCATGTAACCATATCCTTGGAGCTAAGTTACTGAAGATAGCGGTAATTGATATGTCCAAATTGCTCATGCCATAGCTTACTTTCTAAATTTGAATGAGTGAGCAAGGCTGTAGAAGGAGACTTAGGCACAAAGTGGAATAATGAGTAAAGTCATGTGTTCTGATTGGCTTATCCCACTGCAACCAAGGCATCGTCCTTAAGTTATTTGACCACAACTGAATCTGGTAGAAACTCAACTTTCTTGCCATCTCCAAAGTGAGTGATTTGGTAGATTGAAAGAAGATTGGAACTCAAGTTAGGAACATAGAGAACATTCTCAAATGTTCCATTATCCATGGCAACCGAACCTTCACCTTCAACTTCCACTTGAGTATCATCTCCTATGAAGATGTGAGGTACCTTAGATGGCTCCAAAGAAGAAAATTGTTCCCTTGAAGAACCCATGTGATGAGTGGCACCCGATTCAAGTATCCATTGTTGTGAAGAACCTGAAGTAGCCACAAATGCTTTCCCTTTTCCTTTTGATTGTGAGGAATTGGAAGGAGATGAATCCTTCTTCTTGTAGGAAGATGGAAAATTGATGTTGTTCTTCTTGATGATGTTTGTCAACTCATCAATTTCCTTAGTGTGGCAATGATGCTCATCATGACCAACTCTCTTGCAATATGAACAAGTTGGTCTCTCCTTCTTGCTTGAATTTCCCTTCTTGGGAGAAGATGAAGAATTCCCTTGTTTTGGAGAGGATGATTGTGCTTTATCTTGTTGTGTCTTTGGCTTATATTGGTTTTGCTTCTTGTTGGAACCCTTTCCTTGAGTCCCTTGATTCCCTTGATTAGCCACCAAAGCTTTGGACTTTGAAGACTTGAGAATCCCCATGCTTATCAACTTTGCTTGCTCTAACATCAACATTTTTGTGAATGCATCAAATGATGGCATAGTGAAAGAACTACCAACTGTCAAGCGATGGGTTTGGAAGCTAGAAACAAATGTTGCATATTCTGATGGAAGCTTTCCCAACAAATTGTAAACCAACTATGCATCCTTCTTATCAATGCCACAATCCTTAAGCTGTGCTCTTAGCTCATTTTCCTTAGTGGCATAGTCTTGGATTGTATCAAAATTCTTGGGATCTAACATTGTGAGATCATTGTCAAGCTAATAATCTCTAATCTTATCAACTTGGCCATACAATTGACCAAACTTTTCCCAAGCTTCTTTAATTGTTTTACATTTTTCAATTTGAAAGATTAGATCTTTTGATACATATTTCCTTAATGTTCCAAGATCCATAGTATTTTTAGTGAGCTAATCCATATGAGCAATAGGATTAGCTTTAGGATCAGATGGTGCAACAATAGTTCCATCAATATAATGAGTTAATCCTTTTTCCATTAACTTACTCCAAGCATCATTTTTCCAAGAAGCATAGTTATGTGGAGTTTACAATGGAAACTTAGGAGAACCCATAGTAGAAAAAATGAAAGAGAACAAGATAGAGAGAGAGGCACAATTACACAAGACACCCCCCCAAATTCACTCAATCAAATAACCCCCCCAAAAGGATGATTTGGCACTTTATAATTAGTGCGTGTACAATGGCCACTTGCAAGCCAAGCAAAGTGGGCTTATGATTTTCAATGTTTTACAACAGCATTAAGTAGGCTACAACAGACTCAAATGCCTGATACAAAAGACCAAACTGAGATCTTATCTTTACAAATGCCAAAAAAAGGCCAAAAATGACCAAGTGCTGAAAGTACAATTTCTGATCACAATTACTACAAAATGATAGCACCACTATGAAGTTTAGAAAAAATCATGTACTTTAAAAAAAAATAGCACCTAAAAAGGAGTTTGTATGAGCCTAGACGAAGCCTCAGAAGTTGCAAAAATGGTGACAATTTAGCTACACCTGAGAGAAATAGAATTTTCTAAAAAATCTGTGCACCAAAATCAGAAAATAATTGGACCATTGTGAAGTACACGAAAAAATTAGCCCAAATAAAAAAAATGCACCAAAAAAGACCTCAAAATGACCAAGATTTGAGCCTCTGAAGATGAATTGCAAAATCAAAATCTTCAACCGTGAGGGGGTCATATTTTTCAAAAAGTTGCCGACGCAGTGCTGACGTCATCATTTTACGACATTAAATTTGATGGCCATTTGACCATCGCGGTTACCATCAGTCCTGCTAGCCAAAATTCGCTGGAATATTCTTTGAACTTGACGAAATATTCTTCCTGTGCTGGTATGAATGTCATCAGATTTTTTTTTAAAATGCTAGTTGTATTGCCAATAGAGTGGGCCGCATGTGGGGGCCACTACAGATCTCGGCGGTACCACCACGTGGCGGCTCCTGGTGGCCACAGTACAGAGGGTACGGATCTGCGGACTAGTACAGTCTGCAGACTGTACAATAACTCTTTTGATTTTTTTTAAAAACTTTTACAATGAACAAAAACTGCTAAATAAAAAAAAATTGAATGATTTTTTTTTTTGAATAATAATTTCGCAGAAAATAATTTTTTTTTTCAAAAAATAAAAATCGTACCGACTGCGCAGGTTGGCCGTACGGTCGACCTACTAAATTATTTTTGCCTTAACAGACAATTTGCTCCGATTTGGACAAATTGGCAATCGATTTATGGGTTTTTGGCCATTCTGAGTACGATGGTGAGGTCCTTTTCGGCTGAAAATGCTCCAAAGTGGTAGCTAGCTTCTGGATCTGGAAACCACCTCCAATCTTCAACCCTTCGTAGATTTGGCCTCCAATGTCCAACTGAGATGAAACAAAAGGAAAATCTAACTATCTCGGACACTCCAGATGCAATGGCGAGCTCAAATCTAATGCAACAAGCTCCCAAAATGCACCTACAACACAAGGCCAAAAATAGAACCCTCCAAGAATCTCTCCAAATGACTAACTAAAGGCACTCCAATAGCTCTGATACCATGTAAGAATTGGCTATGAAGGTAGCCACCCAAGATATAGAGGCCTAATAGAAAGCACAAGCATAAGAGAGATAGAGACAATATGACAAGAATAAACTATATTCTTCCAATAATGCAAATAGAATGTAATGAGCCAATGTACATAGGAGAACCCTTGGTTATATAGCCAAGGTGAGAACATAGAAGGGCATAAGATTATGACAAGTGTTGTAATCTTATGACATGAGACAACTATGAAAAGCTATCACTCCACCTAAAGTGGAAAAGGATAATGTGATAATCACCACAAAAGGTGGATCACCCACAAAAGGTGGAGAGATAATCACATGATGTGTCCACAAAGGGGGGAAGTGATAAAGTAATGACATGTCAAGTCCACCAAAAGTGGAAAATATCCAACAACCTCCTATGTGGTCCCTAAGTAAACTTAACTAAGGTGTAATCATGACTTAGGACAAGGTACAACACATTTAATTACACCAACAAAATCCTTACTCAAAATAAAATATTTGACACTAGGATGAGAAACCATTAGGTGAACTTTGTTGTTTGAAATCAAATGCCTAAATTTCTTTAGACTTCTAATAACTGCAAGAACATATTTTTCAATGAAAGTGTACCTTTTCTCATACTCTTCCAAGCCCTTACTAAAGAAAGCTATTGGTTGTTCCAAACCTTCTTCATTTTTCTACACTAACATAGCTGAGATAGTGTCAAAATTACCATAAGCATACAAAATAAAACCTTTGGAAAAGTCAGGATTCAAGAGAGTAGGTGTTGATGTTAATGCTTCTTTTATGCTTTCAAAACTTCTTTTCCCTTCCTTAGTCCATTTAAAAACCACAACTTTCTTTAGCATTGCTATTAGTGGCTTCAAAAATTCTACAATATCTGGTATAAACCTCCTAACAAAGTTAATTCTGCCTATGAAACTTTGTAAACCCTTTTTATGAGTTGGTAAAGGTAAAGCTAAGATGGCACTCACCCTTTTAGGATTAATTGTAACACCATGTTTAGACACCACATAACCAAGTAGCTTACCTTTGTGAACAACAAAGATACTTTTCTTTGGATTGATGGATACACAATACTCCCTACACCTATCAAAAATATTCCTTAGATGAGTTAAATTTTTCTTTGCATCCTTTGAGAAAACAATAATATCATCCAAATATACAAGGACAATCGTGTTCATGAGGCCTTGAAAATCCATGTCCATGGCTCTTTGAAAGGTTGCCCCTGCATTAGACTATCCAAAAGGAATTCTCTTGTATGCCATGGTACCCCATTTGGTAGTAAATGCTATCTTAAATTGGTCCTCTTCTTTAACCAAGATTTGGTTATAACCAAAAAACCCATCCAACAATGAGAACCTCTCTGAACCTGATACAACCTACAATATTTTCTCCATAGAAGGCAATGGATAATGACCCTTAAGTGAAGCTCTATTTAAATCCCTAAAGTCTACACACAATCTAATTTCTCCATTCTTTTTCCTCACAGGTACTAAATTAGATACCCATGATGTGTGTTTAATAGGGAAAATGATACTACCTTCAATCAACTTGCTTAATTATTTCTTCATGAGGTGTTCAAGCTTTGGGTTCAAAGGTCTTTGCTTTTGTCTCATTGGTTTTGCATTGGGTTCCAACTCTATTGTATGTTGTGCCAACTCAGGGTTAAAAACTTTCAAATCATTATATTCCCAAGAAAATATTTAATCATATTCTTGAAAAAGTGAAACAAATGCATCTCTTTCTTCCTTAGTACAAACTTTTCCAAGTTTAAGAAGTCTACCTTTGAAAATCTCAATAGATTCATAATGATCCTCTTTAACCAACATGATGGACTTATCTTTTCTTACTTGGTCATCTATGTTGAAAATGGAATCTAAGGTGACCAATCCCTTTGGAAACTTATTTGACTTCAACTATATAATTTGATCACCAAACTATTGTTGCAACCTTTGCCAATTACCAGCTGAAAACTCAGCTTCTTCAATAAAAAAGCTAACAATTTGTTCGTCACTTTCAAAAACTTGCCAATGCACATCATTTTCAAGAATCAATGGTCTTACAACCACCTTAATATGATGTTGTTCCTTAACATTTTTAATCTCCTTTGGGATATCACACTCAACTCCTATAGCATCCAACCTATCAGTATGCTTGTTTTGACTTCTTGGTATGGATAGAAAATTAAAGGCATCAAATTCCTCTATCATATCCCATACTTTGTGCTTATAAGAATTAAGTAAATCATTCTTGGTTACATTGATATCTCTTACCTGATTTACAATCAATTCATTGTCCCCAAACACTGGAAAACAACTAACACCTATTTTCCTCACTCATTCCAAACCATGAATGAGAGGTTCATACTCAACAGTGTTATTAGTGCAACTGAAACAAAATCTAAACATTGATTAATACTTCTCACCTTGAGGAGAAACAAGCATAACACCTCCACCAGCACCATTTCGACTTCTTGACCCATCAAAGAACAACTTCCAAAGCTCATTAGAATGTTGCCCATACTGTTGCTTTTCACTTTTTCCAAGATTAGGGACAACTGGTTTTTGTTCATGAATCATGTATATGCCCATTCCAAATTCTTCAACATGCTTAAAAGGGTCTACTTCAAGGTTCTTAGCTGCCCATTCATCTAAAAAAAATCAGGAATATGCTCTACAAGGGTGTTAGATTCTTGGACAACAGGATGTTCTTGTTCGTGAATGGTAAGATTAGCATTAACAACACTAGGAATGTATGGTTCTACATGATCCTTGGCTATAGCTTCTAATTTTATAGTGACCCTAGTGCCATACCTTGTCCTAAAGAACAAATTTGACCAATCAAAAGATAAATACCCTCCTAAATTTGTAGTGAAATCCCTAGAAAGGCATATAGAAAAATATGGTGGAAAATCTATGACATGTATATCCTGTAGTATAGTAAAATTCATAAAAGCATGCAAGGTAAGACTCAAATATTTGACCATCCCAATTGTATTTATGGTTGTCCCATCTAATTGAAACACTCCTTTGGCTAGGGGTTCATATGACAATCCAAGATTATTGTCTATCTATTTAAGCATCACCGAACTACGTGCCCTTGAGTCAATCATACAGTTATGAGCAAGGTGTTGGCCAATGATTAAGGACACATAAAAATGAGGTGGTTTGACAAGCTTAGTCTGTTGTTCACTCTTATCATGAGGGGTATTGGTAATTGCAACACTAGAATGCTCTTTTGAAGCTTCACTAGATAAGGTTGTATTGGACAAGGCCTTTTGTAACATTTCTTTTTGACCAGTGATTGACAAGGAATCCCACATTGACATGCTAACATTGACCTTCTTCATATTCTCCAAAATACTAAATGCCATAGTACTAACATTTTGCTATCCTCTAAGAACAATAACATCTCCTTGTGTTTGTGATGGTTGTGGTTGTGTTTTTGGCTACTCCTTGATTGCTACAACTTGCCCCCTTGGAAAAATTTAAACGTTATGAAAAGATGAGGAGCCAACAACACCTTGGTGACTTGTAGGACTTTGAATTTGAACTTTATCAACTATTTGTCTCATATCAACAACCCTCTTTTTACTCCTTGTGTTAGCTGCTATAGAAGAATAGTCCTGGTTAACTCCACAAAACTCCTCTCCTTGCCAATTTAGAAGTGTAGTGTCACTTGGAGGAGGTTCTTGCTACTATGAGGGTGTTTCATTAGGTGTATTTTGCTGCAAGATATATTTTGAACCATTAAGGTTGGTTAATCACCCCATTTGAACAAGTGGACTAGTTATGGGGCTGATTACAAGGTAAACACCACTCATAATCTTGAATAAGATTATTTGGAAAGAAACTAACACTATAGATGAGCTTGGGACAATTGGATTGTATGACTGAAAAGGCCTTGGATTAAGGACCTGCTTTGGGCCTTGGTACTTTTCTTGATAAGGCAGCCTATTTGCTTGACTTGGGTGACCTTGTGCTTGGTAAGGCCTGTAGCTTTGAAATTATTGTTGTTTTATGCTAACCAACTCATTCCCAAATGATTGAAGGAGGCCTTTTATCTCTTATAGCTCATATGATTGGGCTAGGTTAGCTTTATCTTGATTAGGAGCAGCTAGTATAGGGGCTATTTATGGAATTTTCATAGGCATTATTGGTTGTATATTAGGGAAAATTGGTATTGCAGGTCTTGGGGCTATCTTTCAAGCTTATATAAGGCTATTTTCAGCTCTAATGACTATCTCATAAGCACCTGGAAGTGTAGTTCCACCCATATATTGTATCATAGCTGATATATCGCTATTTAAAGACCTAAAATAATAGAAGAAAGCATTATCAGATGAAGGCCTTACCAAAGGTGGGATCCTATACCAAGATTTTTGAAAACAGAAATTGAAATCTGGCATATGTTCGTGAGGATCCCTCTTGATGGTGGTGAGATGCTCCAACAATGACAAGTGATCATAATTGTCTTCAAAAGACTTACAAAGTGTTTCTGCAAGCTGGTCCCATGTAGTGATTGAATTAATAGCAAAGCTCCTAAGCCATTGAAGAGATTTTGCCTTGAGCAATTCTTCCAACAATCTAAGAGCTACATTTTCAGTAGTTATATGTTGAGTTGAACAAAAAATTTCCATATCCTTGTTGTGTTCAATGGGTGTAGTTTGGTCCTCTCCTATGAAGAAAGGAATGCTCTTGAGAGTTGCCATTGGAATATCATCATGTTGAGCCAAATTCAAAGGGCTTCCTCCATTAAATGGTGCAAAGGATTGTTTCCTAGGGGCTTCCATTGGTGCAACAAAAGCCATATTTCTTACAAAATAAGTAGCAACCCTCACAAAAGCTAGAGTTGACTGTGTTTTTCTTGATAATGAAGGAGTTGTTTTAGATCTACCTTGTCTCCTTGGTGGAGACAACTACAAGTATTCAAATGAACTTGCACTCCTTGTTTGTATCCTTCTCATAAGCTATTCTAGCACTGGTTTTACCAATTTTCCATGCCTAGAGTCGAAAGCTATGTAAGTTTCAACCTCTTTAAAGTTTGAAAATTATTGGTTGCATATGAAAACTAGCAATAAGATGAATTCTTTCAACTATTTTCATTCAAACAGTCCCACTGGCTGTGCCAAAAATTGGTATCACCTAAATATGCACCCTTGCTAAGTTGCAAAACTTAGCATACTATTGAAACATGGGATCCTTTCTAAGTTTTGGGTTACCTATGACGAAAAGGAACCTCCAAAGAGGGTTGGTTCCCTTGGTTCTATCACCTAATCTAACTAAACTAGTACTTTGTGGAGGAAAAGAGTAAGAAGGAAACATGAAAAAGAACCTACTTTCCTACTGAGGTGATGCACCAAAAGTGTTTTCCTCATAATTTGGAATGTTATTTTGACAAACAACTAATCAATTTTTCAATTGATTAAGCACAATGAAAGTGTTTAATATGTTTTTGTATAAGTGTTTCATTGTAAGGTCTGTGTTTCTTGTAGTTTAGAAGGAAGAAAGTGTGTTTATCTTCACAACTAAAATATGTTTCAACTATGACAAACAATAACCTACATAAACATATAATTTTTTTCTTGAAAATTATGGAAGACATTTATTTGAGGTTTTACACATAAAAATAACAAAAATAACATCGATTACCTCACACACACAACTAGAACAAAATATTTGAAGGCCAAAATTCTTGTTTTATTGATAGAAGATGAGTATACAATAGTACATAATATAAAAAAACATGAGTCTCTTGCTTGATAAAGTGTTACAAAGAGCTTATTTTCAGTATGAAAATTGAAAATATGAGTTACAATATCAGAACTGAGTAGAAAGAAACTTAGCCAAGTTTACAATGCAACCTCAAAGTGAAAAGAACTAACTACAAAGTGAGCCTAGCTTCCTTTTTCACTATCCTATGCTGGAGAGAAAGTAGGATAACATCTAAGACTCATTAAATGCCCCTTTTCCCTTGAATTGACCGTCTCCTTGAATTTGGTTGCTCTTTATTGCCTTTGTTGCATGCTTTGAATGCTTGAAAACCTCTTGGTGGCATTGAAGAAAGGAGATATTGACCCTTTCAATGTTACCTGCTCCTAGATGCTTGGAAATTGGTCAAAAAATGTTGCAACAAAGCCACTTGAAGCTCTCCAACTGCTGTCCTAGTCATGAAACTACACCCTAGATGTCCTCAACTGCCCCTATATTCCTTCAAGCTAGTCCACAAGTCACCCAAACTATCTCCAATATATTCTCAATTGTCTTCCACTTGCCAACTACTATAACCTCTCAATGCAAGTTTATAGGACGTGCCAAAGCTTTGACATAGTCAAAAATCACTTAAGGCCATAGATAAACACCATGAACTGAATTTTCCAAATGTCCAAGACTCTATATATCCCCCATTTTTAGTCATGAATTCATTTAATACACTTCCATATTCACATCCTTTAGACCCTGGTACTATCCATCTTTGGTTTGCATTTTAGGGCTCTAGGACTTATTCCCTAAACCTTGTCAGGTTTCTATATTTTTCTTTCCTAGTGTTTTACTTTGGTAAGACTTCCACTATCATTCATATGCTATATGAATACTTTTCCTTGTGAGACCCTTATAGCATTGTTATGTCAATGGTTGCACACCATTGTTTACTGCACCTATGTTTCTACGAGTAAAACTTCTAGTCATAGGGCATATGACCTTCATGATCACTATTATATTTAGATATGAAGATTAGACACAGGTTATGCCCAATCAACCCATCTAGTAAATGTTCATTGCATAAGTATGCCCCTATCTTTCAGGCACTTATATCATGTCACAGTTTGTTCTATGGCTGCCTATCCATTGTTTATGCAATATGACTATCATATACCATGAACTTGACTATGTTTTAAGGCTCCTATGAAAACTACACCTTCTTCATCACATGAGAAATTCTATATAAACTGTCTTGTTGTTGTTTTTCCATCATTACATTCATCAGTCACTTTTATATCAAACTTGAAGTCCCTTGTCTTCTTTTATCATTTCTTGATGATTGTATAATGAATGTTTTGGACAATCATTATGCTAAGATGTTTGTGCTTTGCATAATCAATGACTACCCTATAAATCTTATACAGACCTATCAATATTTTTTGGGATGATATTGAGGTCTAAAGAGTACTGTTCATATTTCATGCTCTGAATCACTGATAGGGCCAAACTAACTACATAACTTGGTGTTTCATGGGCCTGCTTCTACATAGTCATCACATGAAAAATTCCATCTATGAGGTCATTTAGCCTATACAGTTTTTTACAAAAGAACTCTTTGCTTCTACTCACCATTAATGCTTACTCCTCTTTCACCAATCTTTGTAGCATGATAGCTTAGCATTTAGAAAATACATGGCATGATTAAGCCTTTAGACAAAAGTTTGTTCTTTCCAATCAAACCACCACAATCCACTATGATTGTCCTTTAATTATGGAATGGATTGTCCTGTTCACCTTGTACTGTCACCATTATTGCCAAGGTCACTACCAAACTATCAAGGACTTTAAGGTTACTATTGGAAGCATCCTATCATTTTTCAATCATTGTTATGACTATCATCTTCAATATTTCTCTCATAATTCATGGAGTTGTCACTAGAAATGTTTGGCCTAGTTCAACAACCTTATTGGTATTTGAGCAATTTATCTTCATAATCATAGCCAAATCCACCATGGTCACCATCATGTGTAATTTATTTGATATCTAGTACATGATGAAACACTACTATGCCTCTATGATTATCTTCTTTTAATCCTTGTATTTATTGCCTCATAGGGACTGCCATTGTGTATAGTCCCATGTTGATCAATGATTGATCTTTTATGGTCTATCCTAATTGTTGTCCTATATAGATTGTCCTTACACTCTGTCCCTCCTATCATGCATGCCAAATTGTCACCTATCCCTAGCTTCTACCAACTTTGATTCGAGAATTGAGAACCCTAAAGCATTCACCCTCCTTTGATAATTGAAAACTATCATTTTATGCCCTTTTTCTGTCATGCACAAACTTTTTGCAACCTCCATGCATCATGCAGAAAAAAGAGTATTACAAAGAAGTTCTCAATACCAAGCTGAGTATACATCATTGCTAGGGTATAATCTAGAAATTCTGCAACACCTACTCATTAAAAAGTATGTTGCCACATCATCTATGCCTGATATAGCTTAATAAAATTTATTCAAGGCAATATTCTCAATGTTTTGAAAGTGGTTATTGATGAACAAGAAACAAGTGTCTCACCTATGAGGGATGCATCATTTACCCTATGCACAAAGGACTCAAATAGTAGTGTCTTATGTACATCTCTTTTGCATGTAGATGTGACCTATTTTAGACAACAAAAGTATGCACCTTGTTCTTTTCTTCATAGTTTTCCAAGACCAATGCTCACAACATCTACTGTTACTTTCTCCAATAGACCTTATGTAGCTTTATCTACCCTCATTGTCATTCCATAATTCTATCAAGTTGGGAAAACTATACTTTTTGTCATTTCATGGCCATCTTCCAACTGTGTTCAATAACCTTTACACCAACAATAATGAAACCCTCTACTTGTTTTGACATAAATATTTTACATTATCTCATACTCCTTTTCTTCTTTGTGGTCGCCATCTTCTTGTTGTTTGGATAATCATTTGTAAAACTATATGGCTATCATGTATTCTTTTATTTTCACCTCCACTAGTCTTGGAAAATCCATTGGTGTAAGCTTTCCCTTTCTAGTGCATAATCTTCCCTCTATGATAGTCATCTATTTGTCCTTTTGAACATAGGACCAAACTTAAACATTTCTTGTGTACTATCCATTTTATGACTATAATAACCATACTACTAACTCAAACTCACTATGCTACCATTGCTTTGAAAAGACTCAAAAAATTGATACAATAGGTGAATGTAGCCTTGAATTTTGTGAATTTTTTGTTGTGTCATTGCAATCATTCATTTCACTTTTAATGCAACTGACCTACTTAGAAAAATGCAGTGTGTTTTTCTTAAACAAGTGTAGGAATCTATGAAGTTTTCAGTACAAACTATAGATGGTTTATGCTAAACCCTACCCTTACAACCATAAAGCTGCTAAAATGTGCACAAGCAAAGCTAAAGGCAGAGCTAATCTATGAAAACTTAAAAGAAACAACAAACACTTTGAAGTCACAATGTAATAAATAGGTTGTTATGAAAGGGAAATAATGAACCTGCACGTATAACCCCCTTCCTGAATTATTTGAACATGTGGAAAAAAATTGTTACAAGCTCCCAAGATCACTCTCCCTTCATGGAACCTGTCTATGACACATTCAATCCTTCCCTTGGTTAGCTACATGCTCAAAAAATTTCCTAAAACCTCCAGAATTCTCCCCTTACAAGCAATGTGTTAGAAACTGCATTCATTCCCTACAATGTGCTCTTCAAACCTGTAGACTCATGTTGCAACGTGGGTCAAGATTTGCCTGATACATCCTTGTTTCTTTGAATTTATTTCAATATCTCTTACCCAGAACCCTAATGCTTCTTCATGCTACACGGGTGAAGGAAAACAAAAATCTATTCTCTCCTTGGCGCCCAAAGCAAAATACTTGGTCAAAAATTTCTTTATTTATCTCATTTTTCCTTTAACACTTTGTTTTTTTTAACAAAATATCCCTTATTAAGTTGGAGACTTATTTTAATTCAATATTAAAATAAGCTAACAGGAATGATGAGCATAATCAAGGAGGACAACAGTATGAAAGACAAGAAAGTGTTGAACATGAAGTGTCAATTGATTTCTTTGAAGAACTCCCATCTTTTATTGAGGATGAAGAGAACATGCCTATGTCAAAAAATCAGTTGGGACGACAAGGTAGTAAGGAAGGAAAGCTTGATACGAATGAAGATTTGATTTTCTTACATTACGATCTTCCTTCTTTCATTGAGAAAGAAGAAGAAAGCATTCAAGTTTCATTGACATCACAAGTTTTGGAACAAAGCGAAAATGATAATGAGCATGAAAAGATGTTGGTCCATGAGGAGGACAATGAGGAAAAACTTGTTTTACAAAATGGAGATGATTTTGATGCACATAAGGAGAGATACTATGAAGTCAAAATCAGTCCTCTTATATAGAAAAGCAAGGAAGAGGTTCAAGAAGACTTTTTTTGGGATGATTTGGAGACATTTTGTGCAAATTTAGATGCCAAACTAGCACCTCTAGATGAGGAAAATCATGAACAGTAGGAGTAAGAGGTAGAAATCTCTATGTTTTTTCCAAAATAGTCACATGAAGTGGTTTTCGCAAGTCAAAAAATTGATGAAGAAGCAACCAACAAGCAAGAAACCAACAAGGAGAGTTCAAAGTTCATCCTTTCACAAGGATTTCCAATCAGATACCTAGCTTGCACCCAAGTATGAAGTTGTAGCTGAAGAAGAAATTATTTAGCCTACTTATCCACTCATAAACAACAATGTACATGGACAAAATGAAGAGGTAAGTGGTTTTACTTTCATTCTTCTGAAGATCTTGTAGCCATTGGTTAAGCATTTGTTTAATCTCCATCTCCTCTTGGCCACTCATGAACATGTCAAGCATTGAAAAATAATGAGAAAAGGGATATTTCCAAGAACTAGTTAATGGTTTTTTTTGAGTAAATCATGTTGTTGGTTAGGGTAGGTTAGGATATGTTTCCTTTCAAGTTAATAAGTTTTGTTGCACAATGTTATTTTTGGCTTTACTCCAAGTGCTAAAGCACAATTAGTGGTTGTTCTTGAGATGTTATAGTTGGTTGCCAAGTTAATTTTTAGTTAGTTTTAGACTTCCCTTGACCCCTATTGCCAAAGGATTTGCAAGGCCAATAGTCTTATATGCTTAGCAAGCAAGCATTTAACAGAGGTCACCAATAGTGTTATCTTATTTTCCCCCTTGGACTAAATAGTCACACTAGATAAAAAATAATATTTTTTAGAAGGTATTAGTGAAATATTAGGGTTTGGGAGATTTTGAAAATTTCTTAAAAAAATAGAAGCTTGGTATTATTTGTCTAGTCATGTTTATATTTTGCAATTTCAGAACATTTATAAAGTTTCTAGAACCTTAAAAAATTTGAGGGTATCCAAGTCCACGTGCATGAGTTTTGGGAGGGAGTTTGTTGTGGAAAGAGTTTGTGTTTTGTCAAGACAGGTCAAGCTTTCTATGGTTTTCCTCTGGCTGTTTTTCCTCCACACCTTTAACAGGTTAGCATGACGACCAGAGTTATTGCAGGCACCATTTTTGAAGGAGAATGTGTACATTTTACCATTTTCAATTCTTTTCAACAATTAAAATATTCAAATATTCAAATGGGATGAAAACTATCAATGTGCTATTCAAGAATTAAAAGATTACCTAGAATTGCCTCCCCTTTTGATGCCATTGATTCCAAGAAAACCTTTTACTATATATATCAACTTCCTTAGCAACACTAGGTGCTCTTGTAGCACATGATAATTTTTGGTAAATAATGATTTTTCTACCACATCATTCATACAATGGTGGGATATGAACTAAATTACACACCTATTGAACATGTCTATCTAGCAGTTTTTTTTGCATCAAATAAGTTGAGACATTATATGTTAAATCATCAAATTAAACTCATTGCAAAGATTTGTTGCAAGTATGAGCAAGATTGGTGGTGTTGTCATTAATGTTGTCATTGATGTCAATATAGTTTAGTATGTTGCAAATTGTACATGTATAGTTGAGATGATTTTGAGATGTTGTGAGTACTTGGAGCTATCTTTATGATGTTGCAGATGTGCTAAACTGATGAGTTTCCAAGTGCTTTTGAGAAAATTAATAAAGAGAGAAGTCAGAGTAATGAATGTGTTAAGAATGTGCTTCAGTATGTGCTCTGCATTTCCTTTGTGTTGATCCTATGCTTGTACTGATTTGAAGGTTTACTAATGGTGATCTGATGGTGATATATCTTGAGTTTTATCTTTTGGTTTGATGGTATGTGAAAGTTACGTTCATCGGTGTGTGAATTGTTCCGGCAGAGTTGGTCTTCTATGGTCTGGGAGAAATGTTTCTGCTCTACATTCCTCCACTGTTCTATTTCAGATCTTGCGGATCTGGAATGAGTCTTGTAATGGTGTTCTCTTGGCTTTGGAAAATAAGTTTGTGGTTTGGTGATCCAGAAGTCAAGTTTCAGATTTTTTGTATGTGTTTGCATAGTTTGGATGGACTAATGGAAGAATTTCAGTGTTTGAAGATTGTGGCACTTACTGTGGATGTATCTGAAGTAATCTAAGATGTTTTCTTGTGCATAATGAAGTGTGTTTCATCATCTGTGTGTCATCTTCTTGTTGGGAAGTGTGTACATTAATGTTCATTTTTGTTTCATTAGGTTTGGTCGACCTTGTGTTTACGCTTCATTTGAAGAATTAAAATTTAACTAAGTGTGTGGTTGATCTGAGGCATTATATTTTGGTCTTGGATACATTTTTTATTGGTCCACTCTCATTCTTTTCCACTGTAGGAATGTTGATTTTCTAAGCTAATTTGAATTTTATGAAATGAAGCTTATGTGGTCGACCTTGGAGAAATTTTCTAAGGTTGAAGATGGTATAAATGTAAGTCAATTTGGGAAGAATTTGGGAGATGCAAAATGATGAAGTAAGCCACAAATAAAAAGTGCAGAAGTGTGTGTGAGTGAGTTGAGGCAATAGTACTTCATTGTGTTACATTCTTGAAGGAAATGAGCTGAAGGTTTCTGTAATCTTTTGATCAAGGCTATGGATGTGTGTTAATTTTTGTGGTGGATCTTTTGTTCTCTTTTGTATCAGTAGGCAGTGAGCCTCCTTGTTGGACAATGAGTCCCTACTGTAGGCAGTGAGCCTTTGTATTTGGACAGTGAGTCCTCTTCTGGGTAGTGAGCCTCTATATTCTTTTTATAATATCTGTTATTTGTGTTTCATGCTCATACTTAATAACAAAATAGTGTGGTTGTGGAATTAACAAGGATTGAATTTTTAAGTTTGAATTCATGTGACAACTGATTCACCCCCTCCTCTCAGTTGTCTTGCACCTTTTAACAATTGGTATAAGAGCTTTGGTTCCTTGGTGTAGAGCTTAACCGCTTAAGGAAGATTTGATGGCACATAAGTTGGTGATCCCTATGTTCAATGGATCTGATTACAGTGATTGGAAAGTGCATATGAGAGGATATATTGTTTCTCTTGGTTACAAGACCTATAAGGCTGTTGAGATGAAGCATGTTGCTCCAATGAGTGGTCCATCTACAACAGATGAGGTTTCTACTTATGAAAAGAATGAGAAAGCGAGGTATGCTATTTACAGTACTTTATCTAAAACTGAGCGAACTAACATTCTTTCTTTAGATACTGCTCATGAAGTTTGGAAGAAGTTGGAAGAACTGTATGACAAAAATGAAAGAGTAAAGTTGACAAAGAAGCTGGTGGAAAAGCACATATATGAGAATCTGAGAATGGAAGAAGGTGAAGAGTTTACAAGCTATTTCCAAAGGGTTGAGATGACAACAAATGAAGTTAAGAATCAAGGGGGAAAACTGACCAATGAAGATATAATTGAGAAGATCTTGATCACCCTACCAAATTGTTATAGTGATAAGATCTTAGTTATTGAAGAAATGTATGATCCTAAGAAGTATACTAAAGAACAGTTGTTCGACACCTTGCAAGAATTTGAGATGAGAAAGTTTAGGAAAGAAGAAAAAACAGAGACAAAATTTAAGGCAATGAATATTGAAGATGATCCAGAGAGTGATGGTTCTGATGAGTTAAAAGAAAATTTCACTAGGAAGTTGAAGAAAGGTACTGAAAATTATAAAGGTATGTTTTCCTTTAAATGTTTCAGTTGTGTTAATATTGGTCATTATGTTTCAATATGTTTGAATATAGCTATACATAAGAAGAATAAGGGTCATAAAGATAAGGATAGAAAGGATAATAAATACAAGAAGCTATATTATGTTAAAGAAGAAGCTGAAATCTTTGATGATGAATCTAAAAATGAGGTTGATGATAGTGAATGCTTGTTTTTAGCTTTGGAAAACAAATCTGTATCTACTAACAATGGAAAATGTGTAAGCAAGAATGCTCTAGAGAAAAAAAAGAATAATATGGAAGGTAATTTGGTCACCACCTTTCATGCAAGACATGATGAAGACTACTGGGTGATTGACAATAGATGTTCTAATCACATGATCAAAGATAAGAGTAAGTTCACTAAACTTGAAAAGTATGATGGTGGTTTAGTCATGTTTGGTGATGATTCAGGAGCTAAGATTTGTGGGAAAGGTACAATTAGTTTTGATGGAGTACACAACACTGATGATGTATATTATACGAAGGGTTTGAGGCATAGCTTTTTGATTGTTGGGCAGATGTGTAGCAATGGTTTTAAACTTGCGTTTCAAAATAATACCTATGAAATCAAAAAAGGATCCAAAAATGGAGATATGGTTGTTGTTGGAAGGAGAACTCATGGAAACATCTATCAACTTAAGAGAGTTGATGGTCAATGCCTTGTATCTCAAGTCAGTGAAAGATGGTTATGGTACCAGAGAATGGGACATGTAAATTTTGATAATCTGGTCAAAATTAGTTCAAGAGATGTTGTCTGAGGTCTGCCTAGAATCACAAAGCCTGATAATACTATTGTAGAAGTTGTTAGTTGGGGAAATAGACAAGATGCAACTATAAGGGAAAAGAGAAATCTACTACCAGAATGTTGGAGTTAATTGACACTGACCTCTATGGTCAGACTAGAAAAAGAAGCCTGAATGGTGATAGGTATTTCATGCTCCTTATTGATGATTATTCTCGAATGACATGGGTTGTTTTTCTTAGAGAAAAGAATCAAGCTTTGGATAGGTTTAAAGTGTTCAAAGCAAGAGTGGAAAATGAAGTAAATTTGAAAATAAAATGTTCGAGATTTGATAGAGGTGGAGAATTCACTTCTAGCGAGTTTAATACATTTTGTGAAAAACATGGCATAAAAAGACTGTTTTCTACTCCGAGAACCCCTCAGCAAAATGGGGTAGTTGAAAGGAAAAACCGGATGGTACAGGAAGCTGCTAGAACCATGATGAAAGAATCAAATGTCCCAGATGTGTACTAGAGAGAGGCAATACACATTGTTGTTTATGTTCTTAATAGAGTCTAGATTTGAGGCAACAACACAAAGACTCCTTTTGAGTTATGGATTGGTAAGACTCCTACTGTGAAGTACTTCAAGGTATTTGGAAGAAAATGATACGTTAAAAGAGATGATGAAAATATTGGGAAGTTTGATGCTAGATGTGATGAAGGAATTTTTCTTGTGTACTCTACTACTAGCCAAACATGTCGATGCTTCAATAAAAGACTAAGGAAGATTGTTGAAAGTGCTACTGTGAAAGTTGATGAAGACATGCATAGACCTATTGAGATAAGTGAAGTAGAACCTGATGACCCTATCTATGGATAAGTACCTGAAGATAATAAGGAGAAGGAAGAAGAAGAGAAAGAAGAACAAACTGAAGAAGAAGAAGAAGAAGAAAATGAACCATAACCTGCTATTAATACTCCTAAGTATGTGCGGAAGAATCATCTAGAGGAACAAATAATTGGAGATAAGAGTGAAGGTGTGAAGACAAGAAGCAAAGTAGCAGCTAAGGTAAATATGTGTTTACTCTCTAAAATTTAGCCTAAGTCTATGAGTGAAGCATGTGAATATGAGAGTTGGATGAAAGCTATGAAAGAAGAGTTGCAACAAATAGAAAAGAATCGGACATGGGAACTAGTTCCTATACCTATGAATAAGAATATAATTGGTTCAAAATGGGTGTTCTAGAATAAACTAAATAAAAATGGAGAAGTTATAAGGAATAAGGAAAGACTTGTATGCAAGGGATATTCACAAGTTGAAGGCATAGAATTTGAAGAAACATTTTCCCCTGTGGCTATAATGGAAGCTATTAGAACTTTTTTGGCATTTTCTGCCTACAAGGATTTCAAAGTATATCAGATGGATGTCAAGTCAACATTTCTGAATGGCGAATTGGAGAAAGAAGTATACATGGAACAACCTGAAGGATTTTAGTTATCTAACAAATTGGATATGGTTTGTAAGATGAAGAAAGCGTTGTATGGACTGAAGCGAGCTCCCAAAGCTTGGTATGCAAGATTGGATAGATACTTGACAAAGCAAGGATTCAACAAAGGCTCTATTGACAACAATCTTTACTTCAAAGTGGGAGGTAACAAAATGTTGATAATAGTTGTATATGTTGATGATATCATCTTTGGTGGAAATGAAGGCATGTGTAAAATATTTTCTGAAGAAATGCAAAAAGAATTTGAAATGTCCATGATTGGTGAATTGAATTTATTTCTTTGTCTTCAAGTGAATCAAACTGATAAAGGGACATTCATTTCACAATCTAAGTATGTAAAAGAGTTGTTGAAGAAGTTTGTAATGGATGACTTCAAACTAGTTAGTACTCCTATGGTAACCAGATGTAAGCTAAGTAAAGATGATGAATCTGCTACAACTGATTAGAGAAAACACAAATCTATGATTGGTGGACTAATGTATCTTACTGCTACCAGATTGGATATTATGCATGCAGTATGTCTAGTTTCCAGATTTCAAGAAAATCCTCAAGAGGAACATGTTACAGCTATAAAGAGGATATATAGATATCTTAAAGGTACACTAGATTATGGCTTATGGTATCCTAAGGGTGCTAATTTCACCTTGCTTATACCAATGTAGATTGGGCTGGTTGTGTGGATGATCAAAAGAGTACCAGTGGGGGTGTTTTCTTTCTTGGAGGAATATTGGTTTCTTGTTTGAGTAAGAAACAAGACTCAGTTTCTTTATCCAATGTAGAGGAAAAATATATTGTTGTAGCATCCTGTTGGACACAGGTTTTATGGATGAAGAAAAATTTGGAATACATTAGAGTAATATGTGATGAGCCTATTCCTATTTTCTGTGACAATGCAAGTGCTATAAATATTTCAAAGAATTTCGTTATGCATTCAAGAAAAAAACACATCTATCAGATATCATTTCTTGAGAGAAAAGGTGTTGAAGAATGAAGTCAGACTAGAATATGTGACAACAAAGGAAAAAATTGTAGATATATTTACTAAGGCTCTTCCGAAGGATACTTTTGAGTATCTTAGGAAGAAGTTGGGGGTCATTGGTCCTCTGAACTAGGTGCACATGAAGGTGAATCAATCTAGTGAATTCATAAATTATTTATCTGGACTGATGAATGGGTCTACTCCGCAGGGGGAGTAGAAAAGGTTTTCATTGTTACAGTATGAGTTGAATGGGTTCACTCCTAAGCGGGAGTGATTAGAGTTTTTGATCATTTCCATTGATTTCAAAGGGGCAGAGAAAGTCATGTGAAAAATAGTTGTAGAGGAAGAGAAGGTGTTCTCCCAGGATATTGTGTAGGTTGTTGTCTTTGATGTTTTTCCACATCATGTGTTCCCATCAATGACAAAGGGGGAGATTGTTGCAAGTATGAGCAAGATTAATGGTGTTGTCATTAATGTTGTCATTGATGTCAACACAGTTTAGTATGTTGCAACTTTTACATGTATAGTTGAGATGCTTTTGAGATGTTGTGAGTACATGGAGCTATCTTTATGATGTTGTAGATGTGATGAACTAATGAGTTTCCAAGTGCTTTTGAGAAAATTAATAAAGAGAAAACTCAGATTGATGAATGTGTTTAGAATGTGCTTCATGTTTCTTCTATTTTGATCCTATGATTGTTCTGATCTGAAGGTTTACTAATGGTTATTTTATGGTGATATCTCCTGAGTTTTAGCTTTTGGTTTGATGGTATGTGAAAGTTACGTTCACCGGTGTGTGAACTATTCTGGCAAAGTTGGTCTTTTGTGGACTGGGAGAAATGTTTCTGCTTCGTAGTCCTCCATTGTTCTATTTTCGATCTTGCAGATCTAGAATGAGTATTGTAATGATGTTCTCTTGGTTATGGAAAATAATTTTTTGGTTTGGTGATTCAGAAGTCAAGTTTTAGAGTTGTTGTATGTGTTTGCATAGTCTGGATGGACTGATGGAAGAAGTTTGGTGTTTGAAGATTGTGGCACTTGTTGTGGATGTATCTAATGTAGAAGTTGTGAAAACCAACTTCAGAGTCCAAGAACACCTGCATGCAAATGGATACCTATCACAGGGAAGAGTATAGAGAAAAAAGCAAGCAAGGGTTTGAAGCTCTGTAATATCAGAGATCTATTATCAGAACAATCGAATTAAATATTTACAAAGATCAATCCTTAAAAATGAGATCAAGAAAAACCTAAAAAGGAACCCTAATAGGTAGACATTTAATAATTAATATTAATTATTAAATGTCACAATATGCATCTAAAGTGAAATATTTAGAGTAGAATAAAGGTGACATAATTAATATAATTAAGTGAAAACCTTTACTCTAACACCCCCCTTAAGATGAGCAAGAGTGCAGCTACAAACATGTGCAAAAAAGAAAATGTAACTACAATGCATGAAAGTAAAATGAGGGTCCTCGCAACTAGGCCTAATCAGGTACCCGAATACAACCAAATCTCTATAGAGTGGAGAAATAGAGAAAACCTCATGGGAAAAACTCTACTCCAAAAGAGAGAAAAGAAAGGAATGAAATGCACTAATGAAAGAAGGATAGGAGGTGGATTACATGATACCCCCCATAGACAACTTCTATCATATAAGTACATATACAATGGTCTCCATAGGAGAGATAGAAAGAGAGAAGAAGGCCCCCCACAATGAAGAAACTCCTGTCACAATGGTAGATGCCTAATGTAGAATCCAATCCTGAAGGATGATATTCCTCCCCTTGAAGATGGAAAATGAAGAGTGATGAACCAATCTGTCTCAAGATGTGTGCCCTGAAGAATCTCGCTGTCTGATGATGAAACGAGAATCCAAATGTGCAATGATGTCGAAGTGATAACCTGACTGTCAAGGTAGAGGAGATGAATGTCCTCAAAATAATCCTCCAAATCTGATAGGACTCAACAAACAAGAAAGATATGCAAGATAAGAGTGTAGCTATGTCATGAGATGAATGATGCTCAGTCTGAAGAGTAGGAACTGTGAGACAAGCCTTTGATCCATCGGAATATGTAAGGGTGTCTAAATACTCAAGTTCCTCTAAAGTATCATGATCAAAGGGTGTATTCTCTCTCCAAGCAATGGGTAAGAGACAATATGAAGGAGGATCCTCTAGGAATGGAGAGAGATTGGGGTCTCCATAGATCTCCCAAAGACGTGTCCAAAGTGGGTGAGGACAATCAATGTCTGATATAGCCAACACAGTGTCATGATCAACACTAGACAATATAAGTCCTACTATGTGATCTCTAATGATATCCCATGCTAATTTTCCCTCTGAAGTGGCTGGTTTAGGTATGAGATCATACAAATAAGGCAAAAGATTAAGCCACCTACAATGTGTAAGTATACCCTTTTCCCATGACTCATAATTACTCCGTTCCAGAATAACAACTGAAGGGTGAGTAGAAAAACCCATGATAACTCATCAAATGAAAAAAAAGAGAAATCTGACCTTACTGCATTTAGTTCAAATTAATATGACCCATCCCACGCAAACATAACCCATGTAGGTGCCAGAATGTCCAAGTAATTGAGCAAAGTGTAAAAACACACAAAGCTGAATAAAATTTACCTGGTAAATTTTCTGATGAAATAGACTGCAGATCTGCAAATATCACTGCAACACCTTTCCAATGCCTATTCGTTTGCGCAAAACAGAGTTTGGACGCAAAAGATACGCCCCCGGGAGTGAAAAACACAAGTTCTAGATTTGATAGGAGAAAACGGCATCAAAACAGAAAAATCAATAGATCAAACCTCCACCATCAGATCAGCACCGGAATCAGCTTTCCAATGCCTATTTTTTTTTGAAAATCCAAGCTAAAACGCCCGAGATATGTCTGATTTTGTGAAAAGGTCAAAAAAGGAATGAAGAAGGGTGGCTCCCTGGCGGCACTTCGGTGGTGCACAGGCGGCGGTTGGGCTGCCGGTGGCATGGCGGCGGAGCTCTGGCGATGGGCCGACGGTGGTTGGGCGGAGGCGGCGACTGGGTGGCCGGCCGGTGGAGGTGGCGGCCCGGTGGCTATTGCTGGCGGCCACCTCCTCTGCTGGTGGCCGCTTGGCTGCAGGGTGGCGGCGGCTTCCAAATATGAGGGAAGCACAATTTTTTTAATAAAAAAACTTTAAAAATCAATTTAAAATTGATTTTTTTGATTTTTTTTAAATTTTTCACCTCGAAAATTGTGCCTTAGGGCCAAATTTTTTTTGCCTTTTGGTGCAACTGTGGTCAAACTGGTTGAATTTTATATGAAAATAGGGTTTTTTGGGCACTGCGGACTCAATGGCGAGGTCCATTTTGGCTCAAAATGCCTAGAAAATTAGGCAACCCCCAAATCCACAAAAAAATCAAACTAAAAACCTATGAAAGCCCGATCAAACCCTCATAGCTCCAAAATATTCAAAACAAGAATAGGCTGCAGCAGGTCCGCTCTGATACCATGTAGAAGTTGTGAAAACCAACTTCAGAGTCCAAGAACACCTGCATGCAAATGGATACTGTCACAGGGAAGAGTATAGAGAAAAAAGCAATCTATTATCAGAACAATTGAATTAAATATTTACAAAGATCAATCCTTAAAAAGGAGATCAAGCAAAACCTAAAAAGGAACCCTAATAGGCAGACATTTAATAATTAATATTAATTATTAAATGTCACAATATGCATCTAAAGTGAAATCTTTAGAGTAGAATAAAGGTGACTTAATTAATATAATTAAGTGAAAACCTTTACTCTAACATCTAAAGGAATCTGAGATGTGTTCTCATGCATAATGAAGTGTGTTGCATTGTCTGTGTGTCATCTTGTTGTTGGGAAGCGTGTACACCAATGTTCATTTGTGTTTTCATTAGGTTTGGTTGACCTAATGTTTACACTTCATTTGAAGAACTAAAATTTAACTAAGGAAGTGTGTGGTTGATTTGAGACATTATCTTTTGGTCTTGGATAAATGTTTTATTGGTCCACTCTCATTCTTTTCCACTGTAGGAATGTTGAGTTGCCAACCTAATTTGAATTTTATGAAATGAAGGTTATGTGACTGACCTTGGAGAAAGTTTTTAAGGTTGAAGATGGTATAAATGTAAGTCAATTTTGGAAGAATTTGGGAGATGAAAAATGATGAAGTAAGCCACAAATCAAAAGTGAAAAAGTGTGTGTGAGTGAGTTGAGGTAGTAGTACTTCATTGTGTTAGATTCTTGAAGGAAGTGAGTTGAAGGTTTCTGTAATCTTCTAATCAAGGTTGCGGATGTGTGTTAATTGTTCTGGTGGATCTTTTGTTCTCTTTTGTATCAGTAGGTAGTGAGCCTCCCTATTGGACAGTGAGTCCTTACTGTAGGCAGTGCGCCTTTGTATTTGGACAGTGAGTCCTCTTCTGGGTAGTGAGCCTTTGTATTCATTTTATAATCTCTTTATATTGTGACTTAATCCTCACCATGGTTTTTCCCTCATTGGGTTTTCCACGTAAAAATATGGTGTTCATTGTGTTGATTTTACTTTTTGCTATTTGTGTTTCATGCTCATACTTAATAAAAAAATAGTGTGGTTGTGGAATTAATAAGGGTTGAAGTTTTAAGTTTGAATTTGTGTGATAATTGATTCACCCCCCCTCTTAGTTGTCCTATGCCTTTTAACAAGATCAATCCCATTAAATACCTAATGAACAAAGCTACACTAACCAGGATATTAGCCAAGTGGGTCATCATCCTCACTAAATTTGACATTGAGTACATAGATAGGAAGTCCATCAAAGGACAAACAATAGCTGACCAATTAGTAGATACACCTATGGTTTTTGACCCATCCCAAGTATCAAAGTTCTTAGATGAAGACATATTCACAATAGTCCCCATGCAAAAATAAAAATTATATTTTGATGGATCATTTACGCAACATGGATCAAGAGTTGGCATCCTATTTGTTTCCCCCCAAGGTGACTATATACCCAAGTCATATCACCTAGCATTCCCCTACGCAAACAATATGGTTGAGTATGAGGTATTGGTCATTGGTCTTAGGATGGAAATACAATGGCAGCTCAAGGAGTTATAGGTTTATGGGGATTCTCAATTAGTCATAAAATAAGTCAATAATGATTATCAAACTAAGGATGAGAAACGTCTACCTTACAAAAAGATGGTAGATAGTTTCAAGCAATACTTTGATCAAATATCATTTGAAAAAATTTCTAGAGTGAACAACAAATCAGTTGATTCCATAGAAACTATCATGTCTCTCTTAGATATGCCTCAAAATATTCCACATTGTGAGTTCTTGGAGGAGCAAATTTTGATCCCTACTTTTGATGTCCTGGAGTTTGAACTAGTGTGTAAAATTGTTGGTCCCAATTCTCCTTGGTACCATGACATTTATAATTATCTTCATCACCAAATCCTTCCCTCAAACTTATCCACCAATCAAAAAAATACTTTCATTAGATGCTCATCTCATTTCCTTATTTTATGTGATACACTCTATCAAAGAGGCTTTGACGGTACACTCCTTAGGTGTCTTAACACAACATAAGTACAAACTGACCTATAGGAGGTACATGATGGTATTTTTGGGGCACACTCTAGAGGTCCAAATATGGAGAATAAATTAATAAGATCTAGATACTATTGGCCTACAATGGTAGGATTCCCACCAGTTTGTACATAAATATCTAAAGTGTCAATAACAAGACAATCTTATACATTCACCTACGTAGAGACTACAAGCTATTACCTCATTCTAGCCTTTCTCACAATGGGGAATCAACTTCATGGGAAAGATCTATCCCCCATCTTCTGATGGCCACAAATTCATAATTATCACCACTAAATATTTCACAAAATGGATTGAATTCATTCCTCTTACCGATATCACTGGAAAACAAATAGCCAAATTTATCCTAAACTACATTATTTTTCAGTATGGAATCCCTTTATCCATTTTCATAGAAAATGATAGACCATATAAAAACCAAGACATACATGAACTGTGTCACCAATTCCATATCCAACACCATTTCTCAACTCCTTATTACCTGTAAAGCAATGGCCAAGCTAAGGCATCAAACAAAAAAAATATTGAAAATACTTAAGAAATTTTTCAATGAATCTAGTCATGATTGGAACATTCACCTAAATCCTGCCTTGTGGGATTATCAAGAAAGTGTTCATACACCCATAAGGGCCATCACATACTCCTTATTCTTTGGAGCCAAAGAAATTTTACCCATATAGGTTGAGCTCCCATCACTTAGAGTTTTTTTTATGCCATGTTATAGATGATGAAGAGTACAATATCACTAAACTTCAAGACTTTGATTTTCATTTCACACTAAATCACTTACAAGTATATCAAAATTTTCTTTAGTGTAGCTATAATAAAAGGTTATCATGCACAAATTTAAAGTAGTGGATTTGGTACTCAAGGAAAACTAAAAGAACTAGCAATATCACAAGAATAAAGGAAAATTTGAGCCTAATTGGTTAGGAACCTTTGTTATTACAATAGTCTATGGATTAGGAGCATATCAGTTGTCAACACCCAAAGGCGAACCGCTTGATGAGCCCATCAATGAAATCCACTTCAAGAATTTTTTTGCATGATCCCAAGAGTATCCCAATAAAAAATAAATAAAAATACAAAAAAATTTGAAAAATGACAAAAGTAAAGAGAAATAATCTTCCAAATGGTGAAAACCACTTCGGTGGCACCTTGGGTAGTACCATGGAGAAAACCTGTTTATAGAAAGCATGTGTAGAGACCCTCATCCACCATATTTTAGTGATCAATCCATTCTATCCATAATAAATACTTTTTTATATACATTTCCACCCCTACCATGGCTAGCAACTATCAATATTTAGCATCAAAGCCCATTCAATTCCATGTCTTAATAGGAACCCACATGACCATCCCATAGTAAAAGGAGACCCACACTTGATTGGGAGCATTTCCTCGACCTAGTTTTGGAAATGGTTCTTTAACTCAGTATCTAGTGGAGAAGCATATTTCACACGTTCTTTAATACTCCATACAATCCATAATAAGCAACACCTTTCACAACATTCCATAATAAATTTGCATCACCCTCACTCACCCTAACACCAATAAATTACCCATTTCCTAGGTAAAAGAATGAAAAACACAAAATATGTAACATCTCAACACATTGAGTGTTCATGAAACAATCAGAAATAGGAGACTCTGGCTAAACTATCTACAACCTCCTAATGAAATTGCCAAATTTTCTAAAACACATCTTATCCAACAAATCATTTCCTAACGAATGCATCCTTCCTACAATGGGCATTATCCACTATTGAGTAAATATTTTTTGGTAAGAAAATATGATAGTTATTGATCTATTTGGTCCTTGAGTCCTTTTATTTCTTGATTTATCTTATTGTCCTATTTCAATGTTCCTCGAGGATATCTCAAAATAATTAGAGGAGCAAGAATAAGGCAACATTAGTACTTTTTTATGTTGTGTTTGTGGAATTTTTTTAGGCATTGATATGCCAAGTTAGAACCTTGTGTGTACGAGAATATAATTTGTGTACGAATAGCTTCTAGCATTAAAAAATTTCCTCGTGTATGTAAGGTCATCTAAAATTCCTTTATACATTAGGGTTATCATGCTTTGAAACTATGCTCCCTTGCATATTTTGACAAGGTTTCGTCATGTCTAGTACATTTAAAAACAATCCTTGTTTCTTGTGTCTTCATCCTAGCAAAGGATATTGAAGTCACCAAGGTTTGTCTCAACTTGGTGTACATATATCCACTTGTCACATATCAAAAACCTTAGGAAAAAGTATATTGATGCCACCTCGGTTTATCGTACCTTGGTGCACATAACTTTGATTACTATATAGTAAATGCTCTATGGTGATAAAAATAGCACAAAAATAGAAACCACAATATCTATCATTTATTCATAACCATCTATATCAATCTATTTCTATCCATTTCATATCTATCTATTTTATTTTCATTCATCGTGCATTAATGCTATGTGGCACTAATCAATAATGGCTAATTTTTTCCTCTTCTTCTATCATACTAACATTCATACATGTATCATAATACAAAAAAAAAAAAAATAGTACATATCATAGAAACCATAATCCATACATCCTACATACACATATATTAGGAACCATACAATGCATATCACATAAATATTCATTATCATCACATATATATAATCCACATCACATAAATCATATAAAATCATATAGGTCATCATAGCATTACTTTATGATAACATATAGCCTATGTATCATAAACATCACATAGCATAAATCAAATAGGATTGTAACATCATTTTATATATATATCAAAAAATAATGTGTCATGATACATCACTAACCAAAGCTTACCCAAGGGCTCATCGAATATGCATCATGCTCACAAGCCAAAAATTATCATGTGTCTTCCAAATTAGTCAATCTATACATGCCAGAATCTATAGAGAGCTCCATCCCTTAAAATGAGTAGGAGATGGATGTTATAACCCTAATGTTTCTGGACCCTCTCTCCCTTCTCTCCACTCTTTTCTAGAAATGATCTATCAGGTGGTGGCTCCATCACTCCCTCACTCACTAATCTCTAAGATTTGGATCTCTGATCTACTCTATGTAAATTTAGGGGCTCAATGCTCTGGTGGAACCACTCTTTCATATAATGACCTGTAATAAAGGGCCTGCTATGTAAACTATGCAATATCTACAACTATCACTATCATAGGACCTTGTACGACATATCAAACCCATAGTAGCAATTTCTTTTCTTGTTGAGACAAAATTACCATTGCATCTCTCTTTGTTTTCAAACAATGCATCTAACCCTACAATCCCTAATCTTGTGTTTGTAGCCCCTACATCTAAGCCTATGCACTCACTAACTCTACCTTTTCCCTTGCCAACTAGTCCCACCAACTTCATACCTTATCCTACAGGGCTATAACCTAACCATCCTCATCACAACCCATTGTCTCCTCTCCTACTGGTGGAAAATACCCTACCTCATCTCCTACTAGTGGAGACTGTGCTAATTGTTGCACCTCAAGTGGTGGCACCACTACTGGCTAAACCCTAGATCTTGATCCCTCATCTCCCATATCCTCATCACCCTATCCATCATCTTCATGACTGACTCAGTGATGCAATCACCTACCTCTCCTCATCTCCTCTCCACTGCCATCACCACTTGCAAGATCTATCAATTGTGTAGGTCTCATTCTCTCTCACCATCTATCATAATCCTATGTAGTGCTTGCATCCATAATATTTGGTCATGGAACCCATCATGCTAGTACTATTCTCTCAAAGTCTCTAATAGTTTTCATTGCACTAACCATAGGTCCACAATACACTACCTCTCTCAAGGTGTGTGTGTTGAATGAACAAGACAATTGGGAGGGGGGTGAATTAGTTGTATCAAATTAAAACATCAAAATCCTCAATAGTAATAAGATCCACAAGCATTCATTAAACCCTTATTTTTTCAAAGTGATTAATCATGAAATGCAGATAATAGAAGTTGAAATAACAACACCATACACAATAGAACAACAAATTTATGTGGAAAACCCAATGAGGGAAAACCATGGTGAGGATTATCTCACAATATAAGTAATTTAAAAATTGGTACAAGGGCTCACTACTAGAATGGGACACACTGTCCAATAAGTCTCATAGCCAGGGCTCACTACCATAAAAAGAAAAAATAAGATAGAAGATAAATGTAACATAGAGAACAACTTCTCAATGCAACAAGGAATCCACCACAATTACTCCAAAAATCTTGCAACCTTGTTTGAAAGATTGTGGATGCCTTCAGCTCATTGCTTTTAAAAGTCCAACACTTTGAAGTTTGCACTGCTTTGCTCAAATTCACATCTATACTTCTATAATTCACATCGCATTCATCACTCACATATAGCTTGAGATCTTCCAACAACACCACTCTTATTTATACCATCCTCAACCTTGAAAACTTTCTCCAAGGTCAACACCACATCCTTTACATTAAATTTTTTAAATTAGGTCAGCACCTAAACATTCCTGCAATTGATAGGAATGAAGGAAACCCATATAAATCCTTAGTTTGGACCCAAATTAATCCTAACACACCTCAATATACTTTCACAAACTTCAAAGGATTTGTATGTAGTGTTAACACCATGTCGGCCAATACTCGTGCTAAACACTATAAAACTATTAAGTACACACTTCCCATTTAATCAAGATGACATTTGAACCACACAAATATCTTTTACATGATCTAGAATAATCCATGAACCACTTGAGATCCAACAAAAATTTCATCCAAACTCACATAATAGAAATACTTCAACCCAAAATATCCGGTTAACCTTATAGCACACTGATGCATGAAACTCACACTGTACTACACTAAATCAAGTGAAACCTTGAATTATAAAAGATATGAATATCATAAGAAACTTCGCAGATCCACACAACTTGAAACCAAAATGTGCAAAAGTGCGGAGAAAATACATTTCTCCCAGACCATAGTAAACAACATTGAAAAACTAGTTCACACAATGGTGAATATATCTCACTCTGATGATCCAGAAACCCAAACTCTAGATATAGAAACTACTAACAACCTTGAAAAATATATTAGACTGCATAGGCATAGAATCAAAATAGAAGAAACGTGGAGCACATCTCGAAGCACATTTTGAACACTTGTGCAACACTATTTTCTCTGTCTATCATTTTTTTGCAAAAGAACTTGGAAAGCAAGTACTAGGGACACCATGTTAGCACATTACTTCATTCCAACACATCTCCAAACATTGTAACACAAATATAGCTCCATGTACTCACAAAACTTCCTCAATATCTCCACTATACATGCACACAACCTGCAACAAACTGTTTCCCACTTTTTCAAAATTTTCTCAATATCCTCGACATCTTCATCATGCAACAACCTTCATCAACACATAGTTGACATCAATGACAACACCAGCTTGTTGAAAAAAATGACAACACTAGTTGGTTGACATCAATTACAACACCTTCATACTTGCAACATTCTCCCCCTTTTTCATTGATGGTAACACATGATGTGAAAAACAATCAAAGACAACACAACAACTATGAACACACTTTTTCATTATTTTCTTTCTTTTCTCTCCCCTGTGTAGATAAACATTTTCACATTATTCTTTCTCCCCCTTTCACATCATTGGAAAAGGACAAAGCATTTTTCATTTTTCTCCCCTTTTGACATTGAAGCAAGATACTTTCTCTTAATACTCCCCCTTAGGAGTATACAATATCAGATCAACAATTCTACACAATGATAACATCCCTTACTACAACAATGACACTACCTACTCCCCCTGAGAGGTAGCCACTAACATCAATCCAAAAAAGAGATGAATCCACAGATCCACTAGATTGATGCATCTCCATATGTATCTAGTTCAGAGGGGAAATAACCCCCAACTTCTCCTGAAGATACTCAAAAGTATCCTTAGGAAGAGCCTTAGTAAATATGTCAGCAATTTGATCATTTGTAGGTACATATTCAAGCTTCACCTCATTCTCCATAACCTTCTCTCTCATAAATGGATACCTAATTGATATATGCTTTGTCCTTGAATGCATCATTAGATTATTTGAAATGTTAATTGCGCTTGTATTATCAAAAAAGATAGATATAGGCTCATCATACACTACTCTGATATCCTTCAATGTTTGTCTCATCCATACTACTTGTGTACAACAAGATGTTGCTACAATATACTCAACCTCTATAGTAGATAAAGAAACTGAATCTTGCTTCTTACTTAACCATGACACCAAACTACATCCAAGAAAGAATGCACCACCACTTGTAATGTTCTTATCATCAACACAACCAACCCAATCTACATTTGTGTATGCACTTACTATGAAATTAGTATCCTTAGGATACCATAAGCCATAATATGGAGTTCCTTTTAAATATCTCAATATCCTCTTTACAACTGCAGCATGTGTCTCTTTAGGATATTTTTGAAATCTATCCACAAGACAAATTGCATGCATGATATCTGGTCTATTAATAGTTAGATATAACAGTCCACCAATCATATATATGTACTTGCTTTGATCAGTCTTTGGTGATTCATCATCCTTGCTCAATTTGCAACCAGTCATCATAGGAGTGCATACAGGTTTGGAGTCTTCTATTCCAAACTTCTTTAGCATCTCTTTGACATACTTTGATTGTGAAATGAATATACTTTTGTCTATTTGATTGATTTGTACCCCAAGGAAAAAATTCATCTCCCCAAACATTGACATCTCAAACTCTTTCTACATCACTTCTGCAAATTTCTTACACGTAGCTCCATTTCCCCCAAAGATAATTTCATCCACAAACACAACCAATATCAATATTCTGTCTTCCTCAATTTTGAAGTAAATATTACTATTTATGGTGCCTTTACTGAATCCTTGTTGTATCAAATATCTATCCAATCTTGCATACCAAGCTTTGGGAGCTTGCTTCAATCCTTACAATACCTTTTTCAATTTGCAAACCATATATGGTTGATATAACAACTAAAATCCTTCCAGTTGTTCCATGTAAACCTCTTCTTCCAATTCACCATTCAGGAAAGTAGACTTTAGATCCATCTGATAAACTTTAAAGTCTTTTTATGTTGAAAATGCCAAAAGCATCTTGATAGCTTCCATCCTAGCCACTGGAGCAAATGTTTCCTCAAATTTTGATATTTCTCAATCTGCATAAGTTCTTCCATTTCCTTCATCCAATGTTCATCTTTGCATGCATCACTCACTGTTTTAGGTTCATCTTTAGAGAGTAAACACATATTTACCTCAGCTTCAACAACTCTACTTCTTGTTAATACTCCTTTCCTCTTGTCTCCAATGATCTATTCTTTGAAATAATTATTTTGCACATACTTAGGGGTCTTAGGTATTTTTTTGGAGCTTCTTCCTCTTCATTCTACACTTCTTTTTCTTTATATTTTTCTTCTTATTCTCCGCAAATAGGTTCACATGAAACATATCCATCTACATCAATTGAATTCTACAAATCTTCATCAACCTTAACATTTTTACTTTCAACAATATTTCTTAGCCTTTTGTTGTAATATTTGTAAGATTTGATTTTAGTAGAATATACAAGGAAGATACCTTCATCAAACCTTGCATCAAAATTTCCTAAGTTTTCTTCATCTCTTTTGATATAACATTTTCTTTCAAATACTCTAAAGTACTTGGCAATTGGAATCCTTCCATACCATAACTCATAGGGAGTCTTTGTGTTGTTAGATTTTTCTTGAACTCTATTAAGTATGTACATAGTAGTATGAATTGATTCTCTCCAATATACTTTTGGTAGGTTAGCTTATTTCATCATAGTCCTAGCAACTTCTTGAATAGTCTAGTTTTTCCTTCCAACTACTCCATTATGTTGAGGAGTTCTAGGGGCAGGAAAGTGCCTCTTTATTCCATGAACTTCAAAAAACATGTTAAACTCATTGGTGGTGAATTATCCACCTCTATCAGACCTCAAAAATTTAATTTTCAAATCCATTTCATTCTCAATCATAGCTTTAAATGCTTTGAATCTATCTAGCACATCATATTTCTCTATAAGAAAAGACCTATGTCATTCTAGAGTAATCATCAATCAAAATCATGAAACAACCTATCACCTTGAACACTTCTCACCCTTGTAGGACCACAAAGATCTATATGTATTAATTCTAGTAGTATGGTAGTAGATTGTTCCTTTCCTTTAAAACTACTCCTTATTTGTTTTCCAAATTGACAATTTTTGCAAACCACATTGACAGGATCTGTAATTCTTGGTAGGTCTCTCATTGCATGAATTGAATTGAGTCTAACCAAACTGTCAAAATTCATGTGACACATTCTTTGGTGCCATAACCAATTGTCATTATCTGAGACATAAAGAAATGACCATCAAAATCCTTGAGCAAATAGATATTTCCATCTATCCTTTTACCAACAACAATGACAGTTTTAGGCCCTTTTTTGATCTCACATATTTCATCCTTAAACACAATATTATATCCTTTGCTACATATTTTTCCAATACTCAAAAGATTATTCCTTAAGCATTTAACATAATAAATATCTTTAGTATTATGCTTTCCATAAAAACTGATTGAACCTATTCCACAAATCTTAGCTCCAGAATCATCTCCAAATTTAACTAATCCTTCATCATAATTTTCAAGTTTAAAAAACTTACTTTTGTCTCCGGTCATGTGATTAGAGCAACCACTATCTACAACCCAATAGTTCTTATCCTATTTAACATGAAAATTAGAAACCAATGTACCTTCTACCTTATCCTTCTCCAAAACACTTTCCTTCACACAAATTTTAGAGTTAGCAAAAGTAGATTCATATTTTAAAGCTAAGAACAAGCATTCATTTTCATTGGCATCTCCATAATCAGATTCATTATCAGAAATACCAGCATCTTCTTTAACATAGTAACTTCTTTTAACCATATTTCCTTTATTCTTCTTAATTTTATTGTTCATGACTTTGTTTGGACATCTTGAAGCATAATGACCTATATTTCCATAGCTAAGACATTTGAAAGTTAGTTTACCTTTGTACTTACCAATGCCCTTTTTCATCCTTCTTACAAAGTTAGCTTCCACATCATCAAGATCTTCTCCATTTGAATCTTCAACCTTTTCTGATTTTCTAGCCTTGAGAGCAGTCTCTACTTTTGTACCATTTCTCAAGCTAGGTTTTCTATATTCAAATGAAGTTAGTGTACCAATCAACTAATCTCTAGAATATGTATTAAAATTTTCAACTTCCTCAATAGTATATACCTTTTCACTATAAGAATCAGGAAGAGATCTAAGAAATTTCTTTACCACTCTAGGTTCTTTGACTTGTGCACCAATATCTCTCATTGCACTTACCATCTCATCAACTATTTGCATGTAGGTTGTAATTGTTTCATCTTCAGACATTCACAAGGTCTTAAATTGTGCCTTTAGATTCTACAAATTTTCTTGTTTAACCTTATCATATCCTTCATAAATTCTCTCAAGCTTATCCCAAACTTCTTTAGTAGTCTTAAGATTCATAAATTTTACCAATTCATAATTTGAAAGACTATTCACAATGATAAATATTGCCTTAGCATTTACCTCATGTTCCTTGATCTCATCACTTGTGCTTGGACCATTGGCATGTGCAGTATATTGATTCTTTATAGCCTTTTCAATCTCATACCCATGAGACGCCAGATATCCTTCCATCTTTTTCTTCCAGAATGCATAGTTTGTTCCATCAAATCTAGGGAAATCTAACTTGTTCTCCATCCCAGATCTACCTCAAGCAGTTAAGCTCTTCTCCAAGGAACCTTGATCTTATACTAATTGTTGAATGAACAAGAAAACTAAGAGGGGGGGTGAATTAGTTGTATCAAATTAAAAAATCAAAACCCTCAACAATAATTAGATCTACAAGCATTCATTAAACCCTTATTATGTCAAAGTGATTAATCATGAAATACGGATAACAAAAATTGAAATAACAACACCATACACAACATAACACATGATTTATGTGGAAAGCCCAATGAGGGAAAAACCACAATGAGGATTAGCTAACAATATAAGTAATTGCAAAACCGATACAAGGGCTCACTGCTAGAATAGGACACATTGTGCAATAAGGCTCAGAGTCAAGGCTCATTTCCATAGAAAAAAAAGAAGATAGAAGATATATGTTACAAGAGAACAACTTCTCAATGCAGCAAGGAATCCACCACAATTACTCCAACACTCTTGCAACCTTGTTTGAAAGATTGTAGATGCCTTTAGATTGCTTCCATCGAAAGTCCAATGTTTTGAATTTTGCACTGCTCTGCTCAAATTTGCATCTATACTTTTGTAATTCGCATCACATTCATCACTCACATCTATCTTGTATCTGTCTTGAGATATTCCAACAACACCACTCTTATTTATACCATCCTCAACCTTGAAAACTTTCTCCAAGGTTGGAAACATGTCCTTTACATTTAAATTTTCAAATTAGGTTGGCACCCAAAAATTCCCACGGTGGATAGGAATGAAGATGACCCATATAAATCCATAGTTAGGACCCAAATTGATCCTAACACACCTCAATATACTTTCACAAACTTTGAAAGGCTTCACATGTAGTGTTAACACTAGGTTGGCCAATACCCATGCTAAACACCATAAAACTATTAAGTACATGCTTCCCATTTAATCAAGATGACATACGAACCACAAAAATACCTTTTACATGATCTAGAACAATCCAAAAACCACTTGAGATCCAACAAATATTTCATCCAAACTCACATAATAGAAATACTTAAACCCAAAACATCCAGTTAACCTTATATGCACATTGATGCATGAAAATCACATTGTACTGCACTAAATCAAGTTAAACCTTGAATTTTAAAAGATATAAATATCATAAGAAACTTCCTAGATCTGCACAACATGAAACCAAAATGTGGATAAATGCGGAGCAAATACATTTCTCCCAGACCATAGTAAACAACACTAAAAAACTAGTTCACACACTGGTGAATATATCTCACTTTGCACAACAATCTAGAAACCAAAACTCTGGATATAGCAACTATTGATAACCTTGGAAAACATATCAGATCCTCATAGGCATAGAATCAACATAAAAGAAACATGGAGCACATCTCAGAGCACATTCTAAACACTTGCACAACACTATTTTCTCAAAAGAACTTGGAAAACAAGTGCTAGAGACACCATCTTAGCACATTATTTCATTCCAACACATCTCCAGACACTACAACACAAAGATAGATCCATGTACTCAACGCTTCCTCAATATCTCCATTATACATGCACATAACCTACAATGAACTATTTCCCACTTTTCCACAATTTCCTCAATATCCTTGACATCTTCATTATGTAACCTTCATCAACACATAGTTGACATGAATGAAAACACCAACTTGTTGACATCAATGACAACACCTTCATACTTGTAACAATGTACAAATATCACCTCACTAGATGGTACATCTTGTCATTCTCCAAATTGTCTGCATACACTGTCTAAAAAATACAATGCAATGATCTAAGTCATCCTCCTAATCAAGTAATTCCTCTACCAATAATATGAAAACTACTCCCCATCATCTAACCAAGCTTCACATTATCTTCTTGGCCTCTATATTAAACTCATCATATCATCTATGACAGATCACTAATAAGGAACATCTCGTAATTGACAATATGTAATCGTTTGATGATAACTATACACATAAGGTAATCCAGGTAACCATATTCACTCTACCACTAGTCACATGATCCATATCTATTCCCATGCCCATATGTGAAGCAATATCACTCCACATACTATACTAGCCCCATGTTTTTATACCACTTGATGTAGCTAATGATACAAGGTCACCAGTACATGTAGGCCCCATGCATACATAACACCATCATAAATCATATGCTCAATCACTTCCCCATATCCAAAATGGAAGCCTCAACTCCTCTTATTAGGGACTAATACACCTCTAATCACCATCGCAATTAAAATAGGTAAAGTGTCAAAATAAGCCTCCATATACCTCAAACTAATCGCATAATCCTCTATCCCAAGATCATCTATCACAAACACTTGATTGAGTGCCAACTCCCCACCATCAGTATCATACACCACTTTCTCCCAATGGATCGAGATCCATAGAATCCTCCATACTTCCTTGAGGGTGATCATAGCCTCCCCTATTGATAAGAAAAATGAGCTCTACTCATTGTACCATCTCTCATCCAACATCACCATCATCACCCGATGTGCTCAAATTTCCAACATATAGGTCATATAATATATACCAATTGCTCCTAACAATGCTTACTCATCCTCACTAATGTGCCACCTCAACCTCAATGCATCTAGATGCCTCTCACAAGACATTAATAAATCTCGCCCAAAAGATCTATCATTTGCATGAAACCCCACCCTTTGATCCATTTCTAACATCAACCTAGTTAAAATGAACACACATAATACCACTTATACCCTAATACCCCCTCCTTATTTGACAATGTAAACCAAAACACCCACCCTAATCTACCCAACACACAATTTCTTTAACCCTTAGTAACATCTTCCTTACCTATTCCCCTACCCTTCCTAATGTATCTCACCCTCCCCTTTAAAATATTCACCCACTTCCATATGACCCACCTTATTAAACATTTGTTCCCATGACATAGACATGTGTGCCCTTTTCATGAGCATATGTGTCTAGGATAGGCATTTGCACCCAAATATTACACATTTGCACAATATTTTACATCCTTTTTTCCCAAATCATGGAAATTTATGCCCAATCTTGTGTAAATGCACCAAAATCTTATGCAAATGTGCAAAAATCTTGTGAAAATCCACCAAAACCTTGCACAAATGCACCTAAATATTGCTAATCCTTGTGCAAATGTGCCCAAAACATGCTCAAATGTACCTATAAAAATGCACAATTTCCTTGTAATTGTGCCCACTCTAATCAAATGTGCACTTCCTTTGGAAATTACAAGTAAAAGCAAGAAATTGGGTCCACAAAGAGGGGAAGTTTCGGCCAAAACAAAAAAAATCAGATGAAATGCATACACATTTCTAAAAAACCGCTTATGCATTTAGATTCGGGTACACAAACCTAAAACACGTACGTGTTTAGTAAAGCTATTTATTTTTTAAATATGTGACTGTGTTTTCATTTTCACAGTCACTTTTAGCTGTGTTGTAGAAGGAGAGGGAAGATCATGTACGCATTTTGAAGGGCCTAATTGAAGCAAATTTTCACTGCCACCTCCTCCCATCAACACAACCGACCTCAGCAATCTCCAAGTTAGTTGAATTCTGCCATTTTTTTTCTTTATATCTTGCATTTTTATTTTATAATTGTTATTTAGTTTTTGTTTGTTTAGTTTGTTTTAGTTCATTATTTTATAGTTTTTAAATTGCATGTAAAAACCAAAAACATCAACGAAACAAAAAATGTTAAATTGTAAATTGAAAGCCATAAAAACTAAACTTAATTTGGACACATTTAACTTAGAAATCAAAACCCTAAACCCTAGGTTCCAAAAAACATAGACCTAAAAACTAATTTACCCTTAATCCTTGGACCTAAACCCTAAAACCTAAACCTAAAACCCTAGACTAAACCCTAATATTTTCACCTTTTAGATAGTGCAAATTGAAAGTACAATCAATACTTCCAATGTAACCATTTGTGTTGAGAAATGAGGAGATGTTTCTTAACTAGTTCAACAAATCATAGCATAAATTTATGAGGTTCATCTAATTAGGATTGATCATGTTGCTATGTTACACCATTGCCATACTCAACTATAGTTTAAACATTCTCATTTTTTAGTATGGTTACAAGTTTCAATCTCATTAGGATTGATCATGTTGCTCTTTCTCATTGAGTAATTTCAATTTGGAAATTTCCCTCCTTGCTTGCTTTATTTTGTGTCCTCCTTGTCATTGGTTCTTAACTTTCACTTCACATAATTTTAGAAGTATCCCTCCTTGGAGGTTTCTTACATTTTTTGTTTGACATAGATATGTTTTCATGTCATCAAATATCTAAATAATTATATAGGGAAGATCTAATTTCTTCCATTTTTTCTTGATAAATTATGCACACCAATTCACATGTATAAATATGATTTTATTACAACTAACAAATTTATTGAAGTCTTTGTACTTAAAGAATCCATTTTCAATATGTGAATAGAGCTCAATCTCATCTAAATGTTTATTTTGTATTGCAATTACCACTAGCATATTTCCAATAGCATATATCTATGTCTCCCTTTGAATGTCTTCTATTAATTTTATTCTTATCTTTAGTATGCTTTGAAAACAATGAATGAGATTACAAATTAATGTTAGTGTTAAACTTATTTCTTCTTGACTACATTGTTCCACTATAGACAACTTGTGTCTCTTATCATGAAATTTGAAAATTTAGATAAATCAATTTATGTCCTCAGATTTAATTAAATTCTATGTCATACTTGATAAATGCATGTATTCACAATCAATATACCTTACTTGTATAGATATACTCTTGTTGGGAAATAACCACACCTATGAGTAAACTTCCCCTCACCCCAAAAGATAAAGCTCTACCCATAAAAGTAGAAGAATATTACTTATTGATGAATTAGTTAATGAATGATAAGCTTTATATTTATGAGCTCCATTGAGCACCCTTGTCTAACAATAATCCTAATATTTAGAATCAAGTATAATTTGTACAAATTAAACTGCATGGTTTTTATCATTTACCCATTTTGACACTCATTCTTGAGTTGAATAACCTAAATTAGTGGGGTTTCCTTCTCTTTTTCCACGTTTATATGTAATAGAAGACATTCTAAACAACCCCTGACCTCTTATTAACACCCAATTTGAGAAATCAAAGTTATATATACCTATGTGTCTTATTTTTCATTCTTTAGTCCTTTACCTATAGAAATTTTGTTCCTCACGTCATGCTCACAGTCTCTATTTACTAATCTTCTTATTTAATTTTTCCAATAATGATTCAAAGAAGCCTCATTGTTGATATTGTGGCATTTTGTGAGCTCTCAATTCTTGATGTTTTATCCAACTCCTAGTTTATGTTGATGGTGATTTATTTAAATAAATCTTAAGTCTTTACCTTAATCCATGTGGTTTTATTTTATTTTTTGTTGGACTTGCTATCAATATTTGCACGTGACTTAAGTATTTATGTTTTCTTTATTCAATGATTGGGCATGGGTATTTTTGTTTCATGCATCAGCCACATGTGTAGTTTCATATATGTATATTATGTTTCTTGGTTAAATAGTAAAAGGTAAGAGTAGCTATCTTGAATCTTGTTGTTTTTCCCCTTAGTATCAAGATCATGCTTCAATTAATGTATATCATCAAATTTGACTATAGTTTAATTATCAAGTGATATCTAGCTGAAAATAATTTTATGGCCTTCTTTCAGGGGATTCACTTAATAAACCAATGACATAGTGCATGCATTCATAGGGTTCTAATAAAACTCCCTAATTTCATTTCTACCCACCAGACTTGTAATTAGAACTTACCTCCCTATTTTCACTGAGAGGTATCTTATGTACCTATTTTTCTAGTTAAGTTCTTATACATGATCCCTTTAATATTTCCACACTATTAGCCAAGGGAAATTCCCACATATAGATCTAACTCAAAACTATTTATAATTTCCATCCCATTTATTAAAGGTTTAACATAAAATACCTAGATGAATTATGACAAATATGTCATCCTCTAGAAAGTTTTGATGTGGAAGCACTTATACAACTCAACATATGAGTTCCCTTTCCATGTACACAAAATTTAATAGTGCATCCTTAGATATTTTAGGTACATCTTAATTATAATATACATATTGATCTAAATTATAGTGGAAATATTTTAGATATACTTGATGATTCTTCTTGGAAGGGTTGCAAAAGTACTAACAAGTGTTCAATAATTAGTTTTACCTGTAATGTAGGTAGGATTTTATTAAAATTGTATGACCTTGGTGTGACAATTATCTACATTTTTAGTTGCATTCCAAGAGTTAGTAGTAACAACAAACCCTTCATATTAGCAACCACACACTCGACTTAATTTAATGTGTACATGCTATGGATTTTTAATGTTATGGATTTTTTAATGTTATAAATTGAATGTGTCTTCAAATGAAATGTATTTTTTAATGTTATAAATTGAATGTGTCTTCAAATGAAATGTATTTTTTATTGTGCACATTCAATGTGATTTTTAAATAACTTTCAAATTGTGTGCATTATTTAATTAGTTTGTTGATATATTTTTTTAATTGTTTAACTTGCAGTTGTCATTTCATTGTTCACATGGATCCAGAATTTAACATAGAGGATTTTATACCTGATGCACAAGTTCCTGCAGACCCCATACATCTAGATCCACCACCACAACAAAACCCCACACCTCCACATTCTCCACCTCCTAACCCCCTACCCCCTGTAGTAGATCATGATTAGTTAAGAGAGAGCATTAGAGAAAACCTTAATGTGATTAAGGGAAATATAGATATGATAAAAAATGAGCCTAGAATCCCCCCATCTCGCACAATTTGCATCTACAATGCAAAATATTGTTGATTATATTCGATCTATTGATGTAGACCTAGATAGGTTCCATCAATGGAGAGAAGAGAGGAAACAATTCTACGCAGATGGATTGTCCTATAAATAAATTAATGACCTTAAAACTACCAAACAAGCTCTGTGCCAACATTTTTTTAGCCCCCAAACAAACCAACCAGTTCCACCCAACAAAAAATGAATTTCAATTTTATGGTGTAGGCACCTGCAGATAGTTGCAAATTTTTGGGATAGATGGTGGATGGTGTTTGATAGTCCACCACATGGAAATTGTGAGGTGCCCCTATACTTTTTGAGAAATTTATGGGCTGAGTTTGAGTTGGGTTTAAAACCCAACTATTTTGATATGAGGTCATTTCAGGGAGTTGGGCATGACATGCCCCAACATAGATTAGGAGCACGTGTTGATCCTCAGTGATGTGCATTGATTGCTCGTATTGTTTCTCCTTCTCCTGGTGTTTCTGCTACATTTCAACAATAGATGATGTTATCAACATTAGGAGCATTGAGTTATCTTTCAGGAAATCTCACTCATCAGACTACACACACATCGGCTGAAGTGGCCAATAGAGAGAATGGAGGCTTGGGCTATGGTAATACTCAGGAATGCACTTCAAGTGACCCACATGCATCTAGGACAGAGTCATATATGAATTTACTATATTTTGAGGATCATCCTACACATGCATATTCATCTTTTGAACTTAATTTTTTTTTTTTGAAATTTGCAAAATTCATGTAAATAATAACATCAAATTATATATATATATAATATTAATTCAAGAAGTGTTCAGTGTAGATGCATGATCACACGATGCCTGAATCTCAATATGAACATTTTTATATGTCGAGTGTTGTAGAGTTGGGCTCACCTTGTGGTCAGGTACTTGAACCAATATATATTAAATAATTTTTGTGGATATATCTAATTTAATTTGAATTTGTACACATGTGTGAAATGATATAGTATATCTAGATGCAGGGAGGTCATGCAATACTAAGTACTGACCAACCACAAGTTATGGTGAGCGCTCATGAGTCATCATCAACTCAGGCGTGTGCTTTCAAAAGTTTGCTAAGTTTAAACTAAATATACATCATATATCTAATTTAATTTGAATTTACATACACATGTGAATGATCTATACATTTTTGTACATCTATATGCATGGATTTCATGTGATACCCATGGTGGGCACACCTGAGACATCATCAACATTTATGCATGGGCAATCTCAGGTGCATGATCATCAGGTCATATCATTCGAGGTTGTAAACTTTACTAAATCTCCTATACAATTTTTACAAACCTTATATATATATATATATATTCGAGTTTTTAACATGTATTGTTTGCTTTATATGAATATGTAGGATATTGTAGATCAAGCATTTGGATCTTCTCAAGTCACAGTTATGCTACCTATTGAAAAAAATGTGCTAGTAGATTCACATGATCATATGGTAATTTATGCATACTAAAAATCATTTTTATTGTATTTACTAGATATTTAATTAAATTTATTTTTATCTTGATTTTATATTTTCAAGAACTTATATGTTTAATTGTATCAAAATTTCTAAATAAATTTAAATCTAATTTCAAGTTTCTTGTACTCTTTTACAGCATGATGCAGGTACATCTAGTCCACGTGGAACAAAGAGGAGAATTGATTTGACTAATCGCCCTAATAGTTAGATGGTTTTAAATTTTATGGACTATAGATCTCTAGTTTTATTTAAATATATGTGTTGGACTTGACATATACATTTTGAACATATTATTTCATGGACCATTTCACATACATTATATCGATTAATATTATCATGTTTGTGTTTATTTATATTAGTTGACTTTAATATGATGATTATATATGCAGTCAATTATGATCGTGTTATGTTTATTTTGATGATTATATGCACTCATGTATGTATAGATATTTTATCTAATTTTCAAGTAATACATGCACTATATAAATTATTATCTAGAATCAAATTTCATATATATAATTTATCACATGGTTAGGTGACAAATTAAAACATTCCTTAAATAGTTTAGATCATATTCATAATAAATTAAGGACAGGTAATTTTAACTATTTTCCAATTCTAGCAAATATTTGAATCACTAAACAAAAATCTACCTCCTTGTATGTATAAAATGTATAATCTATACAATTGAACAATTATATAAAATGTGGTAAATACAAGACATGAAATGTATAATCTATAAAATTGGAACAAGATATTTAATAAGTTCATTGAAGTTCATACATCAAACAAACATATATAATTTTTATTGATGTTTAATACAACTATATAACATGATGAAACATATATGTGTATGTAGATACAATTAAAGCTTATCAAATTTTAGGTCAAGATCACAAATTGATATTTACATAGTCTCTTGATAAAAAAAATTATAGTGACAATCACATCCTAGACCGACTTGATGAGAACCTACAAAAATAATTAATTTAAGTAAATTAACTATATAGTTTTTATGAGTCATTTAAGTAAATAATTCATGCGAGAAAAGAAAAATATATAGTAAAAGTTAAAAAAATTGTCTCTTATAAATTCCTTACAAATTCAAGTGATGTTTTTCATAGGATGGATTAAGGGGACCTTGTTGGACTCAAGGAACACTGAGAGGGGGGTGTGAATAAGTGTTCAACAAATTAGACTTTCAATTTAGATCTTAAACCATTTTCAACACATGAACCAAATGATCAAAACACCATAACACCAATATTTTTACGTGGAAACCCTATTAGGGGAAAAACCACAATGGAGATTAATCCACAATTTATACTCTGTTAAAAGTATGAATAAAAGGGAATGCACTTGCATTTAGGCATACTTCCTAGAGCTCACTGCCTTACAAAATGTTTGTGATTACAACAAAAAATGAACTGAGAAGATAGCACCTACAAATGCCTAGATTCAGTTCTGGTGAAGCACATAAAACAGATTTTGAACCTTTTGTCTGATCCTGCAACTCGCTCTGCTCTGCTCTGCCTTAATTCACAATAATCCTCTTCTACTCAAGCAAAATTTACTCAATTGATCTTTTGATGTTCACTCATACATTTTTTCTAATCTTTTCACACATTCACACCTTCTCACCACTTTGTCCTCTCTACAAAAATGAATTACCGATCTCATACATATATCCGCTAGCAAGGATTTTAATCACTTAAGTCGGCTTCAACAAAACATGAAATATTCTCCAACAGTCGGCTCAAACCACAAGTTATATTTAATGTGCATCCACAAAGGTCGGATGAGACATAGTTGGGACCCAAAACAATATTCTCAAACTTAGAAACAATTAAACAACTGCTCCTTATACATTTGCGACATGCTACATTCATTGAGTTGGACACAATGAGTAAATAAATAGAAAATCACTCTACCAAATCTCCTAACTCGTACACTGATTGTTGCAAGACCACAAAACTTACCAATAAGGTAACATACATGCTTAAAACACTTTCCTGGGGATCCACAACACAAAATGATGATCCGGTGAAGCATACAAATCGACTAACTGACCGGATACCCTGTTCTTCATGCTTTATGTCAGTAACACACTGTCTTCTACATTTCTTGCCAGTATAAGTAGATTTTGATCTGCAGACCAAGATAATGAATTCAGTTGCCATCAATGAAAACAATAGAATCCATAAACAATCTCCCCAAGCCATATGCCAACAATATCCCCCTTTGGCATTGATGGCAACACTTAGTGAAAAATGACTAAGTGTTGGAACCAAAACTCAAAATAACAAAACACTGCCCCCCCTTAGAATGTCAAGACATTTTTCACTACTCTCCTCCCCCTTTGACATCAATGAAAAAAATTTATTGCCTACTCTCCTTTTGCTAAAATTTACACTGTACTCTCTCACCCTTTATTGATGCAAAAATTGATCAAAATTTGAGAAATTACAACTGATGCACAAATCAGAAAATTATTTTATACTTATCCTTTATCTCTGGAAGAAATTTCTTCCAAGCATCTACTACAATCCCAATAATTATTAACAAACTGTTGTTTTCTGATGTTCAGTTGATGATCTAGATAATGGATTTTGGAATTGTAATTTCTTCTTCCAACTTCTCTCCTTTCTTCAAAATCTCAATTTGCTGCTCCATTTTGCATTTAGTTAGATCCTTCACTTTCTAGAAAGTGTCCATAAGAGTGTTTCTAGCAAAGTGAACCTTTGCATGCTCAGCTTGAAACTCATGAATCTTTTTCTTGACTACTCCATCTTGGTCCTGAAACATATTGTAATCCTGACCAATTACGATCAACTCACTCTCAATTTGCTCAAGCTTGTCCTTGTATTTACCAACCACATGAGGCCACTGAAGACAAAAATTGTAGACCTTATTTGCTGAGTCAATGCATTTCCTTAACACATTCATTTTCTTTTTCAGTTTGGTGAGAGATAGCCTAAACTTCTCCTTCAAATGTTGAATTACTTCCTCTTTCTTGTCCTGAGGCACAAAGTCCATAGCCTCCCTGATACATTCAATCAATTATTCTAGAAGTACATTCTACAAACTTTCCAGTTCAATGTTGTGCACAAAGTATCTACCTAGAGTGTTCTCAATGAATTCCTATTCATATGATGGTCCATTTAACCATATGTCAACAATCTTTTGCATTCCATCTTCCTCCTAAACAATCTGTAGTATCTTTGTTTTGAATAAAGCACCTTCTTCATCACTTTCTTCTGCTATCATCACATCTAGTTCAACTAATTCCGGTACATCTCTTGGAGTGTAATCATCAAAATCTTCATCTGGTATATCCACAATTACTTACTCTTTTCCTTTTTCTTTAGTTCTTGGAGATTTGAGTGCTAGAGGAATGTCATCTGCAAACTCTAGAGCCCTTTTCTGCTTCTTATCCACCTTACCGAAAGAGGACCCAAATTCAACTACTCTTACTGGAAGAGTGATGCTAACTATTCCTAGCCTTCCCAACAACTCTCTAAATATTTTTTTATGAACTTGCTCACAATTTTCCAAAGTAAGGATATCATCATCCAATCTGTTTGAGATAAACCTGACCACTTCCGTGTTGACAAAATAAGGAAACTCATTCTAGGTGTCCAAATTCTTATGTTTCGCACCTTCAAGCCACTTCAATTCACCAGTTGGAAACAAATTTATTACATCCCTAATCTTCCTACTACTATATTCATCCAACGTCATTATTTCTTTGATTTTCTTCATTTTACTTTCCGTACCAAACAATGTTTTCTACCAAGCACAAAATTTCAAAATTCTACAAGCAACTGAAATACCTGAAGAATTCATTGCCAAATTTGTTTTACTCCTTTGAGATTTCACTATAGAGGCTCTCCTTATGTTCTTCTTCAACGCAAGGTGACAAATGAGGGTTCCAAATACCCTTTTATTTCTTCACATACCTAACCTTTTTAGTTGCATTAAATACTTTTCCCTATGAGTTCCGGTAACTCTATTTTCTCAAACAACAAAAGAAAAATTTGTCTACGGACCTTCTACTTCTCATGTTCTTGCATAAGTAATCATTGATGCATTTTAAAACTTTTATCATAGCTACTGACAATTTTTGTTTCATTTTAGTGCCAATTACCGACAGGGAGCCAAAGGATTTTCCTTGAAAAACTCCTCCTAGGCCAATGGCCTGAGATAAATTTTTGGAGGAATTACCAGAGGCTGCTTCTGATACGGGCTTATTTCCTTCATCAGATCCACTCTTCTTTATCCATGTTTTCTTCATCTGATCTCTTATCTCTTCCATAGTCACTTTTCCTTTTCCTTTTTCATATTTTTGAAAAATTCTTCCTTTGTATACCAGACTTCTTCTGTCCATATTTTTGTTCCTGCAGAATCTTGCAATGTGACCAAATTTGTTGCAACTATAACACACCAAATTTCTCTATCTAGACCACTCATTCCATTGATTTCCTCCTGATTTCCATTGATTAGAAACATTCCCAAATCTTCCACAATTATAGCATTTAACATTTCTTAAACTAACAAACATACCTCTGCATTCAATAGACTTGTGACCAAGCTTTTTGCAATTAAAACATTGATGGAGAAATGATGGACTACTTGAATTTATTTTACTTCTACACTAAGAAGCCATATGACCAAATTTATTACAAGAAAATTAGTAACCATTAAACTTATGAGCATTGGGTTGTCTTACCGAATACCTTCTTCCTTTGTTCATCTGATTTCTTTATCTAGAATCCTTATGTTCAGATCTGGAGCTTTCTTCCTTCTCATATCCAAGACCTCGCGTATCATTTGCATCCTTCTATCCTTTAGTTAGCTCATCAAGCTTAGTAGAACTGATCCTAAACTTCTCTGTGTACTCATTTATAGTAGTGAGTTCATCATTGAGAATAACTATCTATCTTTCAAGTTCTTGTTTATTGTTTCTGGATTGTTGCAATTCAATCTCCAACTAAATGAATCCATTATTTACTCTACTGCATTCTTCAAATTTTTATTTTAAGGATTGGACCAGATTCTCCTCATTCTTCTTCCTTTCTTCAATCTCCTTAGTTAGCTTTATTGCCACAAATTCCATCTCAAGCTTCAGAGTAGCATTATTTCTAGTAAGTTTTTCACATTCTTCAGTTATCTCTTTTAAGGTCTAATTCAGGTGAACATCTTCCAAGTTTTTATTTTCTTTCTGCTTCAGCTGATCACAAAGTTCCTTCCTCTTTTATCTTGACTCATTGATTTTATCCTTCAATGATTTAATGAATTTCTCAGCATCCACAAGATTTTCTTTTAATTCCATGACTTTTGCTTTAGATTGATCAAGATCATCAAGTGCCACCATAAGCTGTTGTTGAAGACCACCATAGTCCATTGTATTACAAGATCCACCTCAAGTTGTTAAACTTTTATAGAGGACCTGTGCTCTAATACCAATTGTTGGACTCAAGGAACACTGAGAGGGGTGGTGAATCAGTGTTCAAAAAATTAGACTTTCAATTCAAATCTTAAACCATTTTCAACACATAAACAAAAATAAAGATGCAAGCACATGAACAAGACGATAAAAACACCATAACACCAATATTTTTATGTGGAAAACCTGTTAGGGGAAAAATCACGATGGAGATTAATCCACAATTTATACTCTGTTAAAAGTATGAATAAAAGGGAATGCACTTGCATTCAGGCACACTGCCTAGAGCTCACTGCTTGAAATAAGGAAGGATCACTGCCTTACAAAATGTTTGTGATTGAAAAAAAAATTGAACTGAGAAGATAGCACCTATAAATGCATGGATTCAATTCCAATGAAGCATGTAAAATAGATTTTGAACCTTCTATCTGATCCTACAACTCGCTCTGCTCTGCTCTTCCTTAATTCACAATAATCTTCTTCTGCTCAAGCAAAATTTCCTCAACTGATATTTTGATGTTTGCTCACACATTTGTTCTTCTCTTTTCACACATTCACACCTTCACTAGTTCATCCTTTCTACAAAAATGAATTACCGATCTCATATATATATCCGCTAGCAAGGATTTTAATCACTTAAGTCAACTTCAACAAAACATGAAATATTTTCCAACAGTTGGCTCAAATCACAAGTTATATTTAATGTACACCCAAAAAGGTTGGATAAGACATATTTGGGACCTAAAACAATATTCTCAAACTTAGAAACAATTAAACAACTACTCCTTATACATTTGTGACATGCTACATTCATTGAGTCGGTCACAATGAGCAAATAAACAAAAAATCACTCTATCGAATCTCCTAACTTGTACACCGATTGCTACAACACCACAAAACTTACCAATAAGGTAGCATACATGCTTTAAAAACTTTCCTGGGGATCTACAACATAAAATAATGATCCAATGAAGCATACATATCGACTAACTGACCGGATACCCTATTCTTCATGCTTTATGCCGGTAACACACTGTCTTCTACATTTCCTGCTGATATAAGTAGATTCTGATCTATGAACCTAGATAATGACTTTAGTTTCCATCAATGACAACACTATAAGCCATAAAAAATCTCCCCAATCCATAGAGGAAATAGCTTAAGGGGTTCCTAAGAGAATGCCTTAAGGGGAGTTAAGAGGATGGCTTAAGGGGATGCAAGAGGATGGATTAAGGGGAGTTGATAGAATGACTTAAAGGGATGTAAGAGGGTGGGTTAATGGGAGTTGAATCCTAAACCATATGACCTAAAGCCTAGGAGATGAACCCTAAACCATTAGCCCATATAGATTTGTTATTCTAAGCATCTCATGAACCCTAGAAACCCTAAACCCTAAACCATATGACCTAAAGCCTAGGAGATGAACCCTAAATCATATTTAGCCCATATATATTTGTTATTCTAAGAATATCATGAACCCTAGAAACCCTAAACCCTAAACCATATGACCTAAAGCCTAGGAGATGAACCCTAAACCATTAACCCAAATAGATTTATTATTCTAAGCATATCATGAACCCTAGGAACCCTAAACCCTAAACCATATGACCTACAGCCTAGGAGATGAACCCTAAACCATTAACCCATATAGATTTGTTATTCTAAGCATCTCATGAACCCTATAAACCCTAAACCCTAAACCATATGACCTAAAGCCTAGGAGATGAACCCTAAACCATTAACCCATATAGATTTGTTATTCTAAGCATCTCATGAACCCTAGAAACCCTAAACCCTAGACCATATGGCCTAAAGCCTAGGAGATGAACCCTAAACCATTAACCCATATATATTTTTTATTCTAAGCATCTCATGAACCCTAGAAACCCTAAATCCTAAACCATATGACCTAAAGCCTAGGAGATGAACCCTAAACCATTAACCCATATAGATTTTTTATTCTAAGCATCTCATGAACCTAGAGAGACTTAAGGGGATGCAAGAGGATGGATTAAGGGTAGATATATGAGGATATGGCTTAAGGGGTCCTAAGAGGATGGCTTAAGGGGTGTTGAGAGAGTGACTTAAGGGGATGCAAGTGGATGGATTAATGGTAGATCTACGAGGATATGGATTAAGGGGTCCTAAGATGATGACTTAAGGGGTGTTGAGAGAGTGACTTAAGGGGATGCAAGTGGATGGATTAATTGTAGATATAAAAGGATATGGATTAAGGGGTCCTAAGAGGATGGCTTAAGGGGTGTTGAGAGAGTGCCTTAAGGGGGTGCAAGTGGATGGATTAAGGGTATACAAACTCAGATGAATGTAATCAATTATCACTTACATAAAAATGGCACTCTCTCAAAAAAAATTATATTATCTTCTCTATTATCATCTGCATTTATATAAACAATATGAACAAATATAGCTACTTGCACTGAATTATAATACTGTGATTGAATTTTTTCTTGTGGAGCAAGAGTATAATTTTCAACAAAATCAACAACTGACAATATAGTTCCAATTGGAAGGTTTTTTTACATAAACGAAATTGATTATCAAGCCAATGAGCATACTGAGAGTGTTTAACATATTTAGGTACAATCTTATCTTTAAATTCTTTAATAAATGCATGCACACTAAATTTTTCCACAATTAGCTCACAATGTTTTCCAATTTTTCCATCTTTTAAAGAATACTCAACATTTTTTTTGCATTCACTAATTGTTGTCCAAATTCATCTAAACTACTTTCATGCATGCGTTCTCCTAATAATGAAAAGTTACCACATCTATCGCATTCTCCAGAAATACATGCTTTTCAATAAAATAAGTTTCCATTAGAGGGTTCACAAAACAAACCTGCTATAAAATCTTTGATTCTTTCAGGTGGCATATTAATACCACAAATGTCCTGCATAATTTGGTTAGCATGCAAAGTGCATCATATATATCAAAAAATATCATAATAATAATGAAATTTTACCTGAGCCTTACAACAACAAGAGATTCATTTATTATTAATTCTAGCATACCAAGGTTTACACTTTTCGAATGATCTTTGACTTATGCTAATATTCAATGGTAAGATTGAAGCATCTAATTTTTTTTATATAATTTAGTTTGAGTCATATCTAAGGGATTCTTTGGATGAGGTTCACAAATTTTGGAACCCACCCTTAATTTTAAGACATCTCTAATGTTAGGTGATACTCTTGTATTATCATGCCAAAAAATTTCAATTAAAGATTTAATTTCATTAGTTAATTCCATGTTTGATCTTGGGAGTCTACCACTAAAACTCCAACATTGATTAATTAGATCCTTTTCAATACTTTCTCTTCTTTTAGTAGCTCTTATCAAAGTTTTAGGATTTACTTTTATACATTTACTAATCTTACTTAACATTCTTTTATTTGAAGTTGCTTTATTAACTAGAGCAGTTGTTATTGCACGACGAGCTACATTCTTATCTTTAGATCAAATTTTCTTACCTATAAAATCAATAGCATTAGCAACACTAGATATGACTTGTTCTACTGAATCATCTTTCTTTTTTGATTTTACAAAAATACCTAATTTTTTCATCACATTTCTAATTTTTGACATTCTCATCAATTGCACCATGAGTTGACATTGGAATCCTAATTTCTTTCTATAAAAAAATATTTTATATATTCTATTTCCATAAGTTCTAATTTGTCTCCAAGAAACTTTACCACGAAGGTTATCTAGCACACCTTTTTCAATTGTAAAAAAAAAAATCATCTTCATCCATACAAGGGGTTTCATTTTCATTTTAAAACGTAAAAGGGATTTCATTATCAATTGCATTCTCATAAAGATATTTCATCATTTTTTTGTTTTTGCATTGTTTCAACCCTAGAATTATTGATACCATCAATGGTGTATCCAACTTCCTCTCAATAACTAAGATTAATATTATCAAGACTTGGGTTTGAAGACATACCTGGATGGATTGTTTGAATAGGTGTTGTGTATTGTGTGAATTGTATAATGTTAGTAAATGAGTAATAAACACACAAAACTAATGCAACGTGTTACATTAGAGAATTGAATCACATAATTAATCGAACTCAAAACAGAATCAATCACTAAAATTGTTTCATTGTTTCCTATATCTAAGGATTCTTTCAACCATAATGGCTTTCATATTTTGCTTGCACTATGACTTTTGGAATGACAACCTAGGGAATGCAATGTTGTAAATGCAAGAATCCTAATTCCTACATGATTTAATAAGCTATATGATAATGCTATGAGGCTATGATATTAAATGTTGTTGTAGATGATAATGAATATGATGCTAAAGATTATGATGCAATGACTTATAAAAACTGATAATGAAAATGCAACTATGAAACTAAGCCATGATTCTAAACTAAAATGATACTAAAATTCTAAATGTTAAATGCTCTCATATAATTTTTGCAAAGTAAGTTTTCTCAAGATGGGATTTTAAATGTTGTAGCAAGAGGTTGTATTTATAGGATTTCCAAGGCATAAAATGATGTGTCAACAACCAACGGTCAAGATTTCAGCTGGAGAGATGAATGGTGGAGAAAGAAGAGGTTAGAGGGAATCATGGAGGATGTTCCCTTTAAAAGAGCACCATGCCAAGTGTAAGAGAGAATAAAATGATGGAGAGAGCCAAGTGCCCAAATTTTGTTCTAGAATTGGTTGAGGATAATTCCCATTTAAATATAAAAAACATTTAAATTCATGTGACACTTGATGATGTGGCAAGAGGAAAAGTTGGAGAAATGTGCCTAAATTCAAATTGGGAATTTAAATTTAGTGAGAATATATTAATCAAATAAAAAAAACTATTGAAATTTGTTTATTTAATTAAAACTAGAGGAATATTAATTAACATGGAAGAATTAGAACGTATGAACTATATAAATAAATTTAGAATTTATTTATTATTAGATGAAATAAAAGGCTTATTAATTAAATACCTTGTATTTAATTAATTAAGTATCTTGACTAATTTTAGGTGTATACATTTTCCCCCTCTTTGAAGTAATGTGTTTACATGTTGCTTCAAAGAAAAATTCGTTGGTGATGCTGACAAAAAAAAAAAAATTGATATGCCCCAGACGCTGTTTTTTGAGTGATTAAGGATATATGCCCCCTCAGGAGATAAATCAATGAAATTTTGAATTTTTAGGATTGTTTGATTTTTTAAAAAAATTTGAAGAATTTGATGATGATTTTCAAATTTTATGTTGTTGAGTCGATTTATCTCCCAAAAAATGATGTTGAACCTATTAGGTGATGAAATGATTAATTAAGCCCCTTTGAAAAAATAAAATATATCAACCCCACAAAAATCCCACTTAATTAGCCTTTAAAAGGTTAATAAGATGTGATTAGAAGTTCATTTGTGCATTTGGATTTTGAAATTTGAGAGTGATTGATCAATTGAGAAATTTGAGCAAGATGATGATTCCCTACCACACACACTGATTCAAGCATGTGCTACGTCACAACTGCCCGACATCGTATGGACCTCTGGTACGTGCCCTAAAAAACTTCCTTGTGATTTTTGAAATTCATTTTTCCCACATTTTTTATGTTTAAATTATGTTTTCACACGTTTTAGCACATAGGGATGCTGATGTAGCGCATCAGTAGTCTATAATGGTGCATTTGGTAGATTAGCGCATAGGTTTGAACTTTAGTGCATCAATGTTAGGTTTTAGTGCATTTACGAAATTAGCACTTAGAGTCATATTTTTAGGACATACGATAAATGTTCTTGTGTATAAGGTTTATCAACGCATAGGTGATGTGATTTAGCGCAATAGTTCAATGTTATAGTGCATAGAATCATTTAGTGCATTGATAGAGGGATTTAGCATATTGATGGAATTTGATGGCGCATATGGTGATTTAGCACATAGAGGCCTTGTTCCGGTGCATCCATGAAATTTTCTAGTGCATCCATGTTTTTAGCACTTACAGTCATTGTTTTAGCGCATCTAGGTTAGATTATTGAATTTTTAGATTAGACTCCTTCATTTGGATGATTTTTTATCACGTCATCCTTTGATTTGATGATGATTGATGATGTTGATAGATTAGATGATGATTGATCTCATGATGAGATTCACTAATAGGATGATGATAATTGACCTCATGATAGGTGAGGATCAATGATAGATTGATGATTGTCCTCATGATAGGTGAGGATCAATGATAGATTAATGATTGTCCTCATGATAGGTGAGGATCAATGATAGACGCTCATGAGATGCAATCAAAATCTCATCAAAGCTGATTAGATTAATAGGTTGACTGATGTTTGATTGATTGATTTGTTGATTTGTGATATATTATGATGATAGGAGCCTTCGACACTCCTACAGATTTGGGAGCACTTCCCTAGGACCTGGGAGTTTATTTTGCATTTAGATTAGGCTGATATAAATGTGATTGGCCGATGCGAATTGACTTCACTACTAGATATGCCCTAGCATTGGATTAACAAGGAGCTTTTGACCGCATTAGCAAAGAGCTGGCATAGTGATCATAACACCTTCCACTTAGCTACCGATGAGATGACACTGACCTCAGAGGATGATTACCACATTTTTAGGATTCTAGTTGTTGGAGAGCTAGTTGTATATGATTCCACCGAGTAGGGCGGTATAGATGTACTATAGAGAGTTTTCGAGGATGATCAGATTTGTAGTTACGAGATCCCATGGTGAGAGATGGTCAATGCATATGCGACATTGCCATGTGTGCTTGTTGGTTTTATTGGAGGATTTCTATGTCCTGACCGTAGGTCGAAGGGACTCTCAGTTGGATGGGGCCGGATACTTGAGAGTATGATTACTCAAGGGACCAGATATGCTTGGGGCTCTTGAATTCTTTCACACTTATACCATGATTTGCACCAAATTGTCTATCTCACAGGGGCCAGTTTGTCAGCTAGAGTTACACTGTTGCAGATATGGGCATGGGAGCATGTAGCTATCATTCGTCCAATTGAAGATAGACAACATCTAGCAGGGATATCATGTATTCATGCATATGCAGGTCTAGTTGTCCAACCTAAGCTAGGAAAAATGGAGTATTGGAGGAGAGTACTAGATGATCTAAAGACAGTGACATGGCGACCCTTCTTAGACTACGAGCAGTGGCCAAAGGATGATACTGAGATGTCATTTTTGTGCTTGTCGATGTACCTGATTGGGAGGACTTAGTTTATTATTGAGAGATTTCTCTTGAGGAGGGTGTTGCAACAATATGGCAGGGTACAAGGCATGCCTCAAGAAGTGGCTCATTATGCATGACAACTGATTGATGTACCAGAGTGGGGACCCACTTTGTCCTATGAGGTTGCAGTTGAGGAGTATCAGGGTTTATAGGCCATTGTTTGGGATTATCATCCAGAGATCATAGAGAATCATATATATGAGGAGTATGCTCAATACTTCTTCTCACATCCACTCCCATGGATATCCAATCTTGATGAGTTGGTACTATTAGTAGATGATGAGGAGAGGGAACCACCACATGGATGCAGGTGGAGGAGAGATGGAGGAGATGAAGAGGAGGAGGAGGGAGAAAGTAGTGATGATGGAGACGAGGATGGAGATGATGGAGGTAACAAAGATGATGATGGGGGTGATGGGGACGGTGGAGGTCCAGTGATAGATGTATGAGACTTTAGAGTGCCTTGAAAGAGGTGATCATTGGTAGTTGCAGCACAATAGCATGTGCATATCTGGTTGCCTTCACAGCAACAATAGACACAAATAGTTGTGTCACAGGTTTAGGTGTAGACATTGCAGGATCAGTTGGCACAGGTACAGGCTTTGTTGTAGACACAAACCCAGGCCAAGGCTCAGGCACAAGCACAGATATCCACCCTCATAGTAGAGAGAGACACCCTACGATAGTGGGTTGAGTAGGCAGAGGGCATGGCCAAGAGACTACAGAGGGTTGCAAAGGGTCCTTGACAGTTGATTATTTCAAAGAGGTATGGCGCTTTGCTAGGGAGGCCGAGTTCTATAGGCTAAAGTATCACAAGGTGGTTCCTCCAGAGCATCAAGAGAGTTATGTGTAATATGCTAGTCACACTCACTCTAGGACTACTAGCAGGGGTGTTATAGGGCCACCTCACAAGGATCCAAGGGTAGGACCATCAGGTACAGCTAGAGGTGCAGGGCCAACATCGTCAGGGAGGAGCACCACATAGCTTTGTTGTTGATGACAGATTTGAGACATGATATGTACTCCTTGATTTAGTTGAGACATTATGATACACTGCCATTTTTGTTTTTTTGATGATATATCTCTTTACACATTTGGGTATCATTGTACACTTGACATTATGATTTTGAGGTTATATGATATGCAGCGATGATTAGCGATCTATGTGTCTATATGTGATTTATAATGGATGTCTATGATGGATGCATTTTATTTCTATGTTATAATGCTTATATGATGTCTTAATATGCTTATGCTTATATGATGCTATGGTTGATGTATGGATGCAAAGGTGATATGATAATGCATGATTTATGTTGCTAAATACTTTATGGATGATGTGTTTATGCTATGTGAGATGGATTTGATTATGCAAAGGATATGTGATGTTTATGTATGTTTATGTGATGATTATGTATCAATGTAATAATTATATGATGATGTATGAGTGATGATTGTATATGTTCCTATGCATGATGCTTTTATACCATGTGATGGATGCAAATGAAATATGATTCCCCTTATATTTTTTTATTTTCTTAATGAAAATATATGTGTATCAATGTATAAATGAATTCAAACACATATTAATAAAACATTAAATCAAGAAAGCTAAAAAAGAAACAGAATAAGCAAATCATGACAACAGCTTCCCCGAAATCATCTTATCTTCCTCTAACTCCAGCGTTTTGTTGCTTCCAATGGCTCTCAGATCAGCAGATCAAGCTCAACAAAAGGACATCTAAAGAACAAGAATTTAAAATGCATATTATGCTAAATGCAAGGCTATGCTAAGATGCTAGGATGAAAGTATGGATGTGAGGTTGAAAATGATATGAATGCATAAGCTGATTGCATGAATGTTCGTGCTTTCGTTGTGTGTATGCGTATGGTAAGCGTAGGTAAGTGTGTGCGTAAGTAACCAAAACTTGGATTTGCACCGGCATTTATAGAGTTTTCGAGAGGATTCGATTGGCTGATTTGATCAACGGCCCAGATTAAGCTTCTTCGAACAGATGGTGGCAGATTTTGAAAGTGGAGACGAGGATGGAAGGTTTCCCTTTTCTTTAATTTTCGTCATTGAGATCCGAAGGGAAATTTCCATTTCGAAGGATGAGATTAGCATGAGTTAGAAATAAACAAATTAAATTTAATTAATTTGTAAGTGAAGACAAAAATGGAAACTCACATAATTAAATAAATTATATTTAATTATGTTTTAGAAATGAATTAGGGTGAGATGGAAAATATTAAATTAAATATTTAATATTTTAATTTGAGGATGAAAAGAATATTCCACTATTTAAATATTCAAAATATTCAAACTTTAGAATAGAATGATAATCAAATATAAATAAATTATGAAAATTTATTTAATTTAATTAAGCGGAAGGTGGAAATGTCAATAATTAAATAAAATTATTTATTTAATTAAGGTAGAAGAATTAGAAAATGAACGATATAAATAAATAATTAAATTTATTTATATGTAGATGACTTTAGGGGAATTAATTAAATAATTCATATTTAATTAATTAACAAGCTTAATCATGACCATTTTTATACGTATACATTTTGCCCCTCTTTGAAGTGATGTGTAAAACACATTGCTTCAAAGAAAATAAAATTTTGCCCCTGATATGCCTTCGATATTTTTGCTGATGATGCCCCCTCGAGAGGTAAATTACGGATGAGAGAGAGTGATTTAGCTCTCGACAAATGATGGAAAATAAATGTCCCATTTTGAAAATAAAGTAAAAAAAGCAGCAAACTTACCCTTGGTTTGACCTTTAAAAGGTAAAAAGTTGAAAAAGATAAATCATTTGCACTTTTGACTTTGGTGAATACTGTAGCTTTGAGAGTGACATCGCGACATGGAGATTCCATATCATCGCCACCGATTCGAGAGATCTCGCCGATACCAGAGGCCAGCAGCATACGGACCACCGGTGAGTGGATCTAACCTCCTGTGCTTTCAAATTTTTTCATTTTAAATCAAAATTTCATGTTTTTCTGCAGATTGTAGATTTAAAAATGACATTTTAGTGCATTTAGACGAGTTTGCAGGCTTTCATAAAATTTCCCGACACTTAGAGTAGAAAAAGTAGCGCATACAGGATAGATTTGAAAATTTAGGATAAAACCAGTTTAGCGCATCCCGTGAAAACTAGCGCGCATATAGGGTAGGATAGGAAAATTTAGGGGTAAAGCGCATATAGGGAAAATAGTAGCGCATATAGGAAAACGTGCATCGGGTAAAAACAGTGGCGCTTAGGGTGATTAAAGTAGCGCATATAGGAAAACATGCATAGGGGGTCTGTTTGAGCGCATCTAGTGAAAACAACGGCGCATACGGGTTTTAGCGCATCCCGTGAAAACAACAGTGCATACAAGTTTTAGCGCATAGAGTCCACAAAGTGGTGCATATGGTAAAAATAGGCAGAATTGATGATTTGATGATAGTTTTGCGAAAATGATGATGAATATTGCTTCCTTAGTCAACAGATAGGTAAATTGTCGTGTCATCATGTTGATATGGATAGAAATGATAGAATAATCCGATGATTGATTGATAACTTTGCTTCCTAGAGTAGAAAACAAAGAGTAATTGTCTGATAACTTTGCTTCCTAGAGAGTAGAAAACAAAGAGTAAATGATTGATATGACTTCTGATAATTTTGCTTTCTACGATAGAAAACAAATAGTAATTGATCGTAGAACAGATTTGATATGATATCCAGCTAGATAGATTGTGTATTGGTTTCCTTGATAGAATTGATTGTGTGATATGGGTCATTGATTTAATGCATTGATATGAGTCATTGATATGGGTCTGATATAGTTCACTGATATAGGTCATTGATATAGGTCACTGATATAGGTCACTGATAGATATGAGTCTAATTAATGTTGTTTGATTGGGATATAATGATTGGTATGATTCTAATTATGTATCCTTGTGATGAAAATAGGAGGTTTTCAAAAACCTCCAGATTAGAGAGCGGCACTCAGCAGGATGGGATAGGATTCCCGAGTTGACACCTGTTGATATAGCTTTGATAGATACTTGTAGTTTGAGATCCTTGTTGGCGATGCTGCCGATTCAGGTCAACAGAGGATTTTTTACGGCACTGGCAGAGCGATGGCACTCAGAGCACAACATTTTTCATATGCCAACTGGTGAGGTGACAGTGACTCCAGAGGATGTGTATAGGATATTAGGTATCCCCATGGTTGGAGCCCTTGTGTATTATGATCACAAGGAGCTTGAGGGTACAGATGCTTTGAGGAGGGTGTACGGAGATGCATAGATAGCTGGGTACTGGGTACCATGGGCTGATTTTCAAGGGTATCCAACCTACCTGTAGTTTTGGGTGCATTCATTGGAGGTCTCCTTTGTTCGGATCGTTGGGCAAAGGGATTATTAGTGGGACGGGGTAGGATTTTGGAGCAGATGCTGCTACAGTCGTGGAGATACATATGGGGGAGTTGCATGCTAGCGCATCTATATCGCGATTTACATCAGGTGGTATACAGGGGTTCTTCCAGTTTGTCCTGTGGGGTGACAGTGCTGCAGATCTGGGCATAGGAGCATCTCGTTGTGATGAGACCGACATGCCCTAGAGTTAGGCCACCAGGTAGGCCTTATATATATGTATGCTATGTTCCTTACCCAATCCAAGCTGGGCAAGGTGGATTACTGGAGGCGACTGCTGGATGACATGGATACAGTGGTATGGTGACCATATCCTAATTGCGAGCCATGGGCTACAGATGATATAGAGATGTCGTATGTATGCATTCCTCGGTTCCTGATAGGGCGGACTCCCTTCATTCTTGAGAGGTTTCTGGCGTTACAGGTTTAGAGACAGTTTGGATTCATGCAGGGGATGCCACAGGGGGTTGCACACTACGCCTGAAGCAAAGATGAGGTCAGATGGGGGCCGTGTATTTCTTATCAGATAGCATATACAGAGTTCCAGACATTAGCGCCTGAGGCATGGGATGACAGGCGAGACATTATTGATGCTAGCATGTTTGATGAGTACTCAACATATTTTCACATGCATCCCTTTCCACGGTTTACCAGTCCTGATGAGCCAACACCCATTCTGGTAGCACCACAGCTAGGGGCAGTGAGACAGGAGGATGTGGTTGGCGGCGAGCAGTGAGCAGTTGGAGGAGAGGAGGTGGAGAGTAGAGATGAGGAGAGTTTCGATGATGATGATGGAAATGATGGCGGGGAGGAGGGACAGGTGTTGGGGAAGTTGAGGCTGGATATTCTGAGGGGTGTCCAGATCATGTGGTGGCCTAGGACAGGGATTGGGCAACAGACAGTGATCCGGATGGCATCCTCCTCTCAGCAAGGGCAGATAGCCACACTTCAAGCCTAGGTGCAGACATTACATGGACAACATGGACAGTTGCAAAGTTAGCTGGGGCAGGCATAGGGATTCATTGTACAACTTCAGGCACAACTAGCATAGGCTCAGGGATAGGCATCGACACCTGCCCCAGACCTACAATTAGCCCAGGTGATCACAGAGAGAGATGCATTTAGGCGGAGGGCAGTAGAGGCTGAGGGCATGGCTCAGAGACTAATGGGAACTATAGAGAGTGCATCATTGCGGGATGCTATTGCAGAGGGCATGGAGATGGCTAGGGAGGCCGAGTATTATAGGGTCAGATATGAGGAGTTGTGTCCTCCGGATCGCAGAAAGCCATACCCGTAGTCCCATAACAGGACCAAGAGTAGATTGCGGACACATACACAGAGCAAAGGAGTGACTGGGCCTCGGTAGGACACAGACGCAGGCACCAGTGGTAGGCCACCTCCTTCTGGACCAGCTCCATCAGGGGCATCGACCAGTTAGCAGATACAGTGCACATTTGTGTACCATATCTAATGTATTTTGCTTTGGACATTTTAGTTTCATTGGACATTTGGATATTTGTATCATTTTTGATGAGTGATGATATGCAGCGGCGATGATTTTGGATGATGTTTTGTGCATTTATGATACGATGATGTGATGTGTATTTATTTCTATGTGTTATGGATTTTAGTATGTATTTGAATGATTTCATGACTAACATGATATGCAGGATGATTTGATTATGATGTATTTATTATGGTGATGATGATTTGATAATGTGTACTAATGATGTCATGCAGGTGGATGAATGTATGTATGGAATGTTTATTTTTGGATTTTTCAATGCAGGTAAAGGATGATAATATGATGAAAAAATGAATGTTGTGTTCATGATATGCATTATGAATTTTTGTATGATAAAATGGTATTATATGATATAAAATGATGGGAATAAATAATGAGGAGATGTATGATAAAATGATATGTGATGAAAATATAATGAATTGTAATTAGAACGAACGGATAAATGAAATGATAAATGAGATTATAATGATAATGAAATGATATGATGAAATAATGATACTAAGATGAAAAATGATGATAATGATAATAAAATGAGATGAGATGATGAAATGAATGATAATGATAGTAAAATGATATTTTTCAAAAAAAATGATAATGATATGAATGATAATGATGTGATAATGATGAAATGATAATGATACCGAGATGGTAATGAATGAAATGATAAAATAAATGAAATAAATGAAATGAATGATGGTGCAATGAATGATAATGAAATAATGAAATGATTACAATGTAATGATAATGAATGAAATGATAATGGGAATGAATGATAAATGTAATGAAATGATAATGATGATGAAATAATAATGATAATGATATAATAATGATAATGAAAATGCAATGATAAGATGATAATGCTAATGATGATGATAATGAAAATGATAATGAAAATGCAATGATAAGATGATAATGGTAATGTTAAATGATAATGATAATGATAATAAAATGATAATGATAATGCAATACTAAATGATAATGATAATGCAATATTAAATGATAATGATAATGAAATGTTAAATGATAAATGATAATGAGATGTTAAATGATAAATGACATGATAATGAAAGGATATGGATATGAAATGAAGATGATAAGGAAGATGAAATGTGAATGGAATGATAATGGATAATAATATAAATAATAATGATAACGAGAATGAATAAAATGAGGGAAATGATGACAATGGTAATGAAACTAATCTGAATGAAATGATGAAATGATAATGATAATGAAATGAGAATGAAAATGGAATGAAAATGGAATGTTGATGAAATGATAATGAATATGAAACAAATGTTTGAATATCCTCCACAAATAGTCCAAAGAAACATGGCAGCCGTTTGATGTGATTATTATCCTTTCAAAATTCCGATGCAAATCCACTATGCAGGTATGTACAATGACCTAAAATGAAATGCAACTAAATGAAACCGACCATTTTGTTGAGCCTTTTATTTTTCTTGCTTAAATCATCATAGAGCATTTTGAAAATGTTGGAAGTGTGTACAAGCATCATAGGGGAAATTAGCACCAACGATGGCCTGAGTACAACCTTCATGATTTTTGATATAGCAAGCGAACACAAGCATCTAGGTATAATTGAACCAAAATGACCTGAGCATTTCTTGCATGAACAGACAAAGACTAACCACCATCTGATTAAATTTGGAACTGTCATCAATGATAAACTTTGGAAGATCATGTCCCGCGACATACTTGCAACAGATGGATGATTAACCTCAATACAGCAGGCAAAGAAAAATCATCCTCTTTCCTTGCTACTCTAGTTCAATACATCATCGAGTGTGCTCCAGAGAAATGATATCAAAAATTTAAACAACCTTTATTCAAAAATGAAATACTGTGATTCCAAACATTATTCAAATTAGAGATCATCCAGATATGAGTCATGGTAAGGTATGCAACTGAAAGCTACTGTGATACGGATCAATGATTGGATGTTTTGGTTTGACTTGGTTGTTTTGTTTTGCATGACTGGCTTCAATGTCATTGTCTCACTATTTTGATAAAACCTAAAAGTTGATTGCCCCCAGTATGCCCATGTTTGCCCTTGGTATTGACACAACTTACTGAAATGAATATGTACAATAGTCAAGCCATGGTAAGACATTATCGCTCGAGGTAAATGATGATAGCATGGTGCTGGTGTGATCCTAAGATGATGGAAAAGATGCATGAAAATGAAGGCTAAAAAGTTAAGTGCAAACATGAACTAATAGATGGAAACTACAAATAGCGTCTGTTTGCCATATTTTCACTATTTGTTTTTATTGCATTTTTCTTGTCCATAGACTGCTTGTTTGCCAGGTTTTCACCATATGACTTTTTTTTTTTTGTGCTACCGAGATGCCTGTTTGCCAGGTTTTCACCAAGACTTTTTCTAATTTTTTTGTTTTTTTTTTAGGACTTTTTCTATTTTTTTTGTATTTCTTCAAGACTTTTTCTGATGATGATAACCGCCTTAGACATAATACTTTTTTAGATGCATGTTGTTGATAGGTTCATCAAACAGGTCCCCTTTTGGCATTGATAGCTTGTAGGCTCCTGAACCATAGATGGCGATAACCACATAAGGACCTAGCCAATTTGGTTCAAACTTTCCTTTCTTCTCTTTGTCTTGCTAATTACGTGGGTTCTCTTTCAGAACAAGATCACCCACCTGAAAGGTACGTGGCTTTACTTTGTGATTATAGCTGCGAGACATCATCTGTTGATATGCTTTTAAATGATCAACTGCTCTTTGTCTCTTTTCATCTAGGAGCTCCAGTTCTTGGAGTCGAGAGACTCTGTATTCATCATCCATTGTAAGACCTTTCAATGATACCCTAGGTGAGGGGATCTCAACTTCTAAAGGTAATATGGCTTTTTCTCCATAGACAAGGGCAAACGGAGTTGCTCCTATTGGTGTGCGGACACTGGTTTGGTAGGCCCATAGAGCAGGATTGAGTTGAACGTGCCAATCCTTCCCGGAATCATTCACAGTCTTTTTCAATATTTTCAATATTGTTTTATTTGAGGCCTCTGCTTGGCCATTCCCTTGTGGATAGTAAGGTGTTTAATATCTATGTTGAATGTGAAATCTCTCACAAAGTTCATCAACATCCTGATTTTTGAATGGACGTCCATTATCTGTAATAATGGAGTTGGGAATGCCATACCGACAAATAATATAGTTGAGTATGAATGTTGATATTTGTTTTTCGGTAACTTTAGTAAGAGGGACTACCTCAATCCACTTGGTAAAATACTTTGTAGCTGTGATGATGAACTTATGCCCGTTCGATGAAGAAGGATGAATCTTGCCCACTAGATCTAACCCCCATTGAGAAAATGGCCAGGTTGACGTGAATGATTGAAGTTCCTGTGCAGGAGCATGAATGAGATTCCCATGAATCTGAAATTTTGAGCATGTTTTCACAAAGGTGAATGATTCCCTCTCCATTGTAGGCCAGTAGTAACCCATTCTAATCAATTTCTTGGATAAGGTCAGTCCACTCAAATGAGTACCACAGATGCCACCATGAACATCTTGTAAAGCTTTGTCAGATTCCTCACATTCAAGATATTGGAGTAAAGTACCATCAAGACCACATCAATAAAGGGTGTCAGCGATAAGAGTGTAGCGAGCAGATTGGCGGATAAAATTGCGTTTTTGGTTACGGGATAAATTGGGTGGCAAGATATCGTCTTTGAGGTAGGCATAAATTTTTCCTTACCAAGGTGAATCGGACCCTACCAAGTGGCAAATGATTTGGCTTTCAGGTGTATCATAAGCAGGTGTAAATGATTGTTCCACCAGAAATTCATAATGATTCGGAGTTTCTGGGAGTTGTAACAATGATGCTATCATAGCCATGGCATCAACTGCCTTGTTATCAAGCCTTGGAATTTGTGTGAATTTGATGTCCACAAAGTATTTCTTGAAGTCATCAACCATCTTTTTATATGGTAAAAATTTGTCATCTTTGGTCTATTAATCATCATTGACCTGATAAATGACCAACTGTGAGTCGCCATACACCTGTAATTCTGTAATTCTCCATTCCAATGTTATTTTGTCCGGTGATTAATGCTTCATATTCGGCTATGTTGTTGGTGCATGGAAACATTAGCCTATATGATCGAGGAATGGTGTGTCCTTGAGGGGTGACAAAAAGTATTCCTGCCCCCGAACCATGTTGAGTGAAAGAACCATCAAAATATAAGGACCATGGTTGTTTAGATTTTGTAGTAAACACACCAGCATCTGGAAATTTAATGTGCAAGGGATGATCTTCTTGTAGTGGTGCTTCAGCTAATTGATCGGTGATAACTTGTCCTTTGATTGCCTTGCAATCAACATAATGAATGTCAAACTCACTCATAATCATTACCCACTTTGCTAACCTTCCTGTCAATGATGCTTTGCTTAACAAATACTTGAGTGAATCAATTTTTGAAACTAGATTAATTGTATGAGTTAACATGTAATGCCAGAACTTCTGTGAAGCAAATACTATTGCCATACAAGCCTTCTCAATAGAAGTGTAATTGAGCACACGGCTTGTTAGTGTTCTGTTGATGTTGTAGATTGCACGTTCCTTTCTTGTAGAGTCTTCTTGTGCTAGTAGTGCCCCCAGAGATGTTTCTGTTGTGGCAATGTATAAGATCAGTGGTTTGTTTGGATTTGGTGGTATGAGAACTGGTGGAGTCATCAAATACTATTTTATTTGTTGAAAGGCCAATTCACATTTGTCATCCCACTTGAAAGGAACATTTTTATGCAATAGATGTGTGAAAGGTAAACTTTTATTGGCCAATTGTGCAATGAACCTTCGTATAGACTACAGTCCTCCCTATAGTGATCTCAACTGACTAATGTTCTTTGGTGGAGGCATTTCCATAATTTCCTGTACTTTTGCAGGATCTACTTCAATTCTTTTTTCTGAAACAATGTACCCCAAGAGTTTTCCAGATTTGACCCCAAAAAACACATTTCTTGGGGTTGAGGTGAACTTTGAATTTCTCTAATCTTGCAAATATTTTGGATAATATTTCAAGATGTCCTTCTCTGGTGTATGATTTTTCCAATATGTCATCTACATAATCTTCCATGAAGATATGCATCATGTCATGAAGATTGTAGTCATGGCTCTTTGGTAGGTATCCCCAACATTCTTTAGACCAAAAGGCATGACGTTCCAACAATAAGTTCCCCATGGACATGTGAAAGTTGTTTTCTCCTGGTCTTCAGGTGCAATTTTGATTTGGTTGTAGCTAGAAAAACCATCCATTAATGAATACATGGCATGGCCAGCTATCAGATCAACTATGGTGTCGATGTTTGGTAGTGGGAAGTCATCCTTAGGACATGCTTTATTAAGATCTATGAAATCTGTGCATATTCTCACAGTTTTATCTGGCTTGGATACAAGAACAATGTTGGAGATCCATTTTGCATAGTTGATTGGTCTTATGAAGCCCACATCAAGGATTTTTATTAGTTCTTCCTTAACCAATAATGCAACATGAGGGTGCATATTTCTGAGTTTTTGTTTCACTGGCTTGGCCCCTAGTTTGATAGACAAGTGATCATGATAAGATCAGGATCGAGACCAGGCATGTTAGCATAAGACCACACAAAATTGACTTGATTTGCTTTCAGGAATTTCATGAACTCTGGTATTTCTTTCTCTGTCATTGATACAGCTAACTGTAAAACCCTTGGTTTGTCAGAAGTCTCAAGATCGACAGCATTTGTAGGCTCAATCAAGATAGGCGATCGCTCATGGTAGTGCTCCGAGAGAGTGTCAAGATTCCCATCATCTAGTGCCTCAAAGAGGTTTTTTCCATCTAATACACTCTTTATTTTATCTTTTGTTTGATCTAATACTGCCAGATTCTGGTTTTCATGATTAGATCTTTCTTTTTTGTTTTTACTTTTGCAGCTAGGAGACTTAACACTCTCCTGATCAAAAACTCTATGTCGAAAATCGTTGGTGGAACAATCATTTGTATCATCTGCGGAAAGGAAGTTTATGATAGCTTCATCACTTGGAAACATAGGTATATCGATAAGTTCGGTCGAATCCCAATCAATAAGATCAGGATAAATTAAAGATAGTGGATCGTCAGGTTGTGTGAAATCAGCTATGGCTATAGTCATAATGGAATGGTCCGTAGGATCTAAGGTATGGGGTGGGTCAATGATGATACTGTCCTTATGATAGTCTTGTTTGTTTAGATCTGACTCAGTATCACTAGAATCATAATCAATTTGTGGTTCAGATTCTTGCGGTTGGGACCCTTAACCTTGACCTTCAATTAGAGTTGGGGTGTACTGGTGTATTATATCAACCTCTTTGTCCCTCCAGATTCATTGTTGTAAATGGTGTCCCATTCATATTCAGCAAAGTATGTGTCTAAATTGTTATCCAAGAAGTTCTGAACTGTTGTCAAACATGCTTCTCGTGAATCTGAGCCTTCTTGCAATGTGAAGACAGTGCCATGTAGTTGTTTGGATGTGCTTTCTTTGGAGTGAGTATCATAGCCCAATCCAATTTTCTCTTTTGCAGCGATTCCACGAAGGTGAATGGGTTCAACTACTCCTTCCTTCCTTTTTCCAATAGGACTTTTGTCATAGCCCATCTTCTGCATGATTGAATACCCTTTTCCATATTTGTCTGTGGGTAATTTAACATTACAGACTGCTTCATCTTCATCTTTATAGAGCCAGTTTAGAATTTTTGTATCCTCAAGATTTTCCATGGGGAATTTTTCTTTGATGAATTGTCCATTAAATTTTGTGATTGGCTCTATTGGTGGTTGTTTTGATGTTGATGCTGCTGATATTTGATGTTCCCTGATAGACGGTTGTCCATGTGATCGAGGTGATGTAGGTAAATTGGCAAGACAAAGAGAGTATTCTCCAACTCCATGATCCTTGAATTTCATTTTTTTGTCAAAACTATTGGTCAATTGACTGATTTGTGTGTCAATCTTTAGAGAAGTCCTAGCATGAGCTTCTCAATTGTTAGGGACCAAAGTATCTTGACTGGCTTTTATGTTGGCACAAGTTTGAATATTGGAATTATCAGTAGGTATCATGATTTCCTGTCCATCATAAGGAAACTTAAGACATTGATGATAGGTTGATGGGACAGCTTGCATTTTGTGGATCCAAGGACGACCCAACAAGATGTTATATGCAAGATCACGGTCCAGTACTTGATAGAAAGTATTCTTTATAATAGGGCCCACTCTGATTGGCAGCATGATTAGACCCTTGGATGCTCTTTCTTCATCATCATAAGATTTTATGGTAATCTTTCTTCTGAAATCAATGGAGTCCTCAAAAATCCTAAGGCTTTAACCAACTTCATGGTACAGATGTTCAAACCAGCACCTCCATCTATTAGAACTCGTCTGATACGAAACTTGTGAATCATGACTTCTAAGTACAATGATGAATTATGAGGATGAGTTAAGGAAATGTCATCTTTTTTAGAGAATGAAAGGCAAGTGGGTGAGGAAAAGTGTCCTACCATGGCTTGAAATTGGTTCACATCCAGGTCAGTGGATACATTAGTTTCAACGAGGGCTTTTTCGAGAATTTCCTTATGGGCTGGGGAAATCTTCAATAGTTCCAAAATAGAAATTTGAGAGGGGGTTTTCCGAAGCTGATTGACCAAATCATATTGATGTTGAGGTGGAGGTTCAGTGGATTTTGAAGAGGCGCCTTTTAAAACAACTTTAGCTTGCACTCTTGTTGTTGCGTTGACTTCTCTATATTCCACCTTCTTGTTGACTTTAATGACATTCACCTGCTCGTCGTCTGTGTAGAGATGATTGATTATATGATCATCATTGATATGATTCGCATTTTTTTTAGAAGACTCACCCTTTTGATAATTGGGCAAAGGGTTGCGAAATGCTTGGTGGTCTACGTTGGTTTGTTGATTTCCTTCTATTGTAATGATGTCATTGTTGATTAAGTCTTGAATGGCATTCTTCAAGGCTTGGAAGTTGTTTGTGTGATGACCTTTACACCGATGATAATCACAATAGTATGCCTCATTCCATGATGGAGGCTTTACACTGGGTTCATAATTTTGTTGAGGCAGAAAAGTAATGACATTTTTGGCCATCAAATCTTTGAATGCGGATTCTAAAGATTGTCCCAATGAAGTGAAAGTTCTTCTATTCGAGAAGAATGAAAATCTTTGTGGATTTGTATTCGAGGTGTTCCCTAAGGAATTGTGATTGTTATTGGTTCCTCGGTAACCCTGGTTGTTGGAAGTCCCTTGGTTGGGAGTAGAGTGTTGATTTATATTGTTCCTCAAAGGAGGAGGATTATTTCCATGATTTGCAATTGAGTTGACATTGTTGTTGCAAATGTTTGAAGTACTGAGGACAAATGGTTTGGTCAAGGCATGATTCGCATCCACAACACCATCATTCACCATATTTTTGTTGCGAGTCCAGAATTTGGACTTGTTCTAATTATTGTGATGGTTGGATGAGCTAGGATTTTCTTTGTCATGTTTTATTATTCCTCTTTTGACCAAAGCATTTTCAATGGTTATGGCATCTTCAATCATTTTCTCAAAAGAAGGAGGACAATGTAAGTTCAAGTGATAGCTCATTTCTGAATTTAAACTGTTAATGAAAGTAACCATCTTTTCCTTTTCAGGAACATGACGTGGATATCTGGCAAACATTCTTCTCCATCTCTGAAGAAACGTAATGAAAGATTCACCAGGTTTTTGTGCAACTTTGCAAAGATCTATCATGGTGATCTGGTGTTGTATGTTGTAGGTATATTGTGATATGAATAGGTTGATCAATTCTTCAAATGTCCTGACGGGATGTGTAATATTAGATAGCCATTCCATAGAGTGAACTCCAAGACTCCTTGGAAACAATCGCATCAAATAAGTGTCTTCATGAGCGAATTCCAATGTCATGTTTATGAAGTCTCTAACATGATCGATTGGATCCATTTTCCCATTATAGAGATCAAATTTTGGCATTTCACAATGTTTGGGAAAAGGAATCATGTTAAGACTTCAGTCGAAAGGATAAGGACAAATGTCCTCGAGAGTATATTTCTTTGTGGTTGTTCCCCCTTGTAATTCTTTAACTTGTCCTTGAAGTGCCTTGATTTGTTGGGTCAAAGCACTAAGATCAGAAAGGGGTGTCCCTTCAGGTTTGTTTTTCAAATTTTCAATATTGAAGTCATGAGGCAATTTAGCCCCTTGTTCGGCTAGATAGCGAAAATATTTTTCCTTATCTCGCTACAAGATCTTTTTGATGGCTTTGTGGAATTTTGGATCTTGTTCAGCCTCTCTAAGGCATTCCTCATCTTGTTCTCCATCACTATCTATCTATGTTTTGTTCATGTCTTTATATTGGTGGAACGGATTTTCTTCTCTGTTATCCGTATCTTTGTCAAAAAGTGGATTACGATTCATGATGTAAAGAGGATTGCTACTTTCACCCTCTTCTTGAATGCTTTGAGTATGTCCTTCTTGTTGAATTTCGTCCTTCAATTTATTGAATTAGGATCTTGTGAAGATAGGCATATGATTTTGAAAATTTCCTCTAGACTCAATCCTAGTTTTGACAAGTGCGATGATGATGATATCTTGATCTTGATAAGATGTGGAATCTTATGATATGATCAAGGATGCTCCTAATTTATTGATTGTGGCTTCCAATTGATGAAGGATTTCAGAATCCTGTTGGGGAAGTTGAACCAAAAATTAGAAAGTTGTTTGAGAGATGCACTCTTAAAGTTTTGATCTTTGTTTTCGAAGAAAGGTTCCAAAATCACTAAAGGATTTGATTGGGATGTGAAGGATATTCTATAGAAGGTTGTGGTATGTTGTCAAATTCAAGAGGTTGGTTATGATTATGCCGTTGTGACAGAGCTAATCTTTGATAATAAGCTCGAGAATCTAAGGGATCTACAGTATACTCATCAGTGAATCCTCTAACAAAGTCCTAGTAGCTGTGAAGAAATCCTCTATAATGAAACAAGATGTGTTGACTTTTGTACAAGAATTTTCTCTTTTGCAATGTTTTCTTGTATCCTAACGGTTTCTTGGGTTTTCTAATTCTCTTGGAAACTAATTTCTTGGGAAATTTTGTTGACTTCCAATCTCTAAGCATGGGAAAAGTATTGGGAATGTTATTGGACCAAAGGTATGAAAAGATTTTGAGTGATTTCAGTTGTTGTTCTTCATGTTCATTTTGGATGATCTCTTTATCTGAATTAATGTTATGGAAGACACAACAAACATTTTTTGAAAACAGTTGTTCTTAATGCTCTATACTAACATGAAGTGTTTGATCAAGAAAATGTTTTCAACAAATGTTTTCGGTTTTTGCACATGAAAGACAATTCAGATGACTCACTCTTAATGCTCAAGTAGGTCATTCTAGTAATCAACAACATCTTAGAACTGCGTCAACTCACACAGCCGTGTCACCCCCGAAGGGGTGCCCGTGTTTTTGTCTTTTCCAGGCATGTACTCAGAGTTACGGAAGTGGATATCGGATCCCCTAAGCAAACGGTCCTTGGTAGTTATATGGTGAGTGTCTTGGGGGCAGATTCTTCCCTCCCCTTGCACTGTGATTATTAGAATGTTTGGAAATTGACTTCGGCTAGCCACTACACTAGGTTCATAGTAAGGATTTCGTTCGGTGCGGCAATAATAAACTCCCTCAGGAGACCTCCCAACCTTTAGAACAAAGGTTTTTGGGATGGTTATCTTGCACACCAAAAGAGGGTTTCCCCATATTTTCTTTAAATTTTATAGTGGGGAAAAATAGTAGCTTTGGCTTGAACCCACTTGAGTCATTCCCATAGGGTGAGTACTTTTTCCCACTATGGCAGGCTCTCTAAAGGAAGTAATTGAAACAGTAAAATTGAATGAAAATTAAAAAGGCAAGTCTGGTATTCTGATCACCCAGTTAAGGGGAGAGCATAGACCTATTGCCACAGTCAAAGCAAGCAGATGTTCTTTTTAAATTCCAAATCACAATGATCTAATCTAAGTGAAGATATTGCTTCACCAAAAAACAAGTTTGTTCAATTTTAACTGCAAGATCATTGTTTGGTGACTATCCTAGATTGCTTCATTTTATCCAAATGTGGCTACCCTAGGATTGCTTCATTTTAAAATTCAGAAAAAGAAAAAAGAATTATGTCTGCGGAAGGCATCAGACTCAAAATTATGTGTTTTTGTTACAATTCATATGCGCCCGAACAAAAGCTATATGCACAAAAACAGATGTTATATGCGCTAGAACAGATGTTATATGTGTCAGAACAGATGGTATATGCACCGGAACAGATGGTATATGCACCAGAACAGAAACTATATGCACCAGAATAGAAACTAAATGCACCTGAACAGAAACTATATGCATCACAAGAAAGATTTATATGCTCTTAAAAATAGTTACGATGTGCCAAAGGACAGATTCTATATGCGCTTAAACAGTTACTCTATGCACCTAAACAGTTACTCTATGCGCCTAAACAATTACTCTATGTGCCTAAACAGTCACGATATGCGCCTAAATAGTCACGATATGTGCTCCAGAATCTTGCAAAACAAAAAGTTAAAACCCCGTATGCGCCGCATAAAATTTCAAATGCGCCTAAACGCCAAATTTTTTCTGAAAATCGACTCCAAAACGCGGAAACTGTCAAAAGAAACTTGCAGAGAATGTTAAATTCATGGGTTTGAGCCCCACAGTGGGCACCATTTTATGTGTGAGTGAAAAATGTATCAATGTATAAATGAATGCAAACACATATTAATAAAACATTAAATCAAGAAAGCTGAAAAAGAAACAGAATTAGCAAACCATGACAGCAGCTTCCCCGAAATTGTCTTATCTTCCTCTAACTCCAGCATTTTGTTGCTTCCAATGGCTCTCAAATCAGTAGATCAAGCTCAACAAAAGGATAGCTAAAGAACGAGAATTTAAAATGCATATTATGCTAAATGCGAGGCTATGCTAAGATGCTAGGATGAAAGTATGGTTGTGATGCTGAAAATGATATGAATGCATAAGCTGATTGCATGAATGTTCATGCTTTCGTTGTGTGTATGCGTATGGTAAGCGTAGGTAAGCTTGGATTTGCACCGGAATTTATAGAGTTTTCGAGAGGATTCGATTTGCTGATTCGATCAACGGCCCAGATTAAGCTTCTTCGAACGGACGGTGGCAGATTTTTGAAAGTGGAGAAGTGGATGGAAGGTTTCCCTTTTCTTCAATTTTCGTCATTGAGATCCGAAGGGAAATTTCCATTTCGAAGGATGAGATTAGCATGAGTTAGAAATAAACAAATTAAATTTAATTAATTTGTAAGTGAAGACGAAAATGGAAACTCACATAATTAAATAAATCATATTTAATTATGTTTTAGAAATGAATTAGGGTGAGATGGAAAATATTAAATTAAATATTTAATATTTTAATTTGAGGATGAAAAGAATATTCCACTATTTAAATATTCAAAATATTCAAACTTTAGAATAGAATGATAATCAAATATAAATAAATTATGAAAATTTATTTAATTTAATTAAGCGGAAGGTGGAAATGTCAATAATTAAATAAAATTATTTATTTAATTAAGGTAGAAGAATTAGAAAATGAACGATATAAATAAATAATTAAATTTATTTATATGTAGATGACTTTAGGGGAATTAATTAAATAATTCATATTTAATTAATTAACAAGCTTAATCATGACCATTTTTAGACGTATACAATATGATATCTCTATACTATATGAAATGAATTTGATTATGCAAGTGAGATGAAATGCACTTCTTTTTGTGTTTTCTAATGCAAATATTATGATGTAATGGATGGATGGATGAATGATGCTATGAAAATACGATATGATAATGACATGAGAATGATGTGGTTTTTGTTAATTTCAAGTATACTCAATCCATTAATGATAGAGATAACCTCATTTTTGAAATTGTTCCAGCCTTGGAAAATCTATAAATACAGATGCAAAACTAATATGAATGCAATCTAACTTAACCATGTAGATCTAATATGCAAATTTTGTCATTGTAACAATTTTTCTTTCGTGATTTTATCATGATTGAGCCTTTAAAATTTTGAAACTGAGTACAAACATCGATGGTATAATTAGACCATGATGACCTGAGGACTACTTCCATGATTTTTGATATTGCAAGTTAACACAAGCATCTAGGTATAATTAAATTGAGATGACCTGAGTATTGCTTGGGTAAATAGACAAGAGTTCATCATTTTTCTATGAAAATTCAAAATGTCATCAGTGATACTTTGTAGAGCATGTCTCGCAACAATTTGCATAGTAGTAATGATTAACTCATAGACAACAGATAAAGAAAAATCATACTCATTCCTAGCTCCTCTAGTCTGAGACATCATCGAGTTGTTCTAGAGATGTGATAACAAAAATAAAAGTACAACAATTGAACATGCATGCTAACATGATAAAGCCATGATTCAGAAGATCATCATCCATTTAGATTCGCTTTGATTTGACTGATTTAGCTGCTTGATATGTGTGTTTGATGTGTAAAGTTTGATGATTGATGTTCAATGTTGAATGTTTTTCTATGATATTTGTGTTTGATGTGTTTTCCTACTATTGTTTGTCTATTAGTTTAAGTTCAAAGTTTATTTTCCCTAGTGAGTTTAGGATTTTTCCCCCGGTCTAGGGTGAAACACAACCGCAATGCCAGGATATGTACATGAGGCTTTCCGATGATAGGAAAAATGAAGGCAAAAGTGAATGGTGAAAGAAAATGGTCAACATGCTCAAATAGATGGAAAAGCTAATCTATCACAAATAGTGCCTATTTTTTAGGTTTTCACTACTTGTTTTTATTGCACTTTTTTAGATTTTATGATTTTTTATGATTTTTTTTATTTTTCACTTTTTTTGTATTTTCCATTTTTGATTTTTTTTGTTGTCACCAAGACTCCTGTTGCCGGTTTTCATCAAGGTAACGATTTTTTTGAGGACATTTTTTTTTTTTTTGTATTTTTTCAATACTTTTACCGATGCACTGGATAAGCTAGGTGTAGAACTTCTTGAGATGCAAGTTGTTAATGGGTTATTTGAACAAATCCCCTTTGGGTGTAGACAATTGGTAGGCTCCAAATCCAAAGATTGAGACAATGGCAAAGGGACCTAGCCAGTTCAGTTCAAATTTTCCTTTCTTTTCTCGATCTTGTTGCTTTCAAGGATTTTCTTTCAGGACCAAGTCGCCAACTTGAAATTTTCTTGGTTTGACTTTGTGATTGTAAATTCATGACATTCTTTGTTGATAGGCTTTCAAGTGATCAACTGCATGCTAATGAAGCTCATCCAACAATTCCAACTCTTGTAACCTAAACACCTGATAATCTTCATCTGAAATGATCCCTTTTAGTGACACACAGAGTGATAGTAGCTCAACCTCAATAGGTAGAATGGCCTCTGATCCATAGACTAGAGTGTATGGTGTAGCTCATGTCGGGGTGTGGATACTAGTTTGGTAGGCCCATAAAGCAAGGTTCATTTGAATGTGCCAATCACGTCCAACATTGTTGGAATTTTTCTTTAAGATTTTCAAAATGGTTTTATTTGAGGCCTCTACCTTTTCATTTCTTTGAGGATAGTATGGTGTAGAAAAATAATGTTGGATATGAAACCTTTCACAAATTTCTTGCATGTCTTGATTCTTGAAAGGTCTACCATTGTCCGTGACAATGGACTAAGGAATACCATATTGACAGATGATGTATTTTAGGATGAAGGATACAATTTGTTTTCTGGTGATGATGGTCAAAGGAACAACTTCAATCCACTTCGTAAAGTACTTTGTGGCTGTGATGATGAACTTGTGTCCATTTGATGAAGGTGGATGAATTTTACCTACAAGATCCAGTCCCCATTGACAAAAAGGCCATGTTGATGCAAATGGTTGTAGTTCTTAGGCTACTGCATGTATCAAGTTTCCATGAACTTGGCATTTTTGGCACTTCTTGACAAACTGAAATGATTCCTTCTCCATATTTGGTCAGTAATATCCCAAACGTAGGATTTTTTTAGTGAGAGTTAGACCACTTGAATGTGTGCCATAGATTCCTTCATGAACCTCACGTAAAGTGGTTTCAACTTGGTTACATTCAAGACACCGAAGGAGAGTACCATCAATACCTCATCGGTGAAGTACATTGGCTATCAAGGTATGTCGAGCTGCTTGTCAAATAAAGTTTCATTTTTGGTTTCGGGATAAATCTGGTGGTAGGGTATTGTCTTGTAGATAGGTGTATATTTTCCTATAGATAGAAGCATCAACTTCAACTAAATGGTATATGACTTAGGATTCGAGGTTATCATAGGCGGGGTTAAACAATTGTTCCACCATGAAATCATAACGGGCTTATTTCTCAGGTATCTGTAGGAGAGAGGAAATGGTTGCCATAGCATCAACAACTTTTTTGTCTCCTCTTAGAATCTACTTGAATTTAATCTCTACAAATTACTTCTTAAATTCATCAACCATTCTTTTATATGGCATCAATTTATCATCTTTTGTCTGGTAATCACCATCCACTTGATTTATGACTAGTTGGGAATCACCATAGACTTGCAATTTTGTGATCTTACATTTGACTGCCACTTTGATTCCAATGATAAATTCTTCATACTTGGCTTTGTTATTAGTGCAAGGAAACATTAATCTATAGGACTTTGGAATGGTGTATCCTTGAGGCATGACAATTAAGATTCCTGCACCTAATCCATGTTGCATGTAAGATCCATCAAAATATAACCTCCATTGTTGTGTTGAAACTATAAGGACATCTGCGTCTGGAAACTCAATGCTCATGGGATGATCATCTTGTAATGGTGCTTCAGCTAGTTGATCCATTATGGCTTGACCCTTAATTTCTTTCTTGTCCACATACTGGATGTCAAACTCGCTCAATATCATTACCTACTTGGCTAGTCTTCCTGTCAGGGTAGCTTTTCTTAGTAGATACTTCAATGGATCATTTTTGCTATGAGTTTGATGGTGTGGGTTAACATGTAGTTTCTTAGTTGTTGAGTAGAAAATACTACCACCAGATAAGCTTTTTCAATAAATGTGTAGTTGATCTCATAGTCATTCAAGGTTCTGCTAATGTAATAAATAGCCCTTTCTTTTCCCATAGAATCTTCCTGTGCCAGTAGAGCATCCAAAGAAACCTATATTGTTGCTATGTAAAGTAATAATGGTTTTCCTTCAATTGGCAATACCAATATGGGTGGTGACATCAGATACTGTTTTAGTTGATTAAAAGTTGCTTCATATTTTTCATCCCATTTGAAAGAAATGTTCTTGTGTAGCAAGTGATTAAAAGGATGAGTTTTATCTACCAGTTGTGTGATGAACCTCTTGATAGATTGAAATCATCCCTATAAAGATCTGAGTTGGCTAATATTCTTGGGAGGAGGCATCTCCATGATATATTGACTTTCACAAGATCCACCTCAATCCCTTTAGTTGATACTATATATCCCATAAGTTTAGCTGATGTCACACTAAATACACATTTCTTGGGGTTTAATCTCACATTGAATTTCTCCAACTGAGTGAATATTTTATTTAGTATTTCCAAATGTCCCTCTCTAGTGAATGATTTTTTCAATAAGTCATCTACATAGTCCTCCATAAAGGGGTGCATCATATCATGAAAGATAGTGGTCATCGAACGTTGATAAGTAGCACCAACATCCTTCAACCCAAAAGGCATGAAATTCCAATTGAAAGTACCCCATGGGCATGTGAAAGAAGTTTTCTCTTAATCTTCAGGTGCTATTTTGATTTGATTATAACCTAAAAATATATCCATAATTGATAACATTGCATGACCCACTGTCAAATCCTTGATGATGTCAATGTTATGCAAAGGAAAATTATCTTTCGGACAAGCCCTATTAAGATCTCTGAAATTCATACATATCTTGATGTTGTGGTCATGTTTTGAAACTGGTACAATGTTGGAGATCCATTTAGCATAATCAATAGGATGGATAAATCTTGCATCCAATAGTTTCTTCAATTCAACCTTCACCAAGAGGGTGATATGTAGATGCATTTTTCTCAACTTTTGCCTCACTAGCCTAACTCCAGGTGGTAGTGATAAGTGATGCATTATAAGCTCTAGATCCATACCTGGCATGTCAGCGTAGGACCAAGCAAAGTTGATTTGTCTATCTTCAAAGAACTTAGTGAAGCTTGGTTTTTCTTCCTCTGTCATGGATGCTGCTAGATGTAGAGTCTTAATTGTTTCAGCTGTACCAATGTTGATAGATTGTGTAGGTTCAATCAACACTAAAGATCTCTCATGGTAGTGCTCAGGAAGAGTCCCAAATCTCCTATATTTCAGTGTCTTAAAGAGGTTTTCACCATCAGATGCACTCTTTATTTTTACTTTTTCTTGATCTAATACTACCATTAAATGGTTTTCACCATTAGATCTATTTTTAATATTCATTTTTTGCAGTTGAGATATTTGGCACTCCCCTTGTCTAAAGCTTCATTATGATATTCAACGATGGAACATGTTTCAGGATTATCAGAGCAAAGGAAGTTCACAATGGCATCATCGTTTGGAAAGACAGGTATGCCAAGTAGCTTGGTTTGGTCCCAATCAATTAGTTTGAGGTGTACCAATGGCAAGGAATCATTAGATTGGCTAAGGTCAAAAGGGGTGAGTGTCATCATGGAAACATTGTCAAAGTGTTCAATAGAAATATTGAGGTCTATGATTTTACTCTCTTCCAAAGTATCTATCTTGCTCAAAGTCTAATCGTCTTCACTTGAGTCATTGATATGTTGTGATCTAATTCCAAGTGGTCTAGAACTCAAGCTTTGTCCCTCCATATGTGTTGGTGCATACTTTCGTATCACATTGATTTCTTTGTCATGAAAAGATTCTTCAGAGAGGGAATCGCATTCATATTCATTGGAATCTATTTTGGAACTATCTCACAATTGAAGGATTCACTCAACAATCTACTGCATGGTTTCTCCTTTTGACTCTTCTCTGTTTTCTAGCCATGTTTTTTCCTTTGAATTGGTTATGATAGGTTGTAGTGGTTCTATGATACCTTCTTGTCTTTTTCCAACAGGACCTTTTCCATCATATCCCATCTTCTCTAGGATTGTAAAACCTTTACCATATGGCTCTGTTAGCACCTTAGAAGTTGATGCTTGTGATGCCTCTTCATCCTTGTATAACTAATTCAAAACATCCTTGTCTTTTGACTCATCCACTAAAGTGCTTGATTTCACAAATGTGTTATCGAAGAGCATGGTTGGTTGTGAGGATTGTTGTCTTGATGTGAATGGTTGTCCATATGACTTAGGAGAAGGTAATAGTTGTGAAAGACATAAGGATTTCTCAAATGAATATTCCCCCTGGCCTTTTTCTTTTAACTGGAACTTATTCTCAAATTGTTTTGATAAGGAATTAAGTTTACTTTCCTGATTTGATGGAGTAGAATCACCAACACCTTTTTCTTTTGACTAAACCTTTTCCTCAAGTTGATTTGAAAAATAATTTGATGGACTTTCGTTGTTTGATGGAGTAGAATCACTAGTACCCTTATCTTTTGACTGGTCCTTTTTCTCAACCCACTTTGACAAGGAATTTAGTTGTCTTTCAGTGTTGGATGTTCACTAGGAGTTGGAGTTTCCTTGTTATGTGGCACAAAAGTATCTTGGTTTGTTTTGAGTGTGTTGCAATATTGGGGGTTGTTGGAATCAGCTAAAATAGTGATTTCTTTCCCATTGAAAGGGAACTTCAAACACTGGTGATATGTTGACAACACTGCTTGCATCTCATGAATCCAAGGGCGTCCCAAGAGCATGTTGTATGTCAACTCTTTATCCAACACTTGGAAAATTATATCTTTTACAACTGGTCCCACTTGAATTGGTAACACTATTAATCCTTGGGAAGATCTCTCTTTATCATCATAGGATTTTATAGTGATTTTTCTTCTAGCATCAATTGTATTTTTTGAATATACAAGTGCATGGATAAGTTTTAAAGTGAAAATATTTAGACCAGATCCACCATCTATTAGAACACATTTGACCCAGTGTTTGTGAATTAAAACCTCAATGTGGAGAGCAACATTATGTGGGTGGGTAAGTGATACATCATCATTTTCATAAAATGATAGGCAATGAGGTGCAGTCAAGTGTCCCACCATAGCTTGAAATTGGAAAACTTCTAGATCATTTGGTACTATGGTGGCTACAAGAGCTTGTTCTCGAATTTCTTTGTGAGCTAGTGAAATTTTGAGGAGTTCCAACATGGATATTTGAGTTGGTATTTTCTACAATTGATCAACTATGTTGTATTGTGTTGCAGGGGCAGTAGTGGGTGTCTTTGATGTGGCTCCTTTCAATATTACTTTGGCTTTCCCCCTTGTGGTTGCATTGAATGGTTGGTGATCGTGTTTTTCTCTGATTTTAATGACATTAATATGATTATCATTTGCAACAACATTTGTGATCAAATTGATTGGTATGATGTCATTGATTTGATGGAATTTGGTGTTGTTGTCATGGAGATGAGTTTCAACTGTAATAATGCTTTATTCATGCTCAATTGTGATGTCATTAATTGAATTAGTAGCTGCAATAATGTATTTTTGGCCCTTGATTTTGATATCCTTAGTTTGATCTTCTCTGATTGGTATGATGTCATTGATTTGATGTGATTTGGTGTTAATGTCATGGTGATGATTTTCAACTGTAACAGTGTTTCTTTGGCCCTTACTTTCGATGTACTTAGTTTGATGCTCAACATAATGAATGGTAGAATCATAAACATAGCTAACATTTTTCCCTTTGGTGTTCGATGAAGAGGACTCCCCTTTTTTTGTAATTTGGTAAAGGATTCTTGAATGCTCCATGATTAGCATTTGTTTGGGGTCCTTCTACAAATATTTGTTGGAAATTGTGCCTCAACTTGTTGGCTTGTATCTCTGTTCAAGTCTTCATTATCGACTGATCGCTAGAGTTCCTAAGTTTGTAACCTTGTCGCAGAGTTTGGAATTTTCATAACTTTCCGACTGACTGATCTCCTTCGTTGTCGCGACATCAGTGATTTTTGTAACTTAAGAACCTTGTCACAGAGTTTGGAAGTTTCATAACTTCCCTTTTGACCAATCTCCTTTATTGTCATGGCATCGATGATTTATTTAACTTAAGAACCTTGTCGCAGAGTTTGGAAGTTTCATAACTTCCCTACTAACCAATCCCCTTTGTTGTCGCAACATCGGTGATTTTTGTAACTTAAGAACCTTGCCACGTAGTTTGGAAGTTTTGTAACTTCCCAACTGACTGATCTCGTAACTTGTATGTGGGAGTTATGAAGTTTGAGTTTTCTCTGACTGGGCGACAGTGTTATCGGCTTGTCGCAGGGATTGGTAAATTCATAACTTGTATGCGGTGGTTATGAAGTTAACATTTTGAGCGATGCATCGATGGTTGGTTTGACTGTGAGTGTACAAGTGAGTTGATAATCAAAAGGGATAACTTTTGGATACCTAAAGTCTCCGGGCTTTTGTTTATAAACTAATGACTGTTAATATTTCACGCCAATGTGGGATAATGTCGACAGTTCAGCTTCTTGGCAGTTGAACGAACCAAATTGGTTTGGATAGTAGATTCCTAGAAATTGAAGGGTCGAAGTGAGTATAGCAAGACGAATGATAGATCGATTGGTATTGTGTGTTGAGCAGACTATATGTTGAAAGAACATTGTAACAATGTTGTGATTGACTGTGGTTGGCCGATTGTAATACTATTGTGTAATATCAGAGAACTAATACCAGGAAGGAGGGATCTGTAACTTTATTTTAATTTTTTTTTTACTATGAATAAAGTGAATTTTCTTTGGTGGTGGGTTTTTCTCCCGAAAGGGCTTTCCCACGTAAATTTGGTGTTTATTCTCTGTTGATATTATTGTCTATTCTTTTATGTGTGAATCTTAATGCTCTATAATTTGAAATTAAAATTACTCCTACATTATTTCCCTGTGAATTGACATTAGGAAAGCAATTTTTGCACTAGAGTATTTCCTTACAAGTGGTATTAGAGCCTGGCCAGTTGTGTTATCCTTGTGGGTTGGTTGGTTTTTTTGTGTCAATTTTGTTCAGTGGGAGTCTTGTAGAAGTCTGGTAATTGTCAAATTATAGATTGAGATGGCACTAGAAAGTACATCTGGAAATATTGAAATTGAGAAATTCAATGGCAACAATTTTGAGTTATGGAAACTCAAAATGGAAGATATGTTGGTTGATCATGATCTTTGGATTGATGTGTCTGGAATGAAACCTTCTGGCATGAAGCAAGAAGATTGGGATCTTGTAGATCAAAAATCAAAGGGCTTGATGAGGCTCTATTTGGAAGACTTTGTTCTTCTTAATGTGCATGAAGAGAATACTGTAGCCTCCTTGTGGAAAAGACTTGGAGATATTTATCAGGGCAAGTCCTTGGTAAACAAGTTGTTCTTGAGGAAGAAGTTGTATTCTTTGAAAATGCAGGAAGGGGCATTTGTTGTTGATCACTTGAATACTTTTAACATGTTGATTGCTCAATTAACATATGCGGGTGTGAAGATTGAAGAATAAGATCATTATATGTTGTTATGTTCTTTGCCTGATTCTTGGGATCACTTGGTGATGGCCATTGGGAGTACAACATCCACTTTTAAAATGGAATATGTTGTTGCTTCTTTTTTATTAGAAGAAATGAGAAGAAAATCTTCTGAAATGGAGAAGGAGGCTCTTGTTGTTCAAGGTCGATCGAAAGAAAAAGACAAGAAGAAGGACAAGAAATCCAAATCGAAATCAGAAGCAAGATCAAGGTCTCTTGGAAAAAAGTACAAGATGAAGTGTTGGAACTGTGGGAAGCCTGGTCATGTCCAAAAGGATTGCAAAGAGGAGAAAAAGAAGAAGAAGAAGAAGAATTCTGACAATGATTCTTCTCAGAGTGAAGCGAATTCCTTCATTGCAGCCTTGGTAACTCAGGCATCAAATGATATCTGGTTGATTGATTCTAGAGCATCTTTCCACATGACATCTCATAGAGACTGGTTCACAAAGTATGAAAAATACGATGGTGGAAAGGTGTACATGGCAAGCGATTCATCCCTGGATTAGTTGGTCATGGAAGAGTCATAATTCAGTTCCCTAATGGAAGGGTGAATGGAATGAATGATGTTATGCATATACCAGGTCTGGCTCAAAATTTACTTTCTATTAGTAGGCTGAATGTTGTTGGTGTACAGGTTTCTTTCTCTAATGGTGTTTGTAATATGACAAGAGGCTCTATGTTGTTGGAAAAGGGTGCTCAAATTGGTACTCTGTATAATTTGGACACTAATGCAGTTCAATGCAACAGTGATTCTGAAAAACCATGTAAATCTATAGGGAAAGAGGTGATTGTTCCAGCAGCAACTAATTCTTTAGAGATGAAGCTTCTAGCTAAGAAAACAATGTTGTGGCATCATAGGCTAGGATATATTGGAGAAAGAGGTATAAAAACCTTGAAAAATAAAAACCTGGTTGAAGGGCTTGATGACTACAACCTTGAATTCAAATTTGTGAACATTGTATATATGGTAAACAACACCATCTTTCATTCTATTCCAGTCCTCATAAATCTTCTGGTATACTTGATTGAATTCATTCTAATGTGTTTGGTCCAGTAAATGTTCCTCTGTTATCGAATTCTAAATATTATGTTTCTTTTATTGATGACTATTCGAGAAGGGCATTTGTGTATTTTTTAAAGAGTAAATTAGAAGTGTTCGGTCATTTTAAGGAATTTAAAAACGTTGTGGAAAATCAGACTGGAAGGAAAAAAAAATGTTTAAGGACTGAAAATGGTGGTGTATTTTGTTCTGATGAGTTTGAAAGGTACTGTAAAGATCATGGAATTAAAAGACATAAGACTACACCCTATACTCCACAACAAAATGGAGTTCTTGAAAGGTTCAACAAGATAGTGATGGAAAGAGCATGAAGTATGTTGAGCAGTGTTGGCTTGGAGGAGAAATTCTAGGCTGACGCAGTTGCAACATGTTATTTATTAAATTGTTCTCCTAATTATGCTCTTGTTGAGAAGACACCTTTGGAAGCGTGTTCTGGTAAGAAGCCCTCTCTTAGACACATTAGAGTTTTTGGCTATGAGGCATATGTGCCAAATGAAAAAATATCTAATTTGGATAACAAAGCTATTAAATGTATGTTTATTGGCTATAGTGTTGGCATAAAAGGATACAAGCTTTGGAACCCTGTGACTGAGAAGGTTTTGTATAGAAAAAATGTTATTTTTCATGAGTTGAAGCCTTCTACTTTGCATTTGTAGTCAGAGATAAAATCAGAAAAAAAGGATGTAGTTGAAATTCCTCTGACACTAGATAAAGAGGAATTAAAAATTCAAAACATACCTGAATCTAAGGAGAGCTCGAGTAGTTCTGAGATTTATGAAGAAGAACAACAACCTCAGCCTCAGCCCTTGAAGAGGTCAACACGTGAAAGAAAGCAACCTGATAGGTATGGATTCTCTATTTTAGATTCTACTTGTGCCTATGTTTTGATTACTTTTCTCTATTTTAGATTCTACTTGTGCCTATGCTTTGATTACTAGCACTAATGAGCCTAGGACTGTTAAAGAGGAAATTAATATGTCTAAAGCAAACTCTTGGTTGGAAGTCATGAATGAAGAAATGGCATCACTAGAAAAGAATGACACTTAGAGTTTGGTGCCCTTTCCTGAAGGCAGAAAAGCTATTAACTATAAATGGGTATTTAAAAAGAAAATGGGTTTGGATGCCAGTGTTGAAAAGTATAAGGCGAGGTTGGTTGTGAAAGGTTATTCCCAGGTAGAGGGAATTGATTATGGAGAAATCTTTTCTCCTATAGCTAAGCTGAAATTTATTAGATTTCTTCTCTCACTTGTAGCAGTGTATGACTTAGAGATTGAACAGATGGATGTGAAGACAACATTTCTTCATGGTGATCTTGAAGAAGAAATTTATATGTCCCAACCTGAGCACTATGTGGAAAAAGGTAAAGAACATCTGGTATGCAAGTTGAAAAAATTTCTGTATGGATTAAAAAAATCTCCTAGAATGTGGTACTAGAAGTTTGACACCTTTTTTTTTGTCTTTGGGATTTGTAAGATCAAAATCTAATCATTGTGTGTATTTAAAATTTGAAAATGACCGTGTCTTAGTTATTTCCCTGTATGTGGATGGCATGTTGTTCATTGGGAATAGTAAGCTTATGATTTCTAATCTAAAATCTCAATTGTCTACAAAGTTCGAAATGAAAGATCTTGGTGCAGCCAGGTATATTCTGGGGATGGAAATAACCAGGGATAGAAAGAGCAGAAAAATTTGGCTCAACCAAAGTAGGTATATTAACACTATTTCTGGAGAGATTTGGTATGATTGATTACAAGTAGCTAGTTGTTCCAGTTTTGCAGAGAACAAAACCATCTATTGAAGATTGTCCAAAATCTCCTACTAAGATGGAGGACATGACCAAAGTTCCTTATGCAAGTGTAGTTGGAAGCTTAATGTATGCAATGGCCTACACAAGGCTAGACATTGCCCAAGTAGTGGGAATTCTTAGCCAGTTTATGGTGAATCCAGGAAGGCCACATTGGGATGTTGTGAAAAGACTTTTTAGATATTTAAAATGTACATCACATTATGCTTTGTGTTATCATGGTAACTCGATTGGATCACAACATTCTCTCAGTATTAGAGGTTATGTGGATTCTGATTGGTTAGGGGACCTTGACAATCGTAGATCCACCAGTGGATATATTTTCATGTTGAATGGTGGTACAATTAGTTGGATGACTAAGCAGCAGGTTGTAGTCGCTCTATCCACTACTGAAGTTGAATACATGGTAGCAACACACGCCTGCAAAGAAGTTGTATGGCTTAAACGTTTGTGTTCTAAGGTTGGGTTCAATACAAGGAAAATTTTAATTTGTTGTGACAGTCAGAGTGCTATTTTTTTGGTGAAAAATCCAACTTTCCATGCCAGGATGAAACATATTGATGTGCAATATCATTTTGTACGAGATATGGTGGAGGATGGAAAGGTTTTTTTAGAAAAGGTGGATACTCTAAAAAATATTGTAGATGCGTTGACAAAGCCCATGAGCATGAACAAGTACAGGTGGTGTGTTAGTTTGATGGGCCTTGGAGCCCATGACCTTCATTAACTTTGAGTTTGGAGGAAGCTAGTAAGTCTTTGTCAAGTGGGAGATTGTTGGAAATTGTGCCTCAACTTGCTGGCTTGTATCTCTGTTCAAGTCTTCATTGTCGGCTGATCGCTGGAGTTCCTAAGTTTGTAACCTTGTCATGGAGTTTAGAAGTTTCATAACTTCCCAACTGACTGATCTCCTTCGTTGTCACGACATTGTGATTTTTTTAACATAAGAACCTTGTCGTAGAGTTTGGAAGATTTGTAACTTCCCTACTAACCAATCTCCTTCGTTGTCGCGACATCGGTGATTTTTGTAACTTAAGAACCTTGTCGTGGAGTTTGGAAGTTTCATAACTTCCCTACTGATTGATCTCATTCATTTTCGCAACATCAATGATTTATGTAACTTAAGAACCTTGTCAGGGAGTTTAGAAGTTTTGTAACTTCCCGACTGACTGATCTCCTTCGTTGTCGCAATATTTGGTAAATTCGTAACTTGTAAGCGGGATTTATGAAGTTTTAGTTTTCTTCGACTAAGCGACAGTGGTATCAGCTTGTCGTGAGGATTGGTAAATTTGTAACTTGTATGCAGGGGTTATGAAGTTAACATTTTGAGCGACGCACTGATGGGTGTTCACTTTTGTGGGGCCATGCCAATGGTTGGTTTGACTGCGGGTGTACGAGTGAGTTGGTAATCAAAAGGGATAACTCATGGATACCTAAAGTCTTCGATATTTTGTTTATAAACTAATGACTGTTAATATTTCACGCTAATGTGGGATAATGTCAACGGTTGAGCTTCTTGGCAGTTGAGCGAACTGAATTGGTTTGGACAGTAGATTCTTGGAAATTGAAGGGTCAAAGTGAGTATATTAAGAAGAACAGAAGACTGATTGGTATTGTGTGTTGAGCGGATTGTATGTTGAAAGAACATTGTAACAGTGTTGCGATTGACTGTGGTTGGCCGATTGTAATGCTACTGTGTAATATTAGAGAACTAATACCAAGAAGGAGGGATCTGTAACTTTATTGTAATTTTTTTTTACTGTGAATAAAGTGACTTGTCTTTGGTGGTGGGTTTTTCTCCTGAAAAGGTTTTTCCACATAAATCTAGTGTCTATTCTCTATTGATATTATTGTCTATTCTTTTATGTGTGAATCTTAATGATCTGTAATTTGAAATTAAAAGTACTCCATTATTTCCTTGTGAATTGACATTAGGAAAGTGATTTCTGCATTAGAGTCTTTCCTTACAATATTGTCTTGTTATCAATCAAGCCTTGTATCAAATGTTTCAGTTGCATGCAATCATTTGTCTTATGTCCTTTGTTTTTGTGAAAGTCACAATAGTGTGCATCATTCCACCATGAAGGTTTAACACTTGGTTCCCAATCTCTTTCCTCTGGTAATGTTATAACCTTGGCTGCAAGAAGCTCCTTTAATGTTGATTCTAATGACTATCACGAAGGTGTGAATCTTCTTTGATTTGAGGATGTTTGATATGGTGGGGGTTTAGATTCAAAATTGCTTAGATTGTTGTTTTGATTGGTGTTTTGGTTGTTGTTTTGATTGTTGGTTGGATTGTTGTTTTGATTGGTCTTGGTGGCAGTTTTTATCAAGTTAAATATTGGTTTTGCATTTTGTGTTTCAGCTGAATCATCATTGTTACTAGCATTTTTGTTTCTTTTCCAAAACTTTGGTTTATCACTATTGTTATGATTATTGGAAGAGGAATTTGCTGAGTTATTTCCTTCATTGTAGATTTTTATGACTCCTTTTTTGACCAAGGCTTCTTCAATTTTGATTCCATTTTCAATCATTTTTTCAAAGGTAGGTGGACATTGCAATTCAAGTCTATAGCTCATCTCGTCATTTAGATTGTCAATGAAAATTTCCATCTTTTTCTTTTTCAGGTATGGGACGAGAATATCTTGCAAACAATCTTCTCCATCTTTGCAAAAATACGAGGAATGATTCACCCTTTTTCTACTTTGTGTTGCAAAGGTCTTTCATTGTTATCTCGTGTTGTATGTTGTAAGAGTATTGGGTGATAAATTTATTAACTAGCTCTTCAAAGGTTTTAATTGGTGGTGCAAGTTAGGAGAACCATTCCATGCATTGTCCACCTAGACTTCAGGGGAACAATATCATCAAATAAGTCTCTTCATGTGCAAATTCAAGACTCATGGTTCAAAATTCCCTGACATGATCTATTGGATCTATTTTACCATTATATTTATCATATTTGGGAATTCACAATGTTTGGGAAAAGGAATCATGTTAACAGTTTGATCAAAAGGATATGGGAAAATGTCTTGTATCAAGTATCTTTTTGAGGTTCCCCTTTGCATATCTTGAATTTGTTGTTGGATTTTCATTTGTTGAGTTAAGGAAACCACTGGATCTATATTTGATGGATAATTTTTAGGATTTTTAGGAGGTTCTTTCAATTGATTAACATCAAAGTCATGTGGAAGTTTAACACTTTGATTAGCCAACACTAAAAAGTATTTTTCCTCATCTCTTTCAAAAATATTTTCTAGGAACTTATGGAAATTTGTATCTTGTTGAGCATTTTGGATGTCTTCCTCAGTTATTTCCTCACCTTCAAATTGGTGGAGTTTATGGAAAGGATTTTATTTGACTTTAGCCATGGTGTTCTAAGTTTCAAGTTCCTTTTCTTTGAGTTTCTACTTTTGGAATCTTGTTTGAACGGGAATACAAGTGTTATAATTTGACTAAACTTTTGATCTTTGTTTGGAGGAGTGCCAAGGATAATAACCAAGTCAAATAGAATGAAAATTTCTACTGATGAGACTAAGTTTAATTTGTTTATACAACTTTGTTTTGTGATGAAGGATGACAAATCCTAATAATGAAACTTGGCTTAACAATCAGAGGTGTGATAAGTTTGATGATTTTGGAACTTGAAGGTGTTATATCTTGGTTTAGTTCGAAGAATTTCACTTGCAAATGTCAATTTCAACAAGTTTAAGACTCTGGTGTGACTGAGAAATGATTCTATGCTAACAGGGATCCTTAATTCTGGTTCAAACTGTCAAACAAGGGATGAATTTAGCTCTATGGTCTTGAGTTTATTGGATGCACTAAAATAGGGCCTAGATACTCTAAAAGATTGCACAGATGTGCTAGAAAACAACCTAGATGCGCTAGATTGTACCAAGACGTGTTAGTGAATTGAATCAATGTGCTAAAAGACAGACCAAATATACTGGAGAATGTACTAAATGCGCTAAAAGTTGGACTCAATGCACTGAAGGATGACTTAGGTTAGCCAGAAAATGGACTATATGTGCCAAAAAAAATTAGGGATGTGCTAGACTTCCCCTAAGTATGTGATTTCAAGTTGGTATTATGTAGGTGAATGCACTAGAAACTGGAATTGATGCGCTGGAAAATGGACTAGATGCGCTAAAAACTAGACTAGATGTGTTGGACAATGACTTAGGTGCGCTAGAAAAAGTAGTATATGTGCCAAAACAGAGAATGGATGTGCTAATCTAGAAATGTGAACAGTGTTTTTGCAAGTCTATCTGGTTATTTTTCTTTTTAATCTGTGAATCTGAATGTTTCCAAGGTATATTTTTCTAAACAATGATTTTTGCTTGGTTTCTAGTTTGTGAATTATGGGAATTAAGCATTTTAAATGGATGACTTCTTGAATTATGACTTCAAACACAGTAGCAAGTTGTCAAATAATTGTGTCAAGCCTAGGAACTAAACATTGAGTGTGTATTCAAGAATCTGGTCTGATTCTTTTGATTTCCATAGGTATAACACAAGAGAAGACAATTTAAGCACTTTTCTATTCTCAAGGGTCACTTAAAATGCCACAACCCACATCATAGAACCATGTCATCTCACACATTCGTGTCACCCCCTAGAGGGTGCTCATGTTTTTTCCTTTCCCGGGTCTTAACCAAGGTCGAATCCTCCACCTTTGGCCAGTAATCCCTAATGGTTATATGGTGAGTATCTTGGGGGAAGATTCTTCCCTCCCCTTGCACTGTGATATTAGAAGTGTTTGGAGACTGACTGGTTGGCTTCTACACTAAGGTTTGTAATAAGGGTTTATGTTCGATGTGGCAAATAGATAAACTCCCTTAGGAGACCTCCCAACCTTTAGAACAAAGGCTTTGGGGATGGTTATTTTGCACACTGCCATCAAATTGCGAACTTTCCCCAAATTCGCTTTTGATTATAATGGGTCAAAAAACTTGGTTGTAGTTGTTCCCACTTAGGTCGTTCTTGTAGGGTGAGTACTTTTTCCCACTATGACAAACCTTCTAAAGGTGTTAACAAAGCATAAAATAGTGAGTCTGGCATTTTGGTCACCCAGTTAAGGGGAGAACATATGCCTATCACTTCAAGCACAGTACACAAGGGGTTCTTTAACCTTCTAATTAAACTATGTTCCTAATTTAATTAAAAGAAGATAATAAAACAACTCCAGCCCCTACATACATCATCAGTAGTTTTATATCATTGTCTTTGACCATCATATTAAGCACCTACAAAACAAAAAACATAAGTCAGTTTACGAAATTTTGAATTTCTGCAAAATTAACCAAATGCACTAAAACAAACATCATACATGCTAAAATATCACTCCTATGCGCTAAAAGAATTGCTCTAGATGTGCTAGAAAAACTACTTAATGCACTAAAATAAAGACCGAATGTGCTAAAAGACCCCTTGTATGCGCTGAAACGGGAACTAGATGCGCCGAAAGATGTTATAAATGCGTCATAACAAGAACTTGTGCTAGAAGACATTTTGTATGCACCGAAAGAAATAACGGATGTGCTACCTAAGATTTCACATCCAGATCTACGAAATTTTTTTCTAGAAAATGTCAATAAAAAGGGGCTAGGCCCCACGGTGGGCACCAAAATGTGTATTGTGTGAATTGTATAATGTTAGTAAATGAGTAATAAACACACAAAACCAATGCAACGTGTTACATTAGAGAATTGAATCACATAATTAATCGAATTCAAAACACAATCAATCACTAAAACCATTGCATTGTTTCCTATCTCTAAGGATTCCTTGAATCGTAATGGCTCTCAGATTTTGCTTGCACTATGACTTTCAGAATAACAACCTAGGGAATGGAATGTTGTAAATGCAAGAATCCTAATTCCTACATGATTTAATAAGCTATATAATAATGCTATGAGACTATGATATTAAATGTTGTTGTAGATGATAATGGTGATATGATAATGAATATGATGCTAAAGATTATGATGCAAATTTTGTATAAAAACTAAAATGATAATGAAAATGCAGCTATGAAACTAAGCCATGATTCTAAACTAAAATGATACTACAATTCTAAATGCTAAATGCCTAAATGCTCTATGCTTAAAATCTAAATGCTCTCATAGAATTTTTGTAGAGTAAGTTTGCTCAAGATGGGATTTTAAATGTTGTAGCAAGAGGTTGTATTTATAGGATTTCCAAGGCATAAAATGATGTGGCAGTAACCAACGGTCAAGATTTCAGCTGGAAAGTTAAATGGTGGATAAAGAAGAGGTTAGAGGGAATCATGGAGGATGTTCCCTTTAAAAGAGCACCATGCCAAATGTAAGAGAGAATAAAATGATGGAGAGAGCCAAGTGTCCAAAGTTTTTTTTAGAATTGGTTGAGGATAATTCCCATTTAAATATCAAAAATATTTAAATTAATGTGACACTTGATGATGTGGCAAGAGGAAAAGTTGGAGAAATGTGCCTAAATTCAAATTGGGAATTTAAATTTAGTGAGAATATATTAATCAAATAAAACAAACTATTGACATTTGTTTATTTAATTAAAACTAGAGGAATATGAATTAAGATGGAAGAATTAGAAAGTATGAACTATATAAATAAATTTAGAATTTATTTATAAGTAGATGAAATAAAAGACTTATTATTTAATTAATTAAGTATCTTGATTGATTTTAGGTGTATACAGGTGCATTTTCCATATCATTGGGAGGTGGATTTGAAGACATACCTAAAGTTGTTTGCATAGGTTCTATTTCCATATCATTCAAAGTTGAAGTTGAAGGCACAATTGGGTTTGTCTCCATAATTGCATTTTCTTCCAGATTCACCATCTCCAAATTTGCATCATCTACATTCATTTCATCATTCATGGTTTCCTCTTCAACATTCATGGAACTAGATGCTTCCAAAATTTTCATTTGATGAATCCTTTCTCTTATATCCCTTTGTCTTCTTACCTACATTTCTTTATTTGTTTGAATTTATTCAGGTGTCATTAACTTTCTACATTTTTTTCTTTGTCTCTCCTTTGATCCCATGGTTACCAAACCCTTTTTTATAACAAATTTTTTTTATTCAAGTAACCTATTTTCAAATTGCCATCTCCTTCAAATATTCAAGTAAAATTATGTAGTATGAAGATCCTTTCTTCTATAAACTTTGAAGTACAAAAACATCATGAATACATCCAAAATTTCTCTTTTTTCAAATCTTCTTGTAAAATGTTCTTGTACTTGATTCCACTTTAGAAAATTCAACCTGTGCTTGTCTCTTCCAACAATTTGAATAGAATATGCCCTGCACAAGACAAATTTGCAATAAAAATGCAAAAAATGGCGCTTTCGGGCTATATTGCAGAAAAGGAATGTTGCAAAAAAATGTATTTTATCAGTATTTTCCAAATTGAAAAAAAATAGCTATATAAGAAACACGTGCACATTATAAAATGTGTACGCGTTACTTTTACCCAACGGGTAAATAGATAACGTGTACATGTGTTATGTAACGCGTATGTGTCTCATTTAAATAACACATACCCATTATTAAAAATTTGAATTCCCAACCCACATGTAGCCTTGGTTTTAGGCTTAGGAAAGGCTTGGCAATCTGAGCCTTAACCTTTGACTTGCAACTAAAAAAATTAAGGCAGATTGAAGAAGAATGTCCAACTTTGACAATATGGTTGATGGACTTTTTTTCTGAATCAATCTATAAATTTAAAACCCATTAGAGAAAACGATGTATAGTTTCCAAATATATAATTTTTATTAAGATTGGATTATGTTTGTTATTTTTTAATTAATTTCTAAGCAAACTAGTCCTTAAACTTGAAATATCAGGCTTTTTTTGTTTTTTAATAACTTTTTTTTGGTTAAGTTTCTTGTAAAAAAATTATATGGCATCAATCTTCAGACAATTCTCTACACAATAAAAAAAAGATTCAAAAAATGTTTAGTTTAGGTCCAATTATGTTGTCCGTACACATTGATTTTTAAAAACAACAATTAAGGCAAATAAAAATTCAATAAAAAAATATTCAAAAAAATTACAAAAAAAATTCCTCATCAATCTTCATGTTGTTAGATCTCTTTCCGCAAAAGTAATTAACAAAATACTTTTATTTGGGTCAAAAAGTGGTGTCCGTACACGTGCATAGTATGGTAAAAAAATATGGACTTTTAAAAAGTGATTTTTATAGATCCCTAGCAAAATTTCATTTCTATAATCTGGGCATTTAAATAATTTACATATTTGGAAACTAGATTCAAAATGCCAAATTTTATGTTACTGAATTTTTTAAAGATTCATTGTGTAAGTGCCTCAAATTTTTAGTCCAAGTGTGACAAATTTTGAAAAACAACAAAAACACTTCCACTTTTTGAGCTTTTTGTGGACCCAATTTCTTGCATCAACCCTTACAATCATACATTCATTAGTTATACCCCCTAGGGTTTACAATTTTCTCTAAAAATCCTAACTCAAAACCCTAGGCTAACCCTTGCAAAATCTTAGTGCATTCATGCATAAAATCATACAATTGACAAAGAAATTGAGAAAACCTACCTCAACTGAAAAGCCATCCCACCAACCAAATGATCACACTTACTCCATGTGATAATCACCCTCAAGAACCCTATCCAACTTCCCTCTCACACAAAAAACTAGAGCTCAAAATTTCAAAAACTCAAAGAGTGCAAATGAGGAGAAAATGACTCCCACCCACCTTTTTATACCCCTCACCTAACCCTAATTTTGTCATTTTACCTTTCCCTCTCTAGTGTAGAAAATTGTATACCTTTACAATTTCTCATTATGTTTTGGCCCCTAATTTATTGGGACTTAATTAAGCTTCTAACTTTCCAAATTATACATTCCAAAGCATTATTTTTACCATTTTTTGAAGATGAACCAATATTAAATAAATGCATTCAATCATTAAATCACCTTGGATCAAGTGTGTCCTAGAAGTTTGGGCTATGACCCATTCACCCAAGGGAAAATGGGTCCCCATTCTTAGCCCAGACCAAAATTCAAATATGTTATTAGCAATATTTTAATATCCAAAATTCAAATATGAAGTGTTAGCTTTTGGAATCTAATTTCTAGGAAATTGGATAAACACCTATAAATACCTAGTCATTATATCATTTGAAATCTAAGGAGAAATAACACACACCTTCCAACACTCAAGAGAAAATGCTATTGTCAAGAGAAATTGAAGAGCATCATATCAAGGCATTATTATAGCAATTCAAGATCCAACATCATGTCAAATTTTATGTGTGTTCATGTTCATGTTATGTGAAGGTTAACATTGTTGTAGGTCTTCAATCATTCAAGCATTCAAGAAAATCAAGCAAGCAAGATCCAAGACCCTTGAAGAGATGTATATGTCTTTAGTCCTTCAAGGAAACCATTGAAGGGTGGTGAGTTGCAACATTGTGTTCATTCATCATTTCATTCCTTTCCATTCAAGGTTTTATCATTGACATTGCCATTGTGGAAGTGGAAACACCAACACAGGGTTTGATTAAGGAAAGCCCCTATATGGCACAATATTTTCCCTCTGTGTGAATGTGCAGGTTGTAGGTTTGAAGTGGATTGAAGAGAACTTGAATATATATTTTGCATTTTTTCATTTATTGTCACCATTCTTGTCATGACACATAAAATCATCTAGAGGATTTATTTATGACATTTTGATTGTGGTACATGCATAAAATAGAAGCTCAGATCTGTCATCAGAGGACCTCAAAAGTTGAGTAGGATACCCTACTAGGACTCAATGGCCATATGGTGACCATGTCCTTGTAGGCCTGACATAACCAATTTTTTTGGGAAAGTACATAGTCATTCAAGCATCTACCAGATCTGTCGCATTTATTGCATTAGGTCATTTATTTGAATTAGGGAAATCAATCACAATCATTTCCAAATCATTCTCATCCTCAAAAGGATATAGATCTAGGTTTGACTGGCTCACCATTGAGGTTGATAGTCAATCTATACACCTTATTGATCTATATCCTAATGAAATTATAGAAACGATGGAAATGGCCTTAGGTTATGAATATTAATCCTAGGGCCCCCACATTTTTATGTTCCACCCTCCATTCCCATACACTATTTTTGTTATTTTCACTAGCCCCCCATCACATAGCTTCATATCATTTTTATTAATTTTACCATTTTTCATCATCTGCCATCCAATTCATCTATTTTAATAAATTTTTGTGAGTTTGCCAATAATTTTGTTTGCCAAACTCTCGAGGGGGCATACCAACTCCATTTCATTCGTCGAGGTAGACTAGGGCATGTCATAAAATACTTTCACATTGTCTTTGAAACAACACTATAAAAATACATTGTCTCAAAGAGGGGCAAAATGTAGACACTTAAAATTTGACTAACATTTCCTGACATTACATCATAATAATTATTCTTTTGACTTTGATTAAATAAATTTATTATTTAATTAATCTATATCATCTCCTATAATTAAATATTATTTAATTATTTAATTATTACTAATTTTGCATTCCATTTTTTTTAGACTTTAGTAATCAAGTAGCCCCCCTATAAACTGTAGTGCACCTAGTAAATTTTTTTCATGTGACTGGTGACATTGGCGTGACACACCCTTTGGTATCACCAAGGAGGGGGAGACTAGACCTCGGGACCTCTTGCCTACAAGAGTATGCTTTAGTTAATCGAGCTAGCCCCCTGACCCAATTTTGAATTCCATTATTAATAAAATAATTTTTTATTATTTAATTAATTCACATTATTATTCTTCCTTGATTAATTAAATATATTTTATTTAATTAAATTACTCACTAATTATCCCTATTCTTCTCAAATTAATCAAATTAATTACTATTATTTAATTAATTATTTATTATACATTTCCTAAATTAAATAATACTTTTAATTATTTAGTTTATCCATTAATTTCTCAACATTATCCATTTCCAAAAATAAATAAAGTCATTTATTTTATTTATTAAATTCCACCTTGCACATGTAAATAATAATTAAATTTATTTAATTATTAAATACTCATGCAATTCCACCTCACTAGCTAATTGAGACTTACTCTCAATCCACTGATCAATCAACTTAGTTCACTAATCCATCAATTATATTTCACTCTCACTCACTTTGAGTTCACTGATCTATCAAAATAGTTGACTAATCAATCAATTTTGTCACCAACCTGCCAAAGTTATCACTTCATTCAATCCTCTTAACTGAATCATGCAATCAGTTGTTTGAAATCACGTAGTCAATTAACAATCAATCAATTCCTCTCATCAATCCTCCACCGTTGATCTTCTTCAATTTTTGCTTTGATCTCGACCATTGATTGGTGTCACCAAAAATCTATAAATACAACCATCCTATCACTCATTTTTCATCTCAAATTATGTGTTGAAATTATACTCAAATTGTGGCAGTGCTTTATTTCTATAATACTTATTAAAAATATGAGAGCTAGAATTCTAACACCATTCTCCAAGGTGAATAGAGGAGAGCAATGGAGCTATGCTAAGGTGAATTATGTGTTTCAGTGTTTGCAAGTTTACATCTTGTTTGAATAAGTTTGTCTTATTTTCTCTATTGTTATTATCTTTTGATTGTGAATTTCTTAATGATTATTGCTTACTTTTTAGTTTTATAGTCAAATTTTTAGATTATACAAATATATACACTCCAAATTTGTTCAATGACAATATAAATAAATAAATCAACATTCATCGTCAAAACACACTTCAAACACAATCATTCATTTTCTTGTACTAAGATTTAATGAAATATCAACAATCAATCCAACAACATTTACTGTTACAATTCACATTGGCATGATCCATTATCACCTTTTATCTCTTTTATTATCATTAACTCAATCCAAGGCCTTAAATTAGGGTTAATGAAGTTGCATACATTAATCCTAACATAGTAAGCTCCCAAAATGATGATTAGTACCACATTTTTTTCTTTAATAATACATATATTAGACAAACAATTGCTCCATGTATTGAAGGTTCATCTTGGTATAAGACAAATCCATACATTATTTACTTTATCTTTATTTTATGTAAAGAGTTAGTTTTATTTACTCAAGAATTATTTATTTTATTTATTTAGGAATTATTTTATGGTTTTTGTTTTAAATACATATTAATTGTATTTGATACACGACTTTCATGTCTTGTTGGTTATATAGAACACCTTGAACCATTTTATTTTATAATTTTTTATTTTTTTTAAACATATGTTAGTATTTTAATCCTTATCTATACAATCATAACATCATGATATTTTGCAACATAATTATTTTATAATTTTAACTTTTCCAAAAGTATATAATAATATTTTAGTTTTTATTTTGTTCGGTGAATCGTTGCTAAGGGGCAGGACCCGTATCGCTTTTGATTGATGCTATGAACCAGTGAGGCCACATTTGGGGGAGCTTATCCCCTCCATTCTACGCCTGCCTACATTCTCGCCAAGCTCTCTATAGGACCCAACGACATTCCTCCATTTCTTACACCTGCCTGCATTCCCGCCAAGCTCCCTATAGAACCCGACGTCAACTCCACTCCTCTCCTCCTTTCCTCTAACTCCTCTCCTCCATCGCTCCCCTCCATTTCTCCCTCCCACTATCACCCCATGGCTTACCCAGCCATTTGTCCTCCTCCCACTCCCATGACACTCCTACAACCACTGAGCTTCCTTCACTGACCCTGCAGAGATGCTCGCTAGCTCCGTCTATTATTTATCCATATCTCCCCGAGTGTTGATTGCTGCCACCCTTTGCACATGTATTCCTATGTATATCGTGCAATCAACCTTCGTCCTCTACCCTCCGAGCATAGTCCTTGGCCAACGGTTGACAAGTGTTCATCCCACCATCCATTGGTGGGATTCAAACACTGGATAGTAGATTTACTACTACTTGCAACTTGTTGTTACACTACGGGGTCATCCCCAATAATATTTTAGTTTTTATTTACAATCATAACATGACAATATTTTATTTTCATTCCATATGTACCTCTATACTAGCCATCAAAATTTAACTTTACCCACATATGTTGGAAAGGGAGATGAATTGCAACATAATTTTTTACAATTTAATTTTCTCAAAAATATATAATAATATTTTAATTTTTCTTTACACAATCATAACATGACAAAACATCATGATATTTAATTTTTATTCCCCATGTGTCTCCATACTGACTATCAAAATTTAACTTTATCCACATATATTGGGAAGTGAGATGACTTGCAATATAATTATTTTATAATTTTAATTTTCCCAAAAATATATATTAATATTTTAATTTTTATTTGCATCATAATATGACGATGACATGACAACATTTAACTTTACCCTCATATATTAGGAAGTGAGATGACTTGCAATATAATTATTTTATAATTTTAATTTTCCCAAAAATATATTTACATTATAACATGACAATATTTTGTTTTTATTCCTTATATACCTTTAACCGTTAAAATTTAACTTTACTCACATATGTTGGAAAGCGAGACGACTTACAACAACTATTTTATAATTTTAATTTTCTTAAAAATATATATTAATATTTTATTTTGTATTTATGTAATCATAACACGACGACACTTTGTTTTTATTCTTTTTGTACTTGTAAACTAACCATCAAAATTTAACTTTACCCATATATGTTGGGGAGAGAGACGGCTTGCTCAACTTTTTGATTTTTTCTTTTTCCTCTGAACAACCCCCATAAAAGTGATGGGTTATTATTTAATGTATTTTGTGGGTGGGGAATTTTTGTTTGTTTGTGGTGAGAGCTGGATAAATAGACGTTCTACATAGAAGCATGTCCTTTCCGCCCATGCGGGCTTCGGGACCAGAAGCAACATGTAAATATACTAATTTTGTATTCCACAGAAATTATCTTAAATTTTAGCACATAGATTTCAAAACATATGATGATTTGGATCGAAGAAACCGTACAACGAAAAAGAAAATCTGAAAGATCCACGTTTCAGACGGCTCTGTTCTCTATATATCTTTGGTTTTTAGCTGGGGAAAGTTTCGACGTGAAAGTTATAACCTTTCTCTCTTGTCTCTCTCTCGCTTTGTTTTTTCTTCGAATTTCAATGCACAGCATTTGTTTGGATCTCCCCACAAATAAAAATAATGAGAATCCGAAGCAGATCCTTTGTCTGGAATCGGATCCACTCCCACCCAATACACACCCAAATGGAAACAATCAGAAACAAACTTCAAATCAGATCTCAGTACTTGTACTTGCAGAAAACAAAAAGTTGCAGAGGATTTGTTAAGCCATTAGGCGAGTTGCTTTACAGTGATAGATAACAAAAAACAAAAAAAACCTGTAATTTTAAGCAAGAACACTCTAATTACAGCTTTATTTACAGACAGAGCGACTTGAGTTACCTATAACTAGGTGGGGACGAAATTTGTTGCAGAAAGAGGTGACAGATAATTGCCACAAGTTGGGCTAGTGGGAAATTGTTTACAGAATGAGCTCATAAATGATTAGCTGGTGTTGTCGTATTGGCAGATTAAGTTTGGTGAGATCCGAGCCATTCAATGAAAGAGGCAAGAGTATTGGTGTCTGATCTGTAGTGTTTCTGTGTGAATTCCAGAAACTGTAACCATGTGAAATCACGGTATTTTCTGGGCTGATCCAAAAGCTGTTGTGGAGGGCAAATGAGCTTGTTGTAGCCAGGGTTCAGGAAAAATGTCAGAGATCGTCGGGCCATATGTGGATTCACCACCGCCCTGTGAAGGCAACTTTTGTACTTTCCATTTGATAAAGCCTGCAACAAAAAAACAAAAAACATCCATGTAAACACACTGTTCCTTCCGTAAAACTCTTTGTATTCGTCGTTGTGAAGATGATTATACCATGAAGGTGTCCCCTATGTTGCAAACGAAAGCATTTGGGTTGGGTCGCACGGACAGCCATGTATTGTGTACAAACACTTCCAGTCCCCCAACTTGGTCCTGATGGAGAATTGTTAAGGATGTGGGGTCGCAGTGAGGCCCTGTTCCAAATGTTCTTGAGGGTTGCCGACAAGGAGGGTAATAGTTCAGCCTCAGGATCGAGCTACTCTCTTCGAAAAACTTTCTAAAATAGGTGCGTTCCATTCCCAGGCTTGCACCCAGCAGCTCTAGGATGTTTAGTGACAGAGACTCCATTGCTTCTGCGTACTTCTGGTAGACTACCCTGTTGAACAAAACCATTCACAAAGTTTAATCATACTGTGAAAGCATTGAAAGTCTAAACAAGAAACACTTTTTGGCTGACCATGCACTGATAATAGAATGGGTGCTGGGTAATGTCAATCAGATATAAAAGCTGTAATTTTCCATCGTTTTCCTTCAAAAGTGGTCAGATGAGCTACGACTGAGGCCAGATGATCATATGGGTAGCATGCAAACGAGTAAAATAAACTAATTAAAGACAAAATTCACATGTTTGATTGAATATCTGGATTAGATTATGTAAGTTTTTTTTCTTTCAATGTTTCGATCACATCTTATGATTAATCATCAAGATGAACAAACAAGAAAAGAGCAAGCCTTTTTTCTTTGTCAATGTTTCCTATCATACTTTATGATCCATCATCAAGGTGAACAAACAAGAAACAAGGGAATTTTTTTTTTTTTCATCTGTGTTTCCAGTCACGCTCTATAATCCATCATCAAACTGAACAAACAAACAAAAAATAAGAGCAAATATTTTTTCTTCATCAATGTTACCGATCACATTCTATGATTCATTATCAAAATGAACAAACAAGAAAAAAAAAAGAGTAAGTCTTTTTTCAGTCGTCAATATTTTCGATCATACTCTATAATCCATCATTAGAATGAAGAAATAAGAAAAACATAAAATGAACTCAACATTTTTATCAACCTATAAAATTGTCTCATAATCAAGCAGGCTTAGCTTCTTACATTACGAGAGTGTTTTTTTTTTTTTTTAATAAATTGTGTTAGTCTTAGTTTATATCAAAATTTCAAATCTCAGAAGGAAAAATTGTTTGTTATAACAATTCCTCCAGATGATCACCCGGGTGGCATCCAGATATGAAGATATCTCGAAGAACTAAGATTGAACCACCATGAGCAGCGTCGGTAGGGAGTAGTAAAACAAGTTTTCAAACACAACTGTTCAAGATTATTCATCAACAGTACAAAAACAATCCAGCTCGCCTAGGTAGCTTGTTACTTGATGAATAAAACCCTTTAGAGAAGATTGTGTAAATTTAGCTGGTATGAACATTTCGGGTATAGCAATATGGCATTAGATGGGTTGCAAGTATTCATAATAAGTTGTATACAAAACAAGCAATGCTGCGTTCTTACCCTGTTTCTGAGAAGTGGTAGCCCATGATCATCTCAAGGTAATCCTTAACACCTGAAGGTGCACTGTACTCAAGGGACAGAGTCTCTTTCCATGGAAGCTTAGAAGCAAACCTTCCAGTAAAGCTACTGGAAAAGCCAAAGCTTTCGCCCACCTTACGCTGGGCTCTCTGCTTCTCCTGCAGACTGAGACCAAAGAACAACTGCATATGTTGGTGTGTAGCCTTAACAAGCTCAGGGGGAACGCCATGGTTTATAACTTGGAAGAATCCATGCTCAGTGCACGCCTCTCTCACTGTATCCAACACTGCCCCCACATCTCCTGCCATGAATGCTGATAAATCTATGGTGGGAATATCCAGCCACTCATCTTTACAGAGGGCTGAAACAGAGAGAAAAGTGTTGGGGTCCTCAGGCCATTGATATTCAGCAGGTATGCTATCCTGCTGCTGCAGAACACTGGCATCGAACACAGGCAGAGTTTTGCAGCCTCCCATTCCTGTGCCAGGAATTGTGAATGCTGAACTGGGATTCAATGCCTGAGAAGACATGAGGAGATCTCAATATGATTATAAAAAGATCAAAACTTTATTCAAAATCTACCTGCTCTGCATTGTGGGTGATTTTTCTTGATTAAACTAATGACCATTTACAACATGCCTCAAAAAACTACAGTTCTGGAAATGGAACACCAAGATCCACTAGGCAAATAGCACAAAACCATCAATTGGTTCAACTGGTTGTCATAATTTGATGAAATTTGTAATAGAAATGTTCTGCATTGAAGGAACAGATGGGATAGGCGAAACAAACAATAAGACATGGAGGACTGGCCACCTAAGCACTAACTAATTTGAGATTCCGTCCATTCTATGAAGATCACGATAATAGAAAAACTCAAAGGGCGGTTCAATCGAGGTGGCTTCTGATATTTGGCGAAGATAAGGCAGACAAGATTAGATGTTGTGCTCTTAACATCAACTTTTATTCTGTTTTTTTGCTTGTGGATGATAATAACCCTCATGTATATTTGATTTATTCATTGCTCCCACTTCTGTTTTTTTTTTTTCTGTCTCCCCAGACATCCATCATCAGAAACAACACTTTCGCAGTGGCATGCACAAAGTTTAAGTGGGAGAGTGGGCTTCCCATAACCAAGGCTGCTTTTAACGTTTGTTATAGATTAACTTGCCAGTCATAATCTGAAAATGATAAGAGTGGTGATCATCAATATCATCATTAGAATTCAGATTTGACGTCTTAAATGGCCTCTTTTTTAATCTGTGGGTTTACAGAGTTCTACACACAATCATATTTACTAACATCCACGAGCCAGGTATTGTAAAATAAATGCATGCTTGTACCGTTAAATATATAAGTCAAACCATGAAACCTTTTTTCAGCTTCACCAACTCATGGTTTTAATAACCACAAGTTTTAAGTCATTATGCCAATATATTTTAAAAAAAGTCAAAGATTTTTTTAATATATATTTATAAAGGTATTTTGTACTTTTTTGTTTTGTTTTTGTTTTAAGTTCATTTTCATTGGATTATTCTCTATATAATAATTAGTGTACAAGTGGTCTGGAATCATGTAAACACTAACACATAATTTAGGCTTAACTTGATTTTGTTGTACTAAAAGTTGACATAATTTGATTCTAACTTGATTTTATGTTTTGTAGTTTACCCTTCACTTAGACTAAAATTTGTAATTCGGGAAGTGACCATGATTTTAAAAAAATAAACCCAAAACTTTCAAATTCAAATTTGAGATTTGGGTCTAAATGAACCCCCTCCTAAGTGATCAAACTATATGTCAACATGAAACATGTAATATATCATTTGTATCTTGTGGAATTGTATTTAAGGATTCGCCCTAATTCATTTACACATAATCGATTAGCTCATATTCCTATTTGCATAATCATTCAAACAACATCTATATTGCATCATCTACTTACATTAGCATCCAAGACATACAACATGACTACCTATTATCTTCAATCTTTGTTCCAAGCCATTAAATTGGTCCATCCAAGACTTTGACCAAGAGAAACATTTCTTATCTAGAAAACTCCTAAATAGTATGACACTACTCAATTAGAAACATACTATAAAATTTGAAGCAAGCAAATTCCTAATGAAAATTTTAATTCCTAAATAGTATGATACAACCCAATTAGAAACATAATATAAAATTGAGACAAGCAAATTCCTAATGAAAATTTTAACTCCTAAATAGTATGACACCACCCAATTAAAAACATACTATAAAAATTGAAGCAAGCAAATTCCTAATGAAATTTTTGCTTGGATTCTTTCCACACTCACAATTTACTTGAGTGCAAGGTCCAAATCTACAATTACAAATCTAGTATGATTCACTTTTACACTTGCAAATATTATCCTCATAAAATTTCTAAAATAATTTAATTTAATTTTTTCCATTTTATTTCCAAAACATATATAAATAGATGACTTTCAATTACAATTCGAAAAATATAATTAAAATACTATTCAACTATTTAAATAAACTACCTAAATAAAATTCTTGTATTCCTTTTATTTTTAAAATTTAAGTTCTATCATATAATTTATCACAAATGCAAATTTAATTATATTATATATTACATTCATTAAACTTAATTAATAATTAATTTTTTATTTAAATAATATCTTAAAATATCCAAAAATATCCTATCATTTACCATGTGTCCCAAGACTACTGAATAACAAATGGGAGTGTTCTATCTTCTTCAAAATTGTTTCTCTTGGATTTGGCAAGGTGGTTTTGTTTATTTATAGAAATGAAATATCACACTATAAAATTATAAAATAAAAGCAAGTATTATAATAGCATTACAATGAAATCAAATATGGTCATGAGTAGAAATGGGGCACACCAAATTCCCCATCATAGTCTTACCATGAGATAAAGGTGAACATAATGGTACACAAAACCAAAAGCCTATAGGAAATCACACTTATTCTTAATAAAATCAAATAATTTTAATATCTAAATTTTAAAGCAATCTTTTGAGTAGGAAAGGCTAAAGATAATATATATTAGTAATAACCAAAATTTTAGCTATAAATATTTAGTAATATAAAAATATTATTTTTAATCTAAAAATGTATATTGTTATCATTTTAATTAATAAATTTAAATATTTTTTTGATAATTTAAATTTTTAATTAAAGAATATTAAATTTTATTTTCTTAAAATTATAATTATCTTTAATTACATTTTAATTAAATAATAAATAAGTAAAAGTGAAGTGTTCCAAATTCATTTTTTATAATAATAATTTTTTTGTTGAATATGTTATAATGGCCTAGTTTTCATTAAAAGTATTTTATGTCAAGATAATCTATAAGTATTGAACTTCACAACATACTTATGTCTTATAATAACCAATGTTTATATTTTAAAATTAATAAATAAATTTTAAATATTACAATAATTCCTTCACATATATTTATACAATAAAAAATGAAAAACATTTTATTCAGTTATCTAAAATATTAACAAATTATAATATATTTATAAAAAATAAATTGCTTAAATAATTATAAAAACTTTAATTTGAACTTTATATAATTATTAATTTTAATTATACTTTTATAAATATTTAAGACTACTTCCTCTAAACATTTTATTAATAAATAATTAGTATGTCTTGTTTAATTTATTTTATTTTCAATTATCACATTAAAAAAAAAACAATAATATTTTACATTTAAACTTAATTTGAATTCTATTTAATTCTATCTATATAATATCATATATATATATATATAATCTTTAAGTAATAATATAACGTAAAATTAAATTTATGAAAGTTCTCGCATAAATTTAAAAATATATAAATAATAAATATTTCTTTATAATTATTTAAAAATACATTAAAAAAAAATCTTTATAACAGATGCTTCTTACATATATAATAAGGCCGTTGCAGATTCGGATCATTGTACTCCCATAAAAGACACAAAGAATCAGCACAAATAGAAGGGCAATCATTTTAAATATTCACAAGAGGGTACGCTCCTTCGCCTAAAAATAGACACATCCCAACCCTAATTAAAAGTCCATGTACTAGATTGCAACTCTTTTATTCCCTAGGACAATTATATATATATATATATATATATATATATATATATATATATATATATATATATATATATATATATATATATATAAAATTATAATTATAATAGATGGAATAAGGTTTCCAATTGTAGGAAAATAGATTATGAGAGTTTTATTAATATGGTGAGTATATTTATGTGTAAAATGATAAAGAAATAAAAAATAATGGATCATAAAGTGTGATCTATAATATCTAATAGCACTTATATTTAAAGGAGGTTCAAGAATTACATCGATAGAAAATTATATGTTTGCTAATGTATTAGAGAGTACAAGTTTATGCATGGGTGTGCATGGATGCAATGTGTTGCATGTGGTTGGTGTAAACAATTAATATAAGTGCTAAATAATGAGATAAAATTAACTTGGACAAATCTAGATTTTTTCCACTTAGACAAATCTAGATTTTTTCCACTTAGACAAATGTAGATTTTTTCCTTTAAAACATTAGGTATTATCTGATTTTGAAACATTTGCATGCAAATTTAAAACATAAAGCAATGCAAAAGAAAAAGGAAAGGTGTCATCAAATTGGGAAAAAAACACTGCAAATGGAAATAGAATGTTCTCATCCAGTTGGCAAATCAATATGAATTTGGCTTTTACATGATAAGTGAGATTTTAGAAGCTTTCACCTGATATTTTGGAGGATTTTACTATTAAATGGTAGTTGATTTACCATTAAACAACAACGAAACTTGTTTCTAGTAACTCAATAGTTGTTTGAAGGTGTGAGACTTGTTTCAAGCTCAAATCTCACACTATATGTAGCCTATCAGCTAATTAAAATAAAATTTACATTAAAAAATATTTTATTTTTTTAAGTGTAATTTTTTATATTAATTATATCAATATAAAATATAATTTTTCTCTCACATATAAATGAGAGTTAATTAAAAGTAAATTATGAAAACATTCAATCATTTTTAAAAATACTTTATTATTAAAAAAAATAATAAAGAATAAATTAACATTAATTTTATAATTTTAAAAAATAGCATTCTTGCTCAACATTATATTTGCCAATCAAACTTTCCCACTCCTACCCTAGTCTTTGATGGTCCCCCTTTCTGCCACTTCTTGTTCAATCAACTACAATGGTTGTCTTATGGTGGATCTATCAATGCCTACACTACTCTTGGTTGCCCTTGGGGTTAGTGGCCCTTCTAGTGTTGTTGTTAGGGTTTCAACAATGTCCCCTTTTGCTAGCATTTTTGTTTGTGCACCTATAATGTCCAATTCTATTGTGCTTGGATCAAATTTGGATCTTGATGGGGGTTCTCAATTGTGATGCAATTTCCTATGGTGTTGCAATACCTAGTTGTTATGTAGTTTCATCTCATGGTGATATAGTGGTCTCCCTTATGTCCTATGTAGACATTGATGGGAAGAGAATACCTTTTGAATCTCTTGAGAAGCATTCTACTCCAACTCACTTGCATAACCAACAACCCTTTCTTGTGTTAAATCCTCCCCTATTCTCATATTTAGGTAGGATGTGATTGATAGTGTAAAATATTATGCAAATAATTTGGATTGATCTATAGGTTCAATCATCTATGACCATCTCTTCTTGATCTAAACAAGTGGTTTTTGGATTCCTAGAGACCACTGATGGAGGACAAGATCAAGATTTACCCTTGTGGAAGGGGATTTAGTATTGTAGATTTTTAATTTGTTGAGGGTGAGGAGGTGGTTTTGGATAAAGGGTGTTGGATGTGGGTTGAGTACTCCTTTTTGCTCAAACTTTGGTTCTCTTCCTTAAATCTTCTCATTATATCTATCAAGGTCTTTCTTATTTGGGTTATATTTCTTAATCCCCCTTTGTATTTTTGGAGAAATTCTTGGGTCTATGTAGGATCATGGGGGTTCAAAAAGTGGTGATATGACAAAAAGGGGATTTTCATTTGCCCAAAAACACAAAATTTCACTTTAACTTTTTACTAGGATCAGGTAAAAAGTACATGTTGCCATGGTAAGAACCAAAGCGAAATAGATATCCGTTTGAAATGGATATCTGATTGTAACGGATATCCGTTAAAAACGAATATCCATTTCTTGTTAATGAAATCATATAAAAAATAAATATATTATAATATTAATATAATATAATATATAATGTTTTATATAATATTATTATATTATATAAATAATATATAGTATATAAAATAAAAATATTAATTTATAATAATAATAATAATATATAATATAACTAACTTTAGCATAGGTGCCAAAATGGATATCTATTTCTAATGAAATAATATTAAATATATATATATATATAATATTATTCTATTAATATATATTATAATATAATAAAACATAATATAATATATATACTATATATATAATACTTATATAATACACATTATATTATATATAATATATAATAAGTATTGTATCTAATATATAATATATTAAAATGACAGACTTTGCATAGGAGGAAAAATAGATATCTGTTTCAAATGGATATCCGTTTGTAAAACATATAAACAAAAAAAAAAGCCTAAGACTTCATTTCTCATTTTCACCCGCAACGTAGTTGCATGAATTGAGCAAGGAGAATGAAATCAATATCTTTCTCTAACTGATATCTGAGTTGGAGATGCCATTTTTTTGCAATTTTTAGCAATTTTCTTTGACTTGGTTAGTCATTTTTAATTTTTTTTGTTAAAAAAAAAATGTTTTAGCATTACTTGGTAAGAAATTTAGTGTAAAATAGGTTTTTTATATTCATTTTAGTTTATAATTAAAAAATTGTTAATTTTTTAAATTTTCAACTTCAATTAGGTGTTGCAATGGCTAAGAATCTAATTCCATCTCTAGAAGGAAACCTTGCCCAACCAAATCCTCCACCACCAAATATTTCCTTACAAAACCCTCCTTCTACCCATGATTTAATCAATGGAAATTTAACTGAATTGAGAAACATTTGCTAGTTATACCATAGGAACCCTCAATTGTCTACAATGAAACCCACTTTAGAATCAATAATTTCTAATGTTGAAACCCTCACCAACCAACATAGCTCCTTTTTAGAGTGGCGAGAGGCCAAGAGACAAGAATATGTTGATGGCTTATTGTATGATCACGTGAAGGAACTGAGCATTTCCAAAGCCTAATTAGTAGAAATTTTTATCAATCCTAAAACTAGACAGCCCATTGATGTGTGTAAGCCCAAATATTTGATTAAATGGTGCACACATCAGGGTATCATAGATAATTTTTGGGATCATTGGTGGATGGTTTTTGATAAACCACCCAACAACAATCTTGATGTCCCCCAATATTTTCTATAAAACTATATGCTAAATTTGTAATGGATAAACATGTGAACTACTTTGATATGAGGAATTTCCAAGGTGTGGGTAGAGCAATGCCTCAAGATAGACCCAATGCAAATCGAGTAGTACAAGGGCCATTTATTCCTTCTCCTCCTATTGCTTCCCCACCTCCAATACAACACCCATAGATTGTTGTAGATGAAATACATCAGAGTATCTTGGCCACAAATGCTTTGACTAGCCATTTGATCACATAGAGCTAATATTTTTCACAATTGCATGATAGTGATACACCTGTTGGATCTATTGCTATTGGTATACCCTCCTCTTTTCCACATATTTGTGTGCTCCATCATTGCATTATGTGTAACCACGTATGTTTGGGTCCTCTTGGATAGCTTATTAAGGCTCCAATGGACACATCTAACTATGAGGTCCATCATATGTCAGACATAGGATATGAGATCTAGCATGTGTCAAAGCATATATAGGAAGGGTCATTAGGTGCGAGAGATGACATGGATGTAATGGTAAGACTTAGAGTAATTGCATAATGCATTTTATCTTAAATTAATATTTTATTCTAGAGATATTAGTGCTAATGTATATTTATGTGTCGAATATAGCAGTTGTTGATATAGGATCAAATTTTGTAGGTTCAAGAGGGTATAGTTATGACCATTTCATTGGAGAGTAACTATATGGTATACTTTTTTGCACATACATGTTTACAATTTTTTATTGTATATGTATATCATTTAAATTGTGATTTAGATGTTAATATTTCAAATCTATTATGATTAAATACATGTACATATCTATTGATAGTCTTATGTATTCTTGTCTTTTTATTCAACAACTTGGTAATTAAATTATATCCATGATAATTTCTTTTGACACATTGGAAGAAGCATCACAATAGGTATACCTTTTTTTATATTCTTGACATTATGATTATATGTACATGTGCATTTATAGTCTTACATTCTTGTCATTTTTTATATAGGAAACTATCTTAGCTGGTTCATCCATCATGAGCCCTTCTAGAACAAGAGAACAAGCATCATGCAAGAGGTATGTGTTTATTTTATATTGTAGAGAACGTTTAGATAGAAGTAGATATATGTTTAGTTTATGATTATTTGTCAACAATTATATATTAATTTTTATTGATTTTATTTTACCTGCTATAGTCTTCTGCCCAATTTAGCAATGTGACAAATCTAAGACCATTTCAATATGTTAGGACTCCTGATCATCTTATGGGATAATCATATGTAGAACATCTTTCAAAGAAAAGAGCAAGACTTTAGGTAATCAAGAATTCCATTTTAGATATTATAGTTTAATATAATAGTTTTGATGTTAATTTAACAATTCTAAATTATAGTATATAAGTTTCTATTTAGTAGTCTAACTTGTCAACCATTGACATAATTAGTCTAATTTGTGGTTTGAATTGTTATTCTGCAGACAACTTTAGAGCCACCAAATACTTTGAGGAGATTTGATTTTGATGATCCAACACAAGATTAGGATTCACTACAGATTGATACATTTAGGGATTGATACATGGCTATTGGGTTGGTAGAAGTCAATTACAAAAGCATCCAAGAACTTGGATTAAGAGGTATTCAACAAGCATCACAAGCCAATCCATAGAAGAATAAGCAACATGATGAACCCATGACATGTGTTTCTCCTTTCATAGATTTATATGATGTGATTACATGGTTATCTCATTTATTTAATGGTATCTTTTACTTTCATGTGGCTACTTATTGTTGTGGCATTATCTCCTATTGAGGGAGATCTTTGTGTACAAATTCATTTCCAATAGAGGCACAATATAATCAATCTATTGCAAGCCTTTTTTTATTATTTGCATGTGAATGGAATGAAACTAGAAACCTCAACAAGCATCCCCATGTGGTTTAAATACTCTTTACCCATTACAGGCCACACCACCATCAAAAAAATATTTTTTTATTGCCTAGGAAGTGGTGATCTAGTCTCTAATTTGGTAGACACCCATTTTGAAGACCACATATTAATCTCTATGCATACAAATCATCTTGATTCTCATTTGGTCTCTAGTGTTTGGGATTGCATGTATTCTATACCTATAAGACCTCTCATTAGTAGAATTCTTTATTTAAGGAATTATTTTTAAGATCCTATTGAATCCACACTGCTAGTTGACCTCCTTTATTTCATGGCTAGCATGTGAATTTGATAGACTTGAAGATCTTTAAATTTTTTAGTCTGGACATCTTCAAATGACCATCCCATCAACTAGCTCCACGGGTCCCACATGGATCACATTGAAGTCCTTTTAGACTCTACCTATTCTTCATCGATTTGTAGATCATCCCTCCATGCATGGCATAATAGGATTCTTCCACTTCAATTTGGATTTTTATGTTCTATCATTTAATATTAATCGTTACAAAGTAAAATTTAACATTTATTTTGTAACAAATAAGCCTAGAATTTAGCCCTTTGATTCAACATTAATTTTCATTATTAATAACCATTTTTAGTTAATGGTTTGAAAACTTGATTAAAAGTTGATTAAAAGTGCTTGAAAGGGGGGGGGTAGTTTTCTTTTTTGGCATAACTTTCAAATGGGGATTGGTTTTTTGATGTAAATATTTGATGAAAATCTCTCTCCATTATAAAGATTTTAGTGTTGAGACAATATAAAAATTTTGTTGTTTAAACACATATTTTTGTCTCCTCTTGTAAAAGGAAAACTTTTAGTTTCTAAGTACAAAATTAGGAAAATAGGATTATTGTATCTTTTGATTAGCTACTCACATTGAGTAATGCTTTTGTAAAAATGAATATCACTTGCCTAGTTCATTGAAAATGATATCAAATTCAATTATAAAGTGCCATTATTTGTTACTATGAAATTTTTATATGCACTAAAACATGTAAAGTGTCAAAATTCAGGGGGATCAAAATCATAATCAATGGGGGTTGTCTTGTGTGTTATTTTGAAAAATGGACATAATATAGTTAGCTCCATTTAAATTCTATTAATGGAAGCAATTAATAGAGATAAAGTGAGCAAGAAACTAGGATTGCATTGTGTCACTATGGGTTTGGAACTTGAACCTACAAGAGCAACTTAAAAATGAAAATAGCATAATCAAAATGATGAATCCTATGGAATATTGTGTACATTCATTTATTTTGACCTTATTTTTCACATTAATTCTACCACAACACCTAATGATGTATGGAAACATTAGAAAAATGTTTGGTAAGAAAAATATAATGAGGGGACATCAAATGGAGAATGAACTAATAAGTCTCAATCCACAAGACTTTAACACAATTCAAGAATTTTTCAGTAAATCAAACATGTTAAGGTTTCAACTCAAGCAATGTGGAATGGAAAAATAGAATGAAAAATTGGTCCTAAGTGTTTTATCTAAGTTAGGTCCTCAATATTCAATTTTCAAGTTTCTACTTTTCATGCAACGAAGAATGTTTTTGTTGTATGCTACACTATGCCATCTATTTTAAATTTTACTGTTTCTCTCACAAATGAGCAATATAGACTGATTCAAATGGGTACTATGCAACATTCAGAGCCACAAGTTCTTATTACAATTAAACATAAGGACAAAGAAATAAAAGATAGTAAATCACAAGAAAAAGTGAAGTGTTCTTTTTTGCAAGAAAATTGGACATATTGAAAACAAATTTATGAAGAAAAAGATACACCACCTTTATCATCTAATTGAGAAACAAGGGGTTCATACCTCCATCAAATAATCTTCATTTAGCTCAACATCTAATGGAAAATTACTAATAGCTACTATAGGTTCAGAGATTGATAAATGGGTTCTTGATTTAGGAGTATCACATCATATGTCTCCTTATCTAGAAGTGCACATGTCTTTTTATCCTTCTAATGTAAACAAAGTACAAGTAGCTAATAAAAATTTAAAATGTGTTTGTGGTCAAGGTATAGTTGAGATGCAATCAAATAATTCCCATTGTCTTGTTTGTTCCTAAATTGGAAAATACCATTCTTTTCATTTATCAACTTACAAATTCTAGGAAGATAGTTGAATTACATCTACTTCAATGAAAATTTGAGATTCTAAGAGTAGAGATATTTTTACAATGGGTGTGATTGATCAACTCTCAAATGTTTACACATTTTCACACTTTACTCCATCAAATTCATTCTTCCACTTCCAATATGGAAATTTCATCTCCTCCACTATCTCCTATTGCATTAGAATTTGGAGGTGCTTCATTGAGAGCATCAAGAGGTTCTTTCCAGTAGAAGATCACACGAAGTAGTTGAGCATCATCTTTTGAGGGGGGCTTCACATTCTATCTAAATTGTACTTTCTTGTTATTATCTTTATTTTGGAGGGTAGTTTTTTCACACAAGATTTTTTACCTTTCTTTGCTTTTAGGAGAGTTTCATTGCACATGGGTACCTCATCAAGCCTAGATGTTGGGACCCATCCATTTGTGTACCCACCTAAGCTGATCTTAAAGGGGGGTGTTAGAGTAAAATAATTAAATAATTAAATAATTTATTTTACTTTATGTATTAAGCCACCTTAGGTGGCAATCTTTCACTTGAAGAGCTAGTTGAACTCTTTTAGTATGTGTGGCATTTCTTATTTGCAACTTGGTGGAGCATTCTTGCCACCTTGAGTTGAGCACTTCTAAAATGACTAAACTCATCATCTTATATGTACATATTCCTCTTTGATTATTTTACACACTTCTAATCAAGCATTCACCTCTTGCATTACATTATTTCAATTTCATCTCATAGGTTTGAGCATGTTTATCTTGTGTGGCTTAGCTTGATACCAACATTCTATGCAGAGATCTTGGTAATACTAACAAAAATGACCACATAATAATGCATATATTTTATTTATGAAGTTATAAGAAGAAAACAATTATATAAATTAAAAGTAAAAAAGAGAGAGAGGAGGGAAATAAAGAATTATTTTCTTAAGCGTAAATAAATTAACTTACTCAATTTTATATTGTGTGGAGTTAGAGTAAATTGTTGAAATGTGGGTTACCTTATATGGTGCGGATAAAGTATAGATTTCATACTTATGACACATTCCTTTCAATGCCCATCCTTTTGAGATAAATAAGGGAATCACCTTGAAAGATGATTTCTATCATTACATGCATACAGGTGTAAATTTTTATGCGGTAAAAAAAATGATGTTGTATGGAGGTAAGAGTAGGGTCACCCATTTATCAATGTACACACCTTTCTCATAGAATAAGCAAACACATTTGATCAATTGGTCTTATGGTTAGTCATTAAAATTGTATTTGAGAGGAAAACTAAATACAAATTTAATATATACTATTATAGATAATAAATAAATACATGATTATTTTAATATTTGATTGTACTATGGGGTAGGATTGTGTATATACACATTAAATTACCATCCTACCTTGTCACCATTTAGAGAAGAAAAATAGGAATAATATGAAGAGAGACTTATAATTACTTTGTATGTTACAATACCTAACATCCAAATACATGTTATAGGTTAGTAGTGGATTTCTTAAGTGACAACATTAGTATTCAATCGTCCTTCCCAATGTTTCAAGTAATGAATTGTATGCGGTTAAATATTGTATGATTGTAAAATTACACCCCTTGCAATTTCGCATACATTCTTGCTTCCACTTTAGTGTCCACTCTCTTAGCATCTTGAGTAGGCTCATTTTAGCCCCTACATCAGCCTCTTTCCCTTCTCAAGATGCTCCAACACCCCTTTTAGAAGCTACCCTCGTGTGTCTGCTTTGCATCAGACTTAGGGATTTTCCCATTTTTGTTGTTTTGTAGTGTGACGTGTCCAGACATTAGCGCGCTATGCGGATTTCCGCGCATTGTACTAGCATCCTACGACGTTTCAATGCTCAAACAACTGTCTCTGAGCATGCTTTCCACTTGTCCTCACATTTTGTCAGTGGTAACGGCCTGAGATGCCTTGTAACGACTGAAGAAGCTTCCTTTCTCTCTTTAAAAGCAATATTTTCATTCCATTTGCATCTTCTAACTTCTCCCAGATTCTTCTACTTCTAGTTTCTCTCTAGCGTTTTACACTTCAGCTCTTGCCCGCATAGCTTCATACAACTTGTAGTAGCTTCAAGCTCTCTTAGCAATACTCTTTGTAGCCTCCTTGGATCTCTCATCTATCTCCCTTACCTTATGCTTGTGAGCATTTCGGGATTCCAAATCCCCTAGCTATTGGGAAGAAAAAAGAAATAGTCACACATGGACACCAATTAGAGAATGAAGAGAGAAAATTAAAAAAATGCATCAAGAACGATAATAACTTAATAGGTTTGAGGATCAAAAAAAGGGAAGAAAAATAAGGAGCTCAAATCCCAAATGGTATAGGCAACATATAGAAAATCAAATAAGAAAAAACTTGAAGGGAAACTCATCTAAAGTGATCATAAAGGAAAAAATAAAACAACCTTATTATTATATGGTCACTCATTATATCTTTTACTCATGTTCTTTTGTTTAAATTTTAAACTTTAGAAAATAATTATATTATGAATTTTTTTGCTTCATATTAAAAGTAATGTAGAGAATGTGCAAATGATTTTTGTGAACCTACAACATTTTATTTGGTATAAGAGAATCCTCCCTCCACTACAATTAGGGTTCTTTTAGGCACTCTAGCCCATGCAATTCTCATCCAAATGTTTAGGAAATATATTTGAAGAAAATTTGGTCAAATAGTTATAAATTTAGTAGAATCCATAGACACTTTTTGAATAGTCTCTTCCCTATAATTTATTTCCCCTCCCTAACCTAATTCATTTAAGAGGGGATCTAGTTGGTAACGCAAGGCCTTCAACAACTTGGTGTTGATTAGTCTTTCTTTCAAACTAGTGGATGAAGATAAAGATGAAGCAGGGGTATTAATGAAGATCTAAGATTAGAATTATTTTTTCAAGGCTACAATGTAGCATGATCTTTAAGGGAAAAATCATTGTGATATTGATCTTCCTAGTAGCTCTTAACTTGCAACATTTATGTTTTCTATTACTTTATTATTTGATTTTTTTTTGATGAATTTATGGTATGTAAATTTGGCAAGACTTAACTTATTGTATCTCATTAGATTTATTTGTTAATAATTTTTATGATTTCTTATGTTTTCGGCATTAGTAACTTGTTTGGTTTTTATTCTAAACTATGATATCTACTTAAACATTTTCAACTCTTTACTTTTTTAATTTATATTTTTAAGAGATAAACCTCTATATATCAAAAGAACCCATTTTTAATTTTTTTAAAGATTTGCTACTATCATCACATTAGAAAATTGGTTGGTTTCCATTCTAGACTATGATATCTACTTAAGCATTTTCAACTCTTTACTTTATTAATATATTTTTAAGAGATAAACCTCCTCATATCAAAAGAGTCCATTCTTTAATTATTTAAAGATTTTCTTCTATCTTAGAAAAGAAAGGCACTTAAAAAGAAAAAAAACACAATAGATTATACATTTTACATTTATTTTATCTAAGAGTTGTTATATTTAACTTTTTTTTTTTATATTGAGGGAATGCAATTAACTTTTTATATTTAACTTTTTTTTTTTTTATATTTAACTTTTTTGTATGAGAGTTGTTGCTTGTCTTATTTATGAATGAATCATGGATAAGGATTTGTATTAAAAAATATTTCCAACAGTAATTGAAATCTAAGACAATTAAAATATTTTTTTTTTAAATATCAATAAATGTGTTTGCAATAGTTTTAAAAATATCATTATTTAATTTTTAATTGTAAATAAATTGTATAACCTCTTTTAAATTTTAAAAAAAAAACTATATACATCTTTTTTAATAAAAATTATTAATATTATATGTCATACATTGAAAAATATGTGTTTTTACATTGAGTAAGAGATAAATCTAAATCCAAACTCTTTTAAGTAAAAGCAAAAATTATAATTTTTTAGTAAAATATATTAATATTATATGTATTACATTGAAAAATATTTCTGTTTGCATTGAGTAAGAGATAAACATCAATCTATCTCTTTAGATTTTAAAGACTTACTGATGTCTATTCTACCAAACTTTTTAAATATGATATTTTATTATATGATTAAATTTTATTAAAAAACTACTAATATGTTAGAAAGAGAAGGCACTTATATATATATAAGGACATTTTTTGTTTTATATGAGAATTGTTAGTGTAATTTTATTTTGTTTCATCTAGGAATCATAGGGTATGGATTTGTACAAAAAAATATTTTATAACAGTAATTAAAATATTAAACGATTAAAATATATAAAAGAATTAAAAAAATAGCCTACAAAGTATAGATTGGATGGTTAAAATATTTAAAGATACAAATAGTGGTCATACATTTGAATTTCTATCTTCAATTACTACACAAATAAAGAAAATTCATACAACTAAAAATATCAAAAATTATATAATTAAAACTCCACAAATAAAATCTTGACTAATACAACTTCCAATTTGATTTTAAATTAAAATAAAATTTATTTTTAATTATTAACTAACTACATCTACTTATCTGAAAGAGTCCAATATTAAAAATAAAATTAAAAAATATTTTTCTACTTTGGTTGTATTTTTCCAACTTTTCATAATAAGACAATACTAACCGTCCAAGTGACAATCAAAGCTACAATGTTGGCTTTCGTTTAAATGGAAAATAGTTTTATGATGAATACAAAATTTGTCCTCTTTGATGAATACAATTTTTGTGGGGCAATGCATTATGTTTAGATATAGAATTAAAGATTTTGTTTTACTTGCTTATAATTGAATAAAGGAATAACTTCCCTAAACATGCCCACTGATACCTCACATATTTTTGTCTGGATCCATAAAACATCTATGCCAGAGGTAAATCATGTGTGGGCCCATGCTCATTTTGGTAGGTTCTAAGAATGCCAGATTTGGAGCCCATTTTTTATTTTTCCATTCAAGTCCAATTTTGAAAATTTGTCTCATGGCTTGGTGTGATGTCATCTTTCTTTTTGGGTATGGTGTAATATATATTTTTATATAAAGTAATAAATATTTAAATTTATAAAAAAAATGGACCCCATTGAGAATTAATATGCAAGAGCTCAAAATAAAGCAAGGAAATCTTTGTTTTTATTTGTTAAGAATAAAAGATTTTGCAAGGGAAAAAATCCCTTAGATGATAATTATAATAATAAAATTTCAAATATTGAATGTAAGGAATTAATGTATTTAGATTTAATATCAATTATGTAAAAATATTGTTAATGTCTTGTTAAATCTATTTGTTAATAATAAAAAAATAATGCTTTTAATGGATGTGTTTGAGTCTTCAAATTTTCTATGGTTTAATCTCAAATATTGCGGGGTCAATCTTGAGACATATTGATTTTATCTAACAGGTGGAATTGAATTGCATGGTATGAAAATGTTATGACTAAACTTGCTTTGGGAAGTGTAGTGACATTGTTTGGAAGATTGTAGGATCAATAGGTGAATATGTTCTCTTTGGTCAACTCACTAATATGCAAAATTAATGGTAATGAGGAATATCAAAGAGATCACTCACCAACATGCAAGTGGCCTATATGTTGATGTGGTTCTTTGTCCTTCAAAAAATTAAAGTGTGCTCTAAATATTCTATTTATTTCCAAAATTCTAGCATATGAATCAATGACACATTTGATCTCTTCAACTATCAAAACATAACATGTTGCACAAATGCACACTAAAATGATTTATAACAAATAGTAGAAAGGTGGACAAGAAGTTAAAATTTCAATTTAAATATTTAAATTCTAGGTTGATTCTTGTATGCCTCAAGATTGAAAAAGGTTAATCCCATGCAAGATGAAAATGAATTTTAAGGATAAAAAAGAAATTTCAAGGAATTGAGAAAATGTATAGATGCAAGTACAAAAGGGGTGAATAAATAGTGAATAAATGATGGATGTATGAGGATAAGTGTATCTATAGTGAAAGATGGTATGGATAGGGATTAGAACATGACCCAAACCTAGCACAAGAGTATGCCACTTGTTAATATGTTATTGCATTTCAAATATTCCACCAAGGTAGGCGCACGACTAAATTAGAAATGATATATGGCTATCTGAATTTCACCACTACAATACTATATAAATATAATTTGGTATACCCACAAAAGTGGTTTACAATTCTAGTGAGGAAGGAAAAGTTACAAAAAATGACCTCATGCGAAAAAAATTAGTTTTTGGGGGTTCAAACGAACTTTTGGTTCGAGCAAACCCAAATGCGAACCCCCCTTTGAGTGAGCCCATTAAATGTTGGGTCCCACATTTCCTGGAAAAATAAGCAAAGAAAATGGTTGTGGAAAGGGGGTTCGCTCAAACCCTGGTTCGAGCGAACCCCCCTTTTCTCCTCCCGGCACCAAAAAACTCTAGAATTTTTCCCTTTGAAGCTTGGGTTGAGGATGAAAATGGAGGAGGCTTCGCAGACCCAACTAGATGATGGTAGTCCTTAGAACGAGCTATCCAATGAATATAATTTTAATATGTTTTGGTTTTATTATGTATTTGTTTTTTTAGTTTTATTAAACATAGGTTTTCACCGAAAATCAAGCTCTTTATTCGCACATGTGGAAAAATAGCAGATTATCAAAAAAAATTGAAAAATATGAGTGCACTAGATATTGAAGTCCTTGATCCAACAAAAAAAATTGAATTTTGATACATACAAAAAAGTTACATTGTATATGGTCTGCCTATGTTTGAATGTAATTGGTTTGACTTCAAAACTTGATTAAGGAAAAAATATTCAATAAAACACTATGAAACCAATTGTAAGCACTAGATATTGTAGTTACAAATCTAAATTCGAAAAAAATAGAACTTTATCCTTCATGGAAAAAAAGTTATGTTGTATACAGTGAGCGTCACTCCTTAAAAATGGTTTTTACTGAAAAAACTAGTTTTCAAAGGAGATGGAAAAAGAAGTGCAATATGATTCCAAAAATTTTGAGAAAGAAATATTTAGAATCTACAAAAAAAAAATGTCACAAATCACTAGTTTGCATCATCTTCAAATTCCTCGCGGTTTAGCTGCTATAGGTGCCCGAAAGTGAAGATTTAGTTTAAAAATATTTCAGTGTCCAATTTGGCCAAAAATTGTAAACCAATATTGTGGGATCACCCAATTATTTAGGGGGATAATCAATACAATTCAATTCTTATGTAAATTAGGGACTTGGGAGTGAAAACTAAGTAATTTTTAAACAAAAATAAATTAAATCAATTAAAATGAATTATGACACAAATTGATGCAATGTGGTTTATACTATTTTAATGTTGTGATAGAAAATTGATAAATGAAAATTGGAACTAGATATGTTATCAGATACCTATAACAACTAATACTTGAGAATTTAATGGCTTCAAACATGACCATTCCTACAATTCAACCACTTTGGTACATTTTTTTCCTAATGGTGTAATTTCATCTTGAGTAGAAATAAACTTTTGATACATATAAAACATAATCACTTGGATTTTATTTTTGCAAGAAAAATTACATGGTGATTGTTTGACATAAAAGGAAAGCATGACAGTTCCTAACTAATCCAATTAGGATGATCTAATAAAATTTCAATTAATTAATGACACTAGATAAATAATAAGAGAAGAAAAGAAGAAAAAGCACCACAAAATAGAACTAGATATATATTTGGAAAATACTTGTAAAGGAAAATCTCATCATCTAAAGAACATACCCAATAACATTATTCACTAACCTATAGTTACAATAGAATAGTAGTATTTGTGCTTTAGTAACACTTGTACTTTGAATGTGAAGGAATTCCAATAGAATAATCTTACATAAAAAATGACATACAATATCCATCACAATCGTTCAATGTATAGGGCAAGTTGAGCTAAGAGAACATCAACAGTTTCTTAAAACCATGGGCTCAAAATCATGATCCCAAATCAAGTCCAAGGGCTCTAAATTCACCCATGCAACCATTTAAAAAGTAACTCTTTCACAATTAGAATCTAACTCCCAATTTGACTAGTTGACCTTGAAGATAAAGAGAAGCCAAAATAATTCCCAAGTGCTCCATGTAGGTACAATAATATCTCTTACACTATTAATAACTAGTCAAATATGTTATTCATAGTCTATCTTGTAACCCCTATTAAATGACCTCTTACACCCATCATAAGACCAATGACACATGGTGGATAGTTTCAACAATGAAATCTCAATACTCTAACCAAACCAAGCTCCTTTTTCCATGTAATATTGCTTTATACATATATTAGATAATTACAAATACTCCTATGACTTCCAAGGTGCACAACACCTAGTCATAACAATCTTCAACTTGTATACATTAAAATAATCATAAGGATATCAAATAAATTTAACTAAATGATAGGGGATAATTACATATCCATCCTACACCATTTTAATTTATCTATGATAATGAGCTTTGTCAATACATATTAAAATTCATTGAAGTGTCCACCTTATTTACCATAATCTTTGTATACTCAACAATATCATGGAAAATGTGATATTACACACCCATGTGCTTCAGCAATGTATTTAATGTTTGGTTCTTTCCCAAGATAATGCCACTCTAACTTTCACATGCTAAATCATCACTTTATTCTATCTCAACCTAATATCTGACCATAATCTTTAAAACTATATTTCCTCCTTTGGGAAAGAGTAGTTGATAGATACTCTGCCTTTATCATTTAAAGAGAAACCATAACCTATATTTCTTTCTTATCCAACTAATTTCACTACCAAACATGGAAAAAAATACCTATTAATAAACCTTCTATGATCAATTTCACCTACCCAATTAGAATCTACAAATCCTTGTATATACACTAAGCATTGCAATTATATGTTGCAAGTTTCCCATATTATAATTACTACAATTATGCTTCAAGTTTCTCATCTTGTTACAAATAGTACTATAATTATTCTACTATAAGTTTCCCATAGAAATGCTACATATGTGATGGAAGTCCCCAATATGACTAATGAAAGTGTATTATAGTTTCTCCTTTAGTGTTGTTAGAAGTGTGTTGATGTAGGCTCCCTAAAGCAATTCTACAAGTGTATTTTAGGTTCCCAAAATAATTACTACATGTCATATAAGACACTATTACAAGTCATTTGAGATATTATGATAACTAATCTAAACTTTCTTCATAGTATAATATAGAATAATCTCTTTAGTATAATCCAATGCTCATTGTCTATATTGGAAATATATTTTCTTAATACTCCCACTACTCAGGTGATGATTTATTTGGTTTAGACCCCAGATCATGTCCTCTATCTCATATGGTGTTAAAGGACACTACTCTACTAAAATATTTTTTATCATAAGAATGAAAATGCTCATTGGTATGTAATTGTACATGCACTAAGCCACTACAAAATAGAGTTAACATACTTATGCTAGCTAATCCAAATTTTATGTTTACTCTATCCATTCCAATCTCAATTCTCAAGATAAGATTCAATTCCCCCTAAACTATCCATATAAAACTATAAATAAATCTAATACTTAAGATTCCTAATGATATCCTTGTCATTACTAAAGAAAAACATGAAATCTACATAACGAAAAAATAATAAACTAATCTCCATCATATTTGAAATAAGCATACTAATCTAACTTATAAAAAATTCAAACTTTAAAACATATCAATCAAAATTTTGATACCACATTCAGAGGGATTATTTTAGACCATCAGTATAGTTATTCAACCTATAACCCAACCCTTATTTAACCTTCACCACAATTTTTTGGTTGTGTCATGTAGAATTCCTCCTCTAACTCCCCATGTAATAATTTTTCTTAACATACATTTGTGCAAACTTAAAGTCAAATGTAGTTTACAAATATATTAAAAAAATGATGTATGCAACCTTTATAATAAAAGATAATATCTCACCAAAATGGATTCCCTCTACTTATAAATAATCCTTAGCGACTAACCTTTATTTGAACTTCTCAATCTTGTGTTGTGAACTAAACTTAGACTTTTAAAATCATGTTTACAACCACCATGTTTCCTATACTTAGGAAGCTTAAAAATTCCATTTATTGTTCTTATTCAATGTAACCATCTCCTCAACCATGTTAATTTTCTAGGAATTCCTATTTATTGATTACATTTATTTACTTACATTTTTGGCCTCATCATTATCAGTAGACAAATAAAAATAAAATGGAAATTAGGTGGAATTTATCTTTCAAGTTCATTTCTCTATGAAGTGGACCTTCTTATGAGTAGAGTATTGTTGATGGCTGAATTGACACATGCAACACAAGTAGGGTATGAGTCACCTTACATTTCCTAAAAAAGGTCAATTATTGTAAAATAAATTACCTTCCAAGGTCTTGCGAGTTGGGTCACAATGTTTTTGTCTAGTTGAGCAGTCAATATAGTCGTAGTGTTGAAGGGGCATGCCGGTTCTTAACTCATTGCATGAAAGTGTTTATTCTTGGAAAAAATATAATCCTCAATTAAGAGTGTGTTAAGAAAATCCAAAAGATAGATCAAGTAGTGCAAGAAATCACAAAGATATTAATCTTAATTAAGCAATTTATTCATCACTAGAGAGACGTATGGTAAAAACTACAAATAAACAAAACTTGTTGTACACACAATCCAATTCATTCATAGTGCTAGATCCTAGGGTATTATTCAAAGTCCATGATAACACATTAATTTTAATAACCATATTCATGTGCAAATCAAAATGAAATTTTATAAAAAATACTATTTATCTCTGAGAAAGAAAGAAATTAGATTAACAAAAAAGTACCATTTGGATGTAGAAAGAAATATCAAATTGGCAAAACTAGATCCAATCTTATTATCTTCTTAATTCAAAAGCTCTTACAATCCCAATAAAACTCCATGGATACATAGATTTGTCCCTTTTGAGATTAAATTGTATGAAAATACCTAACTTTGAAAATGCAATGAAACAAATACTTCATGAAAAAATTATATTATGGACCTCCCATCTAATCATCCAACTTTTGAGCCCTTATAATGAGAGAAGAATTGAAATATATAGGAAGAAAAAGGTACAATTCCCTCCAAAATGACATGCAAAACTCCTAATGCACCCAACATGCATGATTAGATAAATCAAGATCTTTTTCAAAATGAACTCTAGTTAACATGCAAAAAGGCTAATTTTCTAGAACTTATCTCCAACTATCCTTAGTTTTAGTTTAACGCATCATTTTTAATGAATCAAGAATAATAAAATAAAATATTATTTATTTTAAATCACTATTTTACTTTTGAACCTCCAACCACTTATATTCCTTAAAACTAGCTAGCACCTACTTGATCAACTCTACATTTGGTCCATCAACCCATTCTAGTTTGAACTTAGTCTTTTCAAAATTATTTGATGTTCCTATTAAGCACCTAATGATAAATGCTCATCCTCGTGAAGACAAACCTAAAATCTTACATGATATCACCTTTACTCATATTGATGCTTCTATGCATACACCTGATAGTCCTCTCTGCATTACATGCAAAATTAATGATAAACTCGTACGGGGAATACTTATTGATGCAATATGTTTAGTGAAATGATCACAAAAGTATTTTTTTTAGTGCATGAATTATATCAAGACAAATATGAATAATTGAAAGCTTTGGTGAGAGCTCATGATGGTTCTACCAATCCTACAATTGGTTCCTTAACCCTCCCTATGCAAGTTGGACCTAAGAAGTTGGATGTTATTTTTACTATAATCCCTAACTCAAATCAATATCATGTGAAGTTGTATCATCCATGACTTTCTTCCATGATTTTTTTTCCCTTCATTATTCATAAATGCATTAAATTACCTTTTGAAAGACAAATACATAATATTTATCATAGTGTATTTAAACCTTTGTTTCTTTGTAAAAATTTCCCCTTGATTATTTTTTCCATATCCAACCTAACCTTCTCGAGCTCATGAGGAATTTCTCTATTTATCATATATTAAAAATTTAAATCCAATCATATTGCACAGTTATCCCTTACCACTATCTCATCTACTACTCCAACTGCTACTCTTGAGGCACCTCGGTCTCATATGGCTACGATGGTTGTTCCTCATACTCCACAAGAAATGAATGAAGGTCTTGGATTGACCTAGATATTCTTCCTTGACCCCAGCCATCTGTAATCTATGGTGTAGTTCCCCCTCTACCATCCTATCAAAGACCATGAGACAACTGTTGAGCAAAGACTTTGGGGATCACTTTTGTGCCTCCTAAAGATAAATAATCCATTATGTGAAGCTCCTCCTCTCCTATTATTTCCCAAACTTTAGTAGTTCCTTCAATAACCCCTACAAAGGGAGAAAAGGAACCAATATTTGAAAACACCTCAATTCCCCCTCCACAAGGTGAAGATCATGTACAATTAAATTGAAATACAAAGGAACCAAGAGATATTGTCACGTTATGGCTAGCCAAATTTCTCAAAATAATAAATATTCACCTAATGACCTTTTTACCATGCAACCAAATTCCAATGAGATCCCTGCCACCCATTCATCTTTTCCATCAATCAACTCCACCCCACCTTTGTAACCAAAACATGAAACCAAGCCTTTTCTTTCCCAACCAAGCCAAATACTAAAAATCTCGCCACCCTCCCTGTCGTCTAGTCCAAAAAATACTTACATGGTTGATAGTTCTCATGATCACACTGGTAGCATTAGCGAAAACCCATTGTGGTATATTTTGGCACTAATTTAGATGATAAAATGAATGAACATAGAGAGAATCATAGTGAATTATCTTATGTTTGCACAATTAATGAATTTGGTTGGGGGCCATCGTGATGATCCTCCTTTAGTGAGTAACTCGCCATGTGTTGAACATGGTACTTCTCCTTGTATTGCACTTATTTTAGTCCCCTAGCATATTTTTTTCCTTCTATTTATGATGAGAAATATTGGGATGTGGATAATTTCCTATAGATAGGCTCGCATGTGTGGCACCCTTTGTGTATTTATGTTTTGCTTGTACATAATGTGATATCCCTGTAATGTGATTCTTAAAATTTATTTGTGTTTAAGAATTCTCTTTGGATGAACCTTGATGCTCTTGTTGCCACATGGATACAAAGAGAATTAATATGTCATGATATTCCTCTATTTGTATCTTTATTCTCTCATGTGTTGTAAATGCATTTTTATTCCTTTTGGGAATGATGCAAAGTGTTGGGACATTTAGGTTCTTCCATGTTGACCCAAAATAATTTTTACTTTGTCTTCATGTTCTATTCCTCTATTGTGTTTATAGCTCCAAAAATATTTAGGGAATGATGTCAATTTAGAGCATGATCATATTGATATGCATTATCTCTCATTTATATTGACCCCAGATCTTTGGATCCCTTATGTGCTATTTTGTGTTGTAACTTATAAGGAATTTCTTTGGGGGATACCCCTTGGCATGAGTCAAATTTTTGGGAATATACCACTTGGTATACGGCTTCCCAACAAGCTCTCATGCCCATTATTTTAGAAAAAAATAAATTTTCTACCTTACAATTGGTGTTAGAAATTACTTTAAGTTGTGGGCATACATTCCATTATGTGCTTCACTTTGTTCACACACTATGAACTTTGTGATGCTTTCATGACATATTGATCATATTTGTAGAATCTTATCAAAGTTATTAGCAAACAACATGTTTTTCCTATAATTCTTGATATGGTTGATATGAGAATTCACTAACCCATGTGTTTTAATTTGCTACCCTTATAAAACTCACTTAGTGAATATCTAACTTCATTAACTTGTGTTGTTTCTTATCGAGCTCACCTAGTGAATACCTAACTTCAGTAGTTTGTGGTGCCTAAATCTATCCATGAGTCACCTAGAAAATATTAGACTTTGTTAGCCCATGATTTATGGATTCCTTTTGGTATGGATCCGAGAAAGAATCTACAAATATTTATAGTCTGTGATCTCATACCCTTTTTGTATTCCTTTATTTGCATCTTGTTTTGCATTGTGTTTATTTCATGTTTTCTTTGTGTCTTCATTATGCATGTCTTGTATTTTGATTGCCATGTGTCTTTTTCTACATTGTATCTTACATTTGTGTGCATTATTTTATTTGGATATTGTTTTTCAGTAGGATCTTGATCCTGGGAGCTAGCACATACCCTAGCTCAATATCATCTTACCTATTCAATGTTTCAACAAAAGGACCCTTTTTTGGCTTCTCCATACTTTAGTGTCAGTATAAGCATAAGTTCATACCCTCATTAAAGTGGGGCTAAATTTAACATCATAAATTGTCACCCTTGACAATTTCACATTATGTTTGGCCCCCCCCTAAGTGCTTGAGCCTATTTATGCTTATTAATCATCTGTTTTATCATCATTTTCTAAAAATTAAATTAAATATTTATTTGGCGAGCACCTAATATTAAAAATAAAGCTAGACTAGGGCACCCTCACCCTTGTCTCCTCTATTTTGGCCTAAAATTTCAAGATTTATTGTTGGCCTCAATATGTTTACAAATTCAAAAATCATTTGTTTGCTTATCAAAATAGTTAATGTAAATTTTTTTGAAGGTCATATAAATATGTCTTTCCCTTCATTTGAAAATCTAAATTTTTTTGAATATATTTTAAGAATCCTAAAAAGAAATGAAAGCAATTTCAAGAGTATAATAAGTAGCATATCTACAACACTTTTCATGTGAATATCATGTCCACAACACATTAGAAAATTCAAGTTTATGCATAGTAATATTTTTCATATTTCATATTTGTTATTATTGTGATCACTAACCTTTACAAGATCTTCAAGCAACTATCAATTTGTCCTTGTGTAAGATAACCCAGTTGATCTCAATCCAACAAGGAATGTATATTTGAGTGGTAAGTTACAACATAGTGATTATCACTCATTTTTTATCCATTTTCCTCTACCTGGCCTAGGGCAAGCACTCTTTAGCAATATCAGCATAACCGTTTGTAGAGGTGGAAACACAAAAATGAGGTTTTACCAAGAAAAGAACCTATATCCAATACAACCCTTCTTCCCTTATCTTTCTTGCAATTTGGATATTTGAAGTGGATTATAGAATATTGAAGAAATCAAAGCATCAAACCCTAGATCAATATTTCAAACACCTTTGATCAAATTAGGGCAAGATTGATTATTCACAAATTGATGAATGTCAAAAGTTGACTTTGACAAGGAAGAACCTACAAACTATGATGATCCTATGTAGACTTTGAAAGTTTGAAAAATTCCATTTCCAAATAAGAAAACCTTCGTCCTTATCCAATCATTTCTACCTCAAATTTTACTATTAGATTCCATCTTCTCTACACTTTGCATTCCTATTGTCTATTTCTACACTTCTATTTTGTTTTTCTCAAATTTTGTGATAATTTGTTGCTCTTGTATTTTTTACCTAGTTCACAATATTGAACACACATTTTCACATTAGTCATCCATCCATCCCACAAAAGGGTACCAAAACCCTAACCAACTATTCATTTTGTTCCTTGAGTATAGTAGCCTAATAGTTTATCTTGGTTATTTTTTTGTCCCCCAATGTCAATGGTGGAATGTGTGATTCAGGTTAGCCATTAGGATTAGATCCCATTTTCCCAACTAATAGGGATATTGTTTCTATTGTGATGGTTGATCGTGTATATTTATTGTATGCCATCTCACATTAATTTCTAGATTATCTTGTAGTAACTTTGAATCTAGTATTCACTCTCATGCATCTAAATTTGATCACATACCTCAAGAGAAGTTTGGTGAACCTATGTGTATTTTCATCCACCTTGTTTCATAAGAATTATGCTAAGCTTCCATTTCCTCCACCTCAATCATCTTCAATGATTAGTTGAACTCAATAGGATGTTACTAGTCTTTTAGTTTCAATAGTGTGGGATGATTTTTTTATCAAACATCAATTGTAGATCTATTTGTAGAGTCATACAATGTAGATATTATGGACACTATTGAGTATATTCACTTTCTCTTTAATGATAGTCAAAACACACATGTTATCACATTATTACTTCCTTTGGATATTGTTTTGTAGGATCCTTTATAGTTGTTTGTATTTGCTTCATTTGAAATGACATAGTTTGATTCAAACATGTGGCCATTTTTATAGGCATACATCATGAAACCTTTTCTCCCATCTCTCTTTAGGGAGTATCTTATAAAATTTTTATTGGATTTTTTTTTTTCCAAGGGGAGGAACATTTATTTATTTATTTTGTTTCAAATTTAGTATTCTTCTTCATGCATTCACCTTTGGCATATGAGCTACTTCTTTGTGGGGGGATTTATCATCTCTTTTTTCTCTCCTATGGATGGATTTTAATTATAAATATTTTACCAAAGTAGTACGTGGGGGGACATGTTGAGTCCTATATTCTTTTGTCACATGTACATATTTTTCTCTCTTTTGTAGAGTATTTTTTTTCCATGAGGTTTTCTCTTTTTCTCTAATTATTGGATATTAATTTATTTGTATATGGGTACCTCATCAAGCCTTGTAGCTAGGACCCATCCATGTATTCATCACTAGTGTTTTTAATCTTCTCCCTAAGTTGTACTTAAGGGGGGATGTTAGAGTAAACAAGTAATAACCTAATTAAGTAATTATTAGGCCCCCTTTTATACTAGCATACTCAAGGTAAATTTTGGTGATGTGATTTTTATCTAAAGTAATAGGATGAGGAAACATGTCATGATCTAATTTAATCCTCACTTAGGGTTTCATCTAAGGTTGTTTTTCTTTATTGTAATGATTTATTATTTTATATTGTACGATTCATATTTTTTAAATCAATAGAATTCTCAAGGGTTTTGTAGGAACTTAGTTGTTTTCCCTCTACTTTTCAGAATTCTCAAGGGTTATAGATTCCTATGGAACATATTTTATCCCTCTTAACATAGATACTTACAAGCAAATTTCACTAACATTATTGGCTCTCTTTTTCATGTCTATCCTGTACTTTTTACATTACTTTATTTCACTTGATCTAGTCACTTAATGAGAAATGTGTTTTCCCTTTTTATAGGATACATTTGTTCATTATTTATTTTCTTGGGGTTAAAAAGTAGGGGAATTTTCATATTCAAACATGCTCCAACACATTGATTGACCACATATGTAAGTATATCTTAGGTACTTATTTATACACTCAATTTTATCTCATCAATTATACTATTTTTAATCAAATTTTTACCTTCATATATTATGCTGACTTTTTATACTCAAAATTTTAATTTTAATTTTATATTTATATTCATTATCATACTTATTTTTCCTTTTTCTATCCTCCTTGATTTTTGCACAAGTGTAGTATGCATAATTCAAGGAGAGATATTATTTACTAATTCTTTCTATTGTGTGTATTTTCACATGTTGTGCCTTTTCCTTTGGTGGATGGCATACCCAATGGATGTGTAGTGTATATCAAGGACAAAGGGGGCATGCACTTGTTCAATTTCCTTATATTTTGTATTCTAAAAAATTCTACATCCTTTTAGTCAAAATTATTTTTGCATTGGAATGCTCAAACACTTAGTTTTTCTTGCAAAACAAAGTGGGGTGGGGAAAATGTAGAGGAGAAAAGTGCATAGTTCACTATTTAAACTCTATAAGACCACTTTGTATGGATATATATTATACATTATTTTAGCACATAATTCAACTATTTTGGTATCCTAACCAACCCCATAATATACATTACCCATAGTTATTAACACATTACCCTCCCCACATGGGATTGCACCTATGATCTATTCTTATAGACTAGATCATGGATGCAGTTTTGTCCCATGATTTGATTTTTTTTCCTAATTTCAAGGTTGATAATTCTAGGATATGAATGCTACATGTCAATATGGTGCCAAAAAAATAAATTATATGTAGGATTGTGTATTTAAAGGCATCATGATAGGCCATTTTCAATCATTAAATAGTCATTGATTAAAAATCATAAACAAGGAATAAACACATATCACATGCTAGCCTTAGTTGGAATCTAACATAACAATTAACAATCAACATTCATTGTCAACCATGTTATCAAAAGATCGCGATGAATTCACTTATCAATCTTAGATTATATCAAAGTCAACTTGCATTGAAATTAGTTTGTATTGGGTCTGGCTAGCATCATGCTAGGTCATTTTCAATCATTAAATAGTCATGGTTAAAAATCATAGAGAAGGAATATAAAAATCTAACATGACAGCCTTATTTGGCATCTAACCTAACAATTAACAATCAACATTCATTGTCAACCATGTTATCAAAATATCATCATGAACTCACTTATCAATCTTAGATTATATCCAAGTCAACTTGCATTAAAATTAGCCTGTATTGGGCTTGGCAAGCATCAAACATCCACTAATTAACATCAATTGTTATATCTTATCTATTTTACTACTATTAAATCAACTTGGGTTGAGTATCATAAAAGAATATTCAATCCTCCATATGTACATAATAGTTTCCCAATAGTTCTCTTTAGCACCATATTGCTCTCTTGACGTAGATATATGTCAAAGAAGTTTTTTTGCAAGACACAATACTTCGAGAATCCATAAGTGGTCACAAATGCTTCTAGAAGATAATTGTGTGAGAATTTCTTCTACATGTACTCAATAAAAGTGTGTGGAACAAATGAACTTATGCCACTCGAACATGATCATACCAACTACATTGGATAACAAGTGCAATCATATTTTTTTATAAATATTGAAGAATATTATGTACAAAGAACAAAATTGTGCCACTCAAAGATAATCATACCAACTAGACTAAATAGCATGCACAATCATATCTAAGACCCTAAAAAATTCATATTATATTCATCTCAAATCTCTAATCTCATATTCATGAGAATCTCTAATCAACACTCTATCACATCATCTAAATTATCCCTCATATTTCAATCATGATTTCTATTTATCTATTGCAACATCTCGAATCTCAAATCTCAACTCATATATTAATTTATTTAAAAGCTAATTGTGTTAATTGCTTTCACTTTCAGATAAGTGCAGGGTCCTTTCATCTTCCCCACATCCACATGTACTAAAGTTATATGTTACTTTTGTTTTATAAGTTATTCCTATTTTGGCAATCATAATCCTCTTTCTATTGCGTTTAGTTTGGAAGAATATGACTGATTTTCATGAGCACCAACTTTTTATTGTGGCGAGCATGACATCAATCTGGTTTTAACTTATGCATGCAAGTTGAAGAAGAATGTTGCTCCAATGGCAGCATGTTGACCTTATTAGTTGTGTCTTGTGAACCTTTTTAAGTCTTCTTTTACATAATTTATTAGTATTTGATTTCAAGTGCGAGCTTGTTATTTTAGTGGGTTGCATTTATTTATTTATTAATTATTTATTGGAGAATGACTTTCTTAGTGTTTTTCTTTGTGTGGTTTGTTTGCCACAAGTTGAAATTATCCTTGAATTTTGTAAAATTAATAATATGGTTTTTTAGGTTTGTATGTGACAAATAACATAGGTAATATTAAGTGGGTATTTGGAAAGTAGATTTTTTTTTTTGTCATTTGGTGTACATGTTCAGGAAGTTACTTGAACTAAGTATGTATTGGAAATTATAATACATTTAATTTGATATATTTGTTTAGTCATTGTTAATACATTATGTTAAAATATATATTTTATATTAGAGATATAAGAAATAGTAGTAAATGAGAAGGAAGCTAGTAGTAAGTCAAATGAATAATTGATTAATAAATATCTAGAGTATATAAAAATAAAATGAAATATTTAAATATTAAGAAAAAAATATTAATTTATAAAAAGGTTGAGATTACAATTATATGAAGAGATTCTTTGTGCAATAAAATTAGACTTCTTTTAATGTCTTGATATGACAAAATGTATGACAAGCACCAAGACTTGCCTGTATTTTCCTCTTTCTCATAGCTTCACAAGTCTCAATTGATATCAAAGTAAGATTATCTATGCCACAACCTTCTTGATCATAACTTATCCTTCAAGTTTATTAGTTGCAACCATTTAACTTGTAACCAATCATTCATTTGTCAATTGCTAGCTCTTGTCATCTAACTCTTCAACTTTTGGATTAGACACATCATATATAATTTTCAAAACACAATAAGAGAAACTGAATTCATCTTTCCAATCAAAGTTACCTTAGATATAAATATATTCAATATTCTTGAGTTGCTTCAATATTAAATGAAAACACAACCACAAATTTTATTATTATTAATAATTTGGATATTTTATTAATTACCTAAATACCTTAGTTAAGAAATTCATCTTTAAAAATACACTCTAAATATTTTTTAGTGTTGGCTTAATTGAAAATATTTTTAGGTCTTCCTAAAACTAAATTTTGCTTTCTCTCTTTTAATGGTTAGTCAATTGGGAACTTAATTCCAATACCTAGAAAACAAAATTTACTTTCATCCATCTAATTGGTTGAAAATATCACAACACTAAATCGAGTTAACATAACTAATTACAAAATTGTGATTAACCAACATTGTTACTTGTTCAATCATGGAACACATACTTACCATAATTTATTACTTGAATTTGATATAATTTTGATAAACTTGATGAAATATTACCACTCACTAAAGTAATCTATATAACTCACATTCATTAGAAAATTACACCCATTTTTTTACTAAGTCATATGTTCCTCTCAAGGAAAGTAGTATCATTATATTTCGCTTAATAATTCAATATTACCTAGACTTGTTTGAAAATTCTAATTTCGAACTCAAACTCCTCGACATTTAAGGATGCAAAATGAACAATACCAAATTACCAAGGCATTCCTTGGACTTCAAAACAAATGATACATGGGTAACCAAGGTAAGCCAAGAAGATGGCTAGACTAATTGATCACAACCACAAGACTAATTTTCAATGACAACCACTTGATGGCTAGACTAATTGATAGCCATTGAATAAAGAAGGTTGTTAAGGAAAATTTGAATGATAACCAATTTATAACTAGAGGGGAAAGATAATAGTTTCATGAAGATGACAATTAGGATCATTTCAAATAGTGAAACTTTATACTAGTAGAAATGAAATTCCCGCACAAAAATGATGAATAAATGTATTTAAATAAAATGATGATTTGCATATTTTATTTTCTATATAGTTGACTACTATTGCTCACCAACCATTATATATGCAAATGATATTGTGCAACATGATAATTCCAAACATGCAAAGAAATATCAAATTGGTGCTAACCAATTCATTATTAATAAATGTTACATAGTTGTAAATGAAAAATCATTCATTACCTGTGAACATTAAGTCATTAGCTATGCATATGGAAAAATAGGAAATATCTATATGATGATAAATCAATTATTGTCTATCAATATTGATTACTAGTAACCATTTTAAGAAGTTCAAGTGCACCATTTATTCCTTCATTAAAAACAATTTACACACTTATAAATAAACTAAATTTGAGTTTGTTGGGTTCATATTTACCTTAAAAAAGAATTAAATTTATTAATTGTAACTAACTTCCAACTACTTGGTCCTTTGTTAAAATTTGTATTCCTTTCCTTTTTGCAAATTCCTTCACGTTGGGTTTCATCTGAAATTTCATTGCTCTCTTTTATATTATTTTCCTTACTCGTTTCCTCAAATATTTACAAGATACAAATTAATAATCCAGATGCATGCGTTGTTGCAAGGTGTGCACCCTTGGTCTCCTTGTGTTGTGCAATGCATTGTTTGGGTTCATGACATGGCTTAATCGCCTCTCATGGATTCATTAACTTTGGTGGTTGTATTGAGCATTAACATGTTGATCTTTTGGTGCAACAATTGGTATCAAATCCTGGGTCATGGGTCTGAACCCCTCGCTTGCGTTGGGGGGATTGTTGCAAGGTGTGTTCCCTTGGTCTCCTTGTGGTGTGTAGCACAACACTAAGGTTCATGACATGGCTTAACCACCTTTCATGGATTCATTAACTCTGATGGTTGTATCAGGCATTATTAGGTCAGTCTTTTGATGCAGCAACAACTATCTACGCAACATGTGTATTCTCTATTTTGTTTATAATTTGAGACTTCTAGATTTTAAATTCATTTTTAGATAAAATATAAATATATAAAAATTTAAAGTAATACAAATTGAATTTATGAAAGGGTGGAGAGGGATTTTATATGCATAAATATTGTGTTTTATTTATGTATTGCATAATAATAAGTTCTAATTTTAGAGAGGTAAAAGGCCTTTGCATGTAGTCTATAGCCTCCATGGTGTTGTAGCCCTTATGGGCTCCAGTCCCATGGGATTGGAATCCCCATAACTGCCCCTCTTAGGCCCCATGGGAAACCTGTGTACAGGCCAACCCATGGGTTTGACATAATTTTTTACTTTATTTTTTTAAAGTTTTTAAATGTTTACAACTTTCACCACTTTATAATATTTATTATATTTTGTTTATTTTATACTAGTATTTATATTTCTATGTTTAAGCAAATTTTATACAAGATTAAAGTTATATATGTATATAAATGTGTATACATGTAATTCATATATAAATATATATGTGTGTGAGAATGTAAATTGATTAAAAATTAAACATGAATTTGTCTAATTATATTATATTATATATATACATTTAATTCAAGTTAATCATAATATTTGAAATAATTTTGTATTTATTTTTTGTTAAACTTAAATTGTGGAAGTATATATGTATATAATTTTATCTTTTTATAAGAAGAATAACTAATTAAAGTCCATAATTTAAGTGTCTAATCCAATATCTAAGATTTTATTTTTTTGTTTTTCCACTATCAAGAAATTAATCATAAAATGTGATTGCATTTAAAATAGGTACTTTTCATGCAATTACCTTTTTACTAATTAACTTCATTTAAGCTTATTTTTCCAA